>JAGKQL010000062.1:22169342-22218794 GCA_018398635.1 Cyprinodon brontotheroides
ATGCATAGATCTAGAGAGATAGATAGATAGATAGATAGATAGATAGATAGATAGGATAGATAGATAGATAGATAGATAGATAGATGTTGCGTGATCATAACAACCCAAACACACAGGGATTTCAGAATTAGACATCCTAAGTTAATAATTTCATAAACTCACCAGATCTGAATGCCTGTTATAAAACTTCATATGGCGTTATAACCATGTCATTTACGCTGAGTTGCAAACAAATGCTAAACTCTCTGCAGGTTCTTGTCTTGTCGTCCGCTCTCTATTCAGCTGGCTTTAGAAACACACGGGGAGGGTGGGGCTGGGTGGGAGGTTGGATGGGCGAGAAAAGTAACACAATAGTTACTTTTACTAGTAACTAGTTACTTATTTGTGGAGTAACTCAGTTAGTAACTCAGTTACTTTTTGGGAGAAGTAACTAGTAACTATAACTAATTACTTTTTTCAAAGTAACGTCCCAGCACTGTAAGTAAGTAACTTGAGACAGTAACTCAGTTACTGAAAGAGTAACTTGTTACTATGCAAATAAACTAGAAATTAAATACTATTTATGATATAAAATGCAAATGGAAACATAAATACAGCTGGGATAAAATTATAAACAATAAGAATCTAATATTTATTCATTTATTAAATTAGTGTCATAAAAACTCAACTCAATTGTAATGTTTACGCATAGCTGTGAATTTAAAATGTAGTGTTTATTAAAACAGCAAAATAATGCAAATTGGATGTTTTATAGCTTTGTATTTTTTGGTTTTTACCTGAGTTCCATTAGGAAGGGAAATATTGTAACCCTGCAAAGATTATGATTTTAAAGAAAAAAAGTCCGGCCATATTCAGAATTCAAAATTCCTGAAAATATTTTAAATATGAATGATTCCATCCTGTTCAATAAAATGATCAGTGTTTTTAATTCAGAGTAATTTTCATGTGAATGTGCTTTACTGGAGGCATCCATGTTTGTCAAAGAACACTACTGCCACCTACTGGTTTGTGACGTCACGGTGCGTGTATCGGGCTGTTGATCAAGTCCCAGTGCTGTATCTGGTGTTTGTCACAACGCCAGCCATTATCCAAGTCATCTTGGAAAACATTCTTCTTCCAAAATGTTGGCTACATATTACGGGTTTTTTCTCTGGCCAGAAGTTCGATGGCAAATCCTCCCTCTTCAAGTTGGCGATCCAACGACCAACCCGTCCGTGGAGGATCAGGAATCAGAAAGGTGGAATAACTCTTTTTTCACTTTTACCCGATGTATTCCAGCATCCAGCTGCCTATGCACGTGGGCATTGTCAGTTTCACTATAGCTCTCTGTGAATTTCAATGGTGAAGTCCTCTGAAATCTTCAATAATTGTTGTTGATTGCAGATGTGTCT
Organism: Cyprinodon brontotheroides; assembly: GCA_018398635.1. Lineage (NCBI taxonomy): Eukaryota > Metazoa > Chordata > Actinopteri > Cyprinodontiformes > Cyprinodontidae > Cyprinodon > Cyprinodon brontotheroides. Next base: position 22,170,734 of record JAGKQL010000062.1, read on the forward strand.
AGTAGTTCCCATTGATTTAGCTTGGAAAAAGGGAGAATGGCGCTATGCTTACCGCACCCGTGACGTCACTGCTGGAAGATGGCAGGAGGGGAGGGGCTACTATATTTGGAGGCAAAATGGTCGCTCCCAGACTCAGTGATCACGCCGAAAAGTATTATATTCATTTTTTTACTGATTAACGCTAAATTCATTAAATCACCTCAAATGTATTAGTTTTAGGTATAAATAATGATCCATTGATCATTCCTTGCTGACCAGACTTTACCTTAAATCAATTTAACAAAGATTAAACATACTTTGCAATCAAATATACTTCAATGCAATATTGATGCTTTATTTTTTAGAGATATGGTTGCTGTCGTATTTTACGTTCTGCAGTTTTTTGTTCTTCAGCAGGTGAGAAAAGCATCTGAGTTGGATTCCAGTTATTTAGAAGCACATGAGCCCTTTGGCTGCCCTGATGGTCCCGTCCTCCTCAACACTACAGCCATCCTGCAGGGAACCGCCCCGTTACGGCAGGTTGGTTTCTCCGCTATAGGTAGCCGAGCTCTGAAAATTAGAATACTGGGAATTATTCCAGAAAGTGGAATTTTGGAATACAGATACAGAAACAATCCAAACATTACTGACTCAGCAACTAGATTATTACATTACATTAAAAAAGCATGTTTTCAGAAAGATATGTTTACTTCTATGCCCTCAGCACTTGGTTGGGTGCCATTAAATGACCTCGTAGTGCTTTCGTCATTCAGTAGCCTACATAGCACATGAATCCCGTCTGTGCCTTGATGTCCCTGATTTCAGCTATTTTCCTTTGGTAGATGGTAAATGGCTTGTACCTACCGGCATACATACCGCTGGATCAAATCTAAGGACTAGAAATCGCTTTATCCTCCATTCCCATTCTGAGTTATTCGATTTAACTGCCGTTTCTTGTGCTTGGGAGATTTTTTGCATGGTGATTGATTTACAGAGGTGTTAAAAGTATTAATGTTAAATACTCCAGTAGAAGTGTAAATCCAGCTGTTTAAAAACATTTTTGTACAGGTTAGAGCAGGGGTCACCAACCTTTTTAAGGCTGAGGGCCACTTCAAGCGTACCGAGACTTAGGAAGGGCGACCATTACTGACCCATGAGCTGCAAGGGTTAGCTTTAGCCTAAACTTTGTTATCAACTGATTTTTTTTTATTGTTTCTGTTAATTTCTAAGTTTATTTAGACCTTTTCATTTAGAAAAGTTCTATAAATTATTAAAAAAAGAAGAGCAACAGAATAAAAATAAGATTTCAAACTTAGCCCACTGGTGGGTTGTTCTTTATTTAGAAGACTCTGAGGGCCCCCCATTTGTCCTTGAGGGCACCTTGGTGCCCACCGGCACCGCGTTGTGGTGACCCCTGGGTTAGAGTGTCAACTTAAGATTTCCTCAAGTAAAAGTGTAAAATTAGCATTTTTAAAACTAATTAAAGTGTCAGTGTATAATAATTACAGGGATATGCCAGTCAGAAATTTAATATATTATATACATAACTATGTTATTTATCATCATCTACTTGTGCTCAGCCTCTAACCTTAATATTTGGCGTTGCCTTTAGAATTCATTATTATTTTATAATTACATAGAGCCGGTCTCGCAGCCATGGAGGCAGACATCTTTGCGCCACGGCTGCGCTAGAGCCAACAAACTAGCGACTGCGAGATCGCCCATCGCCCATTACGCAAGTTGAGAGAGATGAACTGGAGACGGTACTGAACAATAGATGGCAGTATTAAAATTATCTAGGTGTAAACAAACCTCATCACTTGAGAAGGTAGGTGATGCGGACGCCGTGGAAGACATTTTTTCCGTGAACGCCGCATTCGTTGGGGAGAAGCGGTGGGGGAGATGTTCATGTTACTGCGGTAAGTTCGTGTCTGACCGCTAGATGTCGCTGAAAATTAACACTGTACCTTTAAAGTATAAAAAAAAGTAATGTAGGACAAAATGTTAAAGACAGAAGCTTTACTGCACTACCCTATTAAAAGTAACAGCAATTCTTTTTTCCGAACTGATTCTATGGGAGCAGACACATTAAATAAACCTGGGTGGTAAACAGGATCAGTGTGGCTTGCCAAAGAACAGGTTTTATAAAAGTACATTTTATAAACAATGCAAATCTGAAATAAAAAAATTATAAAAAATAAAAACCTTTTGTCTTCTACATTTTCTCTATTTTTCCCATTTTTGTTTGTTCACTCTTATTTCTTCACATGTCTGTTTTTCGGATGGATTTTTATGAATTGCATTCAGTTCAATTTCCTTTGTGCAGATCAGATTCTCTTTAAGTAAAAAAAAAACCCTCACTCTTGATCAATAGAGATTTGCTAACATTCATGCAGGGTAAAGCCCGCCCGAAAAATACCAGTACCAGAGAATGTGATCTGTAAAACACAATTTGAAAAGAATACAATTTGTCAAATCTGAAAAAGAGAAAAATGTTGTTTTTTTTATTTAATGTGAAAAAATATATAATTTAACTCCAAAATTTTTCAGTGTTGACGCCAAAGTCTCCAACAACACCAAAAAGTCACTTGACTTTTCCCTAGTCACGTAATTGAACAAAAATTGCTAGAAGTGTCAAGAACCGAGGACAGATGGACCCAGTATTCAAGGAGAGACAGTCAGTAGGAAAGTTCAAAATGTTTATTAAATAAAACAAAACTAAAAGAACAATATAATGTGGCACGCGGACACTGCAGGATGGGGAACCAGCAGGGCACCGCCCAAGCACAGACACTCTGCAGGAGAAACACAGGTAAATGACCCCACTGATCATCTGACAAAGGGTGATTATCTGAGTTGGCCACTTACCCCCTGGTTTAACAGGCCAGTCCTAGAATGTCCCCAAAGTGCTGCAGTTCTAGAGGACATGCTGGAAGCTGATCCTGTGGTCAGGGGATCCAGAACAGACAGGAACAAGGTCCAGGTCAGGGGATCCAGACTCCCAGGCATCCACAGGCTCCCAGGAGAGTCTGACTGGGACCAGAAGAATGACCAGGTGGTCGCAAAGGAGCAGACAGGATCAGGTGCAGACAGACGGAAGGCTCAGTGAAAGAGAGGGTTTCCAAGACAGGGGACGATAGGAACCGGAACTTGATGCAGGACTTTTAAACTGGTCTCCTCCTGGAGCCAGGCTTACTGGATAAAACTGAACCTCTCCCACATATAGAGGCAAAAACCCAGAAGGGACTCTATGGGGGAGGAACAGTGGGCCGATCAGGGAGGCGAGACGAATACTAAAACCCTCTTTCCACGCAGCTTGCTAGGATCCAGGACATCTAACCAAGGAATCAAAACTAACAGACAGGCTAACAGAAAGACAAGTAATGATCTGGCACTGAATGCTAGGGCTGAACTGAATAAAAACCAGAGGAAACAGGTGAGGGGAATAAATTATAAACGATTCAGGGAGGGAAAACGACAGACAGGTGAAAGGAATGACTAACTATTAAGGGGAGAGCAAACAGGCCAGATCATGACAGACGCGAAGGCTCTTAACAGTTAATAAATTTTGCAAAAAAATTCAGCAAATTAGCACAACAGTATGTGGACAATGATTGTTGGTTGGAAAATTTTTGTCATAAAAAGTCCCTTTTTATACCATCTTATATAATTTATCATAAGAAACTGATGTTTGGATTCTGCCTCTGTAAGAAACTGAAGTATTTTCCCCAGTCACTGTATAATGTGAGTGATGGAAAATATGAATTTTTTTCACAATATTTAGAATTTATTATTTTTTTTTAGGTTTTACCCGTTGTCTGGTCCTGAAAAAATAATCCGGACACACCTGACCTCGGCAGATGGCCGCTCACACTGAAACCTGGTTCTGCTGGAGGTTTCTTCCTGTTAGAAGGGAGTTTTTCCTCTCCACTGTCGCTATAAGCATGCTAGGTGTGTGAGGAGGGATTGCTGAAGAGTCACTCAAGTCAATACAGTCGAAGCTGGTTTTCCTTAGATAGAAAACTGAATAAATCTGACTGGATGATCTGGTTGAATTGTTTCTATAAAATGCCTTGAGATTATGTGTGTTGTGAATTGGTGCTGTATAAATAAACTGAATTGAAAAGTAAAGTTGATTTTATATTTTTATTTCTGATGTCCAGTTCTCACAGAACATGGGAGGAGCTCAATGAGCAAGTTCGAAGTCTTCTATCAACACCAAAAGCTGTACGTCGACTTGTCTTTGTAAGTAATGAGGTGTGATTTCACACAGGGTGCTAAAATATTAACTCTAGAAACAGTCTTCTTTTGCATTCTTTATAAAGTTAGCTTGTTAGAATAAATAAGGAAACCTGCTTTGCATCACAGAGTAATTATATCTATTAAATTGCTTCCTGTTTTAGGGGGCCACAGGGGCTGAGATAGATGAAGTTTTAGCAAGGAGTTCAATTTCTCCTGGTCCACCCTGATACCTGGTCAGTCCGGAGAGGTTGGATGGTGCCGCTTTGTCGCTGTAAGTTTTACCATCTAAAGTTTAAGGGGAATAGTTTGATGGTGTGGTTCGGGTAAGGGAGTTTTATTTTCCTTGCAAGCTTTGGTTTGGGCAAATTTCTTATAACATTGTGCTTATATAATTCAAAGGTAGGGATGTTCCAATCTTTTGGAACATCCCTACCAAACTTTTCTTTAGCTATTTAGCTTTAGCTATTTAGTATTAAATACAAATAGGAGGATTAATAGTCAGGCCATTGTCCAAAACTTAATAAAAGTCATAAAAGTTGTTAATATAATTTAATTTATTGCGATAAAAACTCTGCTGGTTTCAAGTGCAGGAAAATAACCCATTAGATTTGATCAGTAATAAATTTGTCATGTCTTTTAGATCAGGGAAAAAACAGAACTTGGTTGTGTGGCAGAATTGGTTGTCGAACTTCTGGCAGAATTAGGACGGTCAGATCTGCACAAAGGTAAAATACTAAGTCAGGTCCAAAAATATCAGCGTACACAGGCGAGGGCAAACTGGTGTTGAAACCGTGAGGCAAAAACAAGGTCGGGTTTAGCCAATCTGGAAAGGAAGAAATGCTAGACCTAAGCTGGCTGTGAGGCTTTCAATAATCTGGCAATAATGACTGCTCACAGACTGGTTATATGGGGAGGAGTGCAGGTGGATTGAATAGGTAGTCAGGAAGACATGTAAACAAGCCAGGACTGGTACTCGAAACATAATACCTTTATCATTAACCTACCCTAAACGCAGTCTATGAAATGCAAAAGATTGGAGCTGAGGCCTGTTTCACAATGCAGGTTTAACTCCCTTTTTGAAACAGAAAACTCAGAGTTAAAGGAATAGTACACCCATAACATGATTAGCCTTCATTTTCTACTCACCCCCATGCTGAAAAACACTCTGGAGTACTTTTTGATATCTCAAATGCATCTGGAATCTGGGAGGCTTCTTGCTGTCTGCTGACATTCAAATAATGGAGGTCTATGGCTTCCGAGGCAGAAAGGTCCATAAAAGTCCACAAAAAACGTGTCAATCAATATTCCCTCCATACTGCTCGTCCAATGTATATTCCAAGTGTCCTGAGTGGGTAGCGATCCATAATTACTCGAAACGAAGTCATTTTAGAATGTTTTTAGAGCATAAACAGTAGTGTATAGGATTTCCTAAATGTGGCGCTGTCACGAGTTCGCGAGGTCTACGGAAACCGCAGCAGACCAAACCAGATGAAAGTGCGCATTCAGCGTCTGCTCTGCCGATAATGCAGTAGTAGAAGAAGAAATGTGCTGTTTACCTGTGCAAAGAAAAGACAAAACAACGAAAGAAAAATGTCTGGAGGACTTCAGTGTTGAGGAAGAGCATGAGTTCTTTGCCGAGCTGAATGCGCGACTTTCATCTGGTTTGGTCTGCCGTGGTTTCCGTAGACTGCGTGAACGCGCTTTTAGGAAATCCTATTTTGAAGCAAGTCTCAGATCTCTGTGCAGGATTTTTACTTTCTGAACCTGGATTACCAAACGTTTGGTTGGAGCCTGTAACTATAGCTCCTACTTTTTTCTCTTTTGGGAATATTCCCTTATGTCCATTCATTTTTCAAAAGCATGCACATGTTACTTACCAAACTCTATGAACCTGTCCAAATATGAATTAAACTTAACACTTTTAAACCATTTAACGAATAGGAGTGGCCATACTTGTTGCTCCTCTTCTTGGTGCCTGTTTGTTTGGGATAAAGCCGGTGAACGAGAGAGTATCCTCGCTCCGCCCACATGTTGGGGGACTGACTGTTGTTTGTGTTTATGTGCCAAACAGCAGTTCAGATTACCCAAACGTTTGGATGTCCTTGGAGGGGGTGATGGAGAGTTCCCACCCTGGGACTCCCCTGTTCTGGTGGGGGACTTCAACACTTGTTTGGGCAGAGAGAGTGAGATGTGGCCCACCTGATCTGAGCCTGAGAGGCATGCTGTTTTTGGACTTCTGTGCTAATCATGGACGTGTCCATAAAAAACGTAATGTTGAAGTATCAATGTGTCCATATGTTGTCTTGGCACAAGATACCCCAGGTCATAGTTCAGTGATGGACTTTGTTGTCGTTTAATCTGAACTGCCTCATCTAATCTGCATCTGGACCCTTGGGTGAAGTGGTGGGTGGAATGTCCACCAACTACTACCTGATGGTTGAGTTGGCACCGATGGTAGTGGAGGATGGGAGTCAGACCTGACAGGGCAAAACGTATTGTGTGGGTCTGCTAGGAAAATCTGGAAGAGTCTCCCTTGAGATGGAACATTGAAGGAGAACTTCAAACACATTCTAGAGGAGGTGTGGGACACTGAGTCCAAGTGGGCTATGCTCCATGTCTCCCTTGTCAAGGCGGTTGGTGCCTATTCCTGCAGCAACCCTTCAACCCACCAATGGAGATCAGAGGTGAGGAATGCTCTCAGGTTCAAAAGAAGTTCTATCAGGCTTTTTTGGCCTGTGGGACCGCAGAAACTGATAGTTACTATAAGTCCAAAAAGGCATGAGGCTTGGTTAGTTTTTGAGACAAAAATTCAGAGAAGAATGCAGAGAAAAACTTCCTTACAGCTTCGAGGCGATTCTGGTCCACCATTTGGTGTCTCAGAAGGTGAAAGTAGTGCCGCACAAACACTGTTTATAGTGGGCATGGTGTGCTCCAGACCTCGATTTTGGGTGTTGTGGGTCAGTAGGCGGAGTCCTTTAAAGACCTCTTCAATCCCACTAGCGCTACTTTCATTGAGAAGTCAAGCCTGGGTACTTTGGGTCTGGCATCCAATTCTATGGTACTGAGCTCACTGAGGATGTGTAAAAGGGTTAGGTGGCAGGTCTCCATGGGTGGAGGACAATCACCAAGAGTTCTAGATGTTGTGAGGTCATGTTGGGTAACACTACTGCAATATTGTAAGGACATCAAGGACAGTTTCCCTGAATGTGCCCCACCCCAGGTTAGTGGTCTTACTACTCAAAAGGGGGGACCAGAGGGTGTGCTCCAACTACAGAGGGATCACACTTCTCGCATCAGCTCTACACCCTCAGGAGGGTCCTGGAGGGTGTGTGGGAGTCTACATGTCCAGTTGTGGACTTGGCGAAGGCGTTTGACCATGTCCTTGGGGGGGGGGACTTGGGGGGGTCTCCGGGTGCATGAGGTACCAGGCCATTTGATTCATGCTGTTAGGTTCCTGTATTACTGGTGCCCATGCTTGGTCCAGATTAGTAAATCATACTTGCTTCCAGTGAGTGTTGGGCTACACCAAGCTGGCCCTCTGTCACTAATTCTTTTTCTAACATTTATGGAAAGAATTTCTTGGTGCAGGCAAGGTGTTGAGGGGATCGGTTTTGGTGGCCTTTGAGTCTTGGTGTCTTCTTTTTGCAGACTGTGATGTCCAGCTCTTGCTGGAGTGATTTGCAGCAGAGTGTGAAGTGGGGTATCAGGTCTTGGTGCCTCCTGGACACCTTCTTGGTGAGGTTTTCCAGGCATGTCCGACCTGAAGGAGACTCAGATGAAGACCCAGGATACGCCAGATGGACAATGGTTATGGGCAGCTGGGCTGGGAACACCAGTGACTGCAGAGAGGGTTGTCTGGGCCTCCCTACTTCAGCTGCTACTTCCGCGACCCAACCCCAGATAGCAGAAGCAGAAGAGGGTGGATGGATAAATGAATGAATAAAAGAATGATTGAATTAATAATTACAATAATTGAACTTGATTGATCTCACATTGGAGAAATTTACCTCTGTATTTAACCCATCCCCTTGGGGAGCAGTGGGCTGCCATCTTGGAGCACAATCAGGGGTTAAGGGTCTTGCCCAGAGTGGCAGTCTGTGCGAGTGGGTTTCAAACTTACAACCCCAGGATTCTAAGCCCTATGCCCTAACCACTAGGCCGCCACTTTCCTAATTAATTAGACAAACTCAAATGCCACTCATCAACACAGTGTCTTATGTGACCAACTGATCATTGGGGTTTGAATCAGATATTTCTACATAACGGTTAATAGATTTGTCATCATATGCATTTCATGTTAAATCTTACGCCTTCTGTTATTTTCCTTTTCAGGAAAGAAGACAACTGCATCCTTCATTAAACTCTTGAACCTCTGCTGGTGTTTACATGCATTTTAGATTATTTATCAACTATTAGTAGCGGTTTGAGAAATGACACCATAGAAATAATGTGTTTTAATTTTGAAATAAAGTCGTCTGTACTGAACCTCTGAGCTCAGAGGCTTAGTTTTACCATCTTTCAAGCTGACATTGTGGAGTCCTCGGCTAAATCAACCACAGGCCATTAAAAGCAAATTGGCTCCGTGGCAGCGGTGCTTAATGTGAGCTACTGCAGGATATTACAAAAATGGCTGATAGTTCTAATGGGGAAGCAATAAACTTTAGCTGTATGAGGAAAATTAGGATCTGTTGGAGAACACGTCTCCCATCCTTGCTCTGTTTGTTGTATCATTCAGCTTAAATAAAGAAAGATGAAGCCTTGATAGATTCTCACTGTAGCAGTTTTTGTAAAAGATCTGAAGACATTGTTGATCCGGCCTCTATGCAACGGTTCTAAAATAAGATCTTTTAAGCCAAAAATAAATGTAAAAGTGTATCAGCCAGATGTTGAACTGAAACTGAGAGATTTGTCGGACAATATAGCTGATTGTTTGTCCAAATCTTGTACATCAGTTTTGCTATACATATTTTACGGGGATTTTGAATCGTTTTCTCATTCCTGAAAAAATAAAAAATCTTGTGAAAACATGTTGCTATTTTAACCAAAAAAATGATCAATTTCTTGAATTTCAAGAAAACATGCTACTTGGTTTCCCTGGACCTTCATCTGTGGCTGAAACACACTATTGATGCAAAGCAACACTTCTTTACATCAACGTTTTTGAGAGCCTTAAAAGTTGGTCCAATCTTTGTACCTGTTTTAGTTGTTAGGGAACATAAAAGTGTGTTAAGTGTCATGATCAGCAGATGTAATATAATTAAAGGCATGATTACTTTCTACTATAAATGTAAAGTAGCAAATTTTCAGTTCAAGCTGTTTAAATATCATACTGTGGCCACAGCAGCCTAGCCTCATGAGACCAGCCATCCTGATCTCGCGAGCTTTCAGGATTTCACTCGCTAATCAGTCCAGAGACTCTCCGTTAAAGAAAATTTGGAGCCGTTCGCAAGCTTAGCGTCCACAATCAGCTGTTGGCTTTGAGGCGGCGTTGCTGGCGTGACGCAACGAGAAGCGCGAAGGTTCGCTCCAAGAACATGCGCGGCTTCAAATGCATGAAACCAGTTATGCTGGTTATCGAGCAAAGTTTTGGCGGGGAATTACAGAGTATTTCACTGAAAGAAGAGCAAAGCAAAACACTGCTCTGGAGGTTTTTCTCAGAGGAAAGATGTTTTTGCTTTCTTCTACAGGTGCTGGTTTCAGCAGAGGTTGATCTAGTCAATTGGCTCCTCTTAATCAAATGCCGCTCTGTTGGTATCGTCATATGCTTCGTTGATCTGATTGGGTTTTATTTGGCCCGTAAACTTATCACCAACATAGGCCAATCAGCTAACCAATATTTTCGCCCCTTCCAAAAATTACTTAGCGGTTTCCAGATGGATATCTTGAACAATCCATCTGGCAGAAATCAGGATGAACGCGATACCTAACTGGCCTGCAGAAGATAACAACGAAAAACCCCACAGATTTTAAGACAGGATATTTTTTAAAAAGGAGACATTTTCTAACTTTTGGGACAATCGTCTGATAAAAGAGTACATTTATATACATGTTTAAGCCAGAAAGATTTAACATTTAAATATTACTTCCCTACGACTTTAAATCCATAGCCAAAACTCTTCCTTATTTTCACGGCCTTCGAAGTACCCAGTCCAGATAGACCGGCTCCTTGGAGGACGTGCGCAGCCACTGAAACCGAACACACCCTAAATTTGTGTCTTGTGTCCTAAAAAAATAAATAAAATAAAAACTCTCCCTGGAATTCTTCTTCTGCTGCCTATTATAATGTGTTAAAATATGTTTCTTCCTTAACCAGTGATTTTGCTCATTGGCAGGAAACACAACCCACCCAGGCAGCTTTTTTTTTATCAACTAAGACATAAAAATGTCTTTATTAACAGAACTTAAATGAATTACAAAATAAGCTGTAGTTAGAGAAGAAGAAAAAAGCAAAACCACAAAAAAAAAGTCAGGTATTAGGCAGCAATAAAAGCACTAATGCTGAGAAGCTGCTGCTTTTACAGCAGTTCCCCCAGACTGGTGAGGAGCTAAATGACAAACCAGCATTAAGCCGGGCATACACTGTCGCGATATTTTCAATCGTTGCATGCAGCTACAACTCACACTTGTACGTCGAAACCGCAGGGTTTAAAAGTTCACAAGTCCGATGTTTGTTCTCACATCTGTGCGACAGCTTTCTACACTGATCACCGATCTACGCGCTAACGCTGTACGTTTAAAAACCAGGAATTGGGACTCAGCTCCACAGTGAGATGGCGCTACTCTGACTCGTCTATCTGGACGAGTAGAAGAGGAATATGAAGCTCACTAGAGTGAAAACGCGCTGCCTTGGCAATTTGTGGAATTTTGTGCTGAAAGCCCTACAAAAAAAGACGACCAGGTGTTTGGACAAAGACATGGCCGAGCAAACGTCACTACTCTGTCAATTTTACAAAAAGAACTCCATTTCACTCATTGCACCCCCGCCATGCTTCTCTGTACTTTCGTCTGAGAGGAAAAATAAGAATAAGATTTCCCCACACCTTTGCGCATTTCCGCTTGATTTCTCTCCTTCTGACTCCACGATTCCTGATGGTGGGGACGTGGTCGTTGTAGAGGCTGATCGCACTCGTTATCCCGTACACTAAACCACGCACCATCAGGCTGAAAGTCGTCCTGATCGAAAAATTCTTTCACGACCGGAGAATCGGCCTGACAAGGGCAAAAAAAATCGTACAGTGTACGCCCGGCTTTAGAAACCAGAACAAAACACCTCGACAGACAAATTATTCATCAACAGGAAGCATTTACCACCTAAAGTTGGGATTGGGATTGTAATTTAGAACAAAGCAAATAGTTTTCCCACATTTATACACTTTTCTTTATGATTTTCCTAATTTCGCAACACGTCAGCATCCCTCAAAAAATTCACAGTGTTCAGTTATTTCATCAGCACTTCATGGACCGTAAGCAGCCTTTAAAAGGTCCATTAAAAACCAGTCTGCAGCCTTGGATTAGCTATTGCAGCATATTGCTTCATGCAACTTAGCAAGAGAAACAAAAAAACAACTGGCTATACGTTTGGCACAGTTCAAATATACATATGGGTACACAATAGTATCATTATTACACAAGCAGTGCATGACAGAATATTTAGAGTTTCCTCATCAAATTTAAGGTGTAAACGATACATTATCTTCTAATTACAAACAGCAGATCCCTCCATGGGGATATCATCAGGTGCACACATTGGCAAACTTTTCAGTCTTATTCAAGAATCTTGGCACAGCTTTAGGTTAATAAGGAAGCACTTGAATCTAGTGGTTGTTATCTATGTCCAAAATGAAAGGCGATCACGTTGATATAAGCTTTACGACGGCCGCTGTTGCTGATGTTTACTTTGTGGCACGAAGGATCCTTGAAATCCAGTTTCTCCAACTAACAGCTGCTTTTCTGCTTCTCTAAGATGGCTGGAGGCTAGAACTGGGAGGTCTCTGTGAAGGAGATGGCATCAGTCTTATCCACCGTGAAGCCTCCGTTGACGTAGGACTTTTTCTCGCACTCCTCGTCGTCCAGCGTAGTTTCCAGGGCGAACGGGTTTGCGACATCCACGTCCGAGTTCAGATCCATCCTCTCCAACTCCCTCTTGGATAGTTTCTGAACGATCCCAGCTCCGTAAGCGTCGCCCAGAACGTTGATCATGGTACGGAAGCGATCCCTGAAACACATCGGCTTCTGTTAATCTCCAGGTTTGATTGTTTTTTCCATTTTAGATGTTTGCTTAGTATGAATCCAAATCAATATTTGAAATTTAAAAACTATATGACTAATGCGATGAAGAACTGTCTTTACCAGGGGTCTACAGGAGCTGAATGCGGCTCTTTGAATCCTCTACAATGGATCTTTATAGTGGCAAAAAAAGATATAAAGAACTATATAATAATAAGAACAAATACCAGTCTTAGACACTTTTCTGGGTTTTATAAAAAATATTGGAAAGCATCAAAAATATGTTTTTAGAGCTATTTTTCCTGTAATTTGCTTGGAAACTAGGTGTTTTATTATCATTATTATTATTATTATTTTTACATCAAATAATACCCTATAGAAAAAAAATCCATGCTTCAGTTATATGAATCGTTTTATGTTTTTCCTTATTTTGAAAGAATCCAAATAGGTTCTTGGTTATTTCAAATGGCAACATATTCATTCTGGCAGATATTTAATAAAAATAATATAGGTTTTTTTTTTTTTTTATAAAAAAATTTATGTAATACTTTGTGGCTCTCAAACAAATTTAATTAGCTGGACTCAGGACAAAATGGCTCTTTGGATATGATATGCTGTAGACCCTGGTCTTTACGTTTCTTCTGCTGCTGGATTTCAACAAAATATTTCACAGAAAACAGATTTTAGATTTTTAAACATCAGGTTAGCATAATTAGCTAATTGAAGCTCACGTATTTTAAGTTGCAGTACTTTGTGTACATTAGTGTTTCAACACAAGATGGCACTAAAATAGAAGGAGTATCATCTTACAAGTATTTAGGCATCTGGTTGGATGATAAGATGTCCTTTGGTGTCCATATTGAGAGCCTCTGTAAGAACATTAGACCAAAGTTGGGTTTTTTCTTTAGAATGAGGAAGTGCTTTCCCTATCTTGCGAGGAAAAGGCTAGTTCAGAGCACATTCCTGTCAGTGCTTGATTATGGGGATACACTGTATATTCACTCCAGTTTATTCTTACTTAAAAAACTGGATGTACTGTACCACTCTGCCTTACGTTTTATCACAGGTGCATCAGCTAGGACTCACCACTGCACTCTCTATGAAACTGTACAGTGGTCTTCTCTTTACATGAGGAGAAAAATTCATGTACTGACTTTTATTGCCAAAGCCCTTATGGGTAAACTACCTTTATACATTTGTAATTTACTTTCCATTCGAGATAGTACTTACAGGACTAGGTCATCAGAAAAAATACTTTTACATACTCCATTTACAAGAACTGAACTAGGAAAAACAGCATTTTCATCATTTGCACCTAAAGCATGGAATGAACTTCAAGCCACTTTAAATCTTGAAGTACTTCCATCCATAAATTCTTTTAAAGACCTGTTAAAATCATCATTCACTGACAGATGCAACTGTTTTTGATTGGATGCCTTGTTTGCTGTTTGCTTTTTGGTTGTATGTGTATGCCCAATCTTGTTGTGTTGTGTTTACTTTTGCCTAGATGATATGTAGCTGTGGTTGTCTTGTCTCCTGTGGTTTTATGTTAATGTAACTTTTTAAGCCGCCTTCTTGGCCAGGACTCCCTGGAAGAAGAGTTACTTTAACTCAATGGGACTTTCCTGGTTAAATAAAGGTTAAATAAAAAAATAAAAAGTGTGCAGGCATGTTCCACAAGCAACTTAATATTGATGATCATTGTTTTCTTTACATTTAAACAATCTAGGAATTAGCTTTTTAAACTAAACCATTCACTTCTATGCTGATGACACTGTATTTTCCCGCTCAGCGCCTAGTCCTGGTTTAAGTTTTCTGTTGCCGTGCATATTGACAGGGTATGCAGCTTTGTCATGAGTTACCATATTTTACGGGCTATAGCCTGCACCTCATTATAATCCATGCACATTAAGTTTTTGAAAAACATACATATAAGCCGCACAGAACAAGCCTAGTAAACTAGCCCCACCCGCCAGCGGGCAAAATCATTTTTGCCTGCGAGTTGGTCTAGCCTTGATCAATGCCCTAAATCTGGCCGGCCAATCGCAACGCAGAGATGTGTTTTAAATGTCTGCATGCTAAGCGGGAGGGGTTTTGAGGGCAGGATGACAAAGCTGCACCGCTGCGCGCAGCAGCTTTCAATGGAGCGCTCCATTGAAAGTTAAAAGTTCTCTTTTCTGTTGTTCAACAAAAGAACGTTTCTAAAGATAATTTGAGGCGCAGAATATTATATACTTTTAAAGCTGTATTGTCTCATTTACCGATTTAATGCATAGTTAAAAAAAAAGAATTTCCAAAGTTGAGAGGACCTCGGCAACCAGCGGAGTCTCCGAAAAGGCTAACGGCAGCCAGACAGAGATTAGACTTGGGGTTTTCGCGGGAAACGTAGCAGGTGAAGAGGCTCTTCGCTTTCATTCATTTTTGGAGAAGGCGTATACAACCGCTTTTACCGACAGGTTGTTTATTTCACGCCCCCACCAGCTTTCTGTTGCTGCTTACTTTACGTCACATTCAGTTGCGCTCATTGGTCAGAGCGTTGGCCAACAGGCACAGACATGGTTTGAAAAACAATCTTCCGATGTCTCATTCATCTGGGCCGGACTAAATAACACATTTAATCTCACATTTAGTCTGGTTTATCAGGCTAGCAGTGGACCATAAGCCGCTGACGACTACTTAACTGTCTCTACCAAACCTGTAGGGGGAGCCTCAGTCTCTTCATTGGTTCAGCAGCTTTAATGCAGCAAATTAATCAAGAAATGTGTGAATTTGGGACATTTGTTCTCCGTCCTGCCTGCTGCTAGCACGTTCTTGTGCTAAATGAAAATTAGCCCCTTATTATTTTCATTTTTAACTTTGAATTTCCCCTCTGCCAGTTAGGAAAAATGCAAAGAAAAGCCACGGCTTCTTATAAAGCGCATGGCTTAAAGTGTAGGAAAAAAGTAGCTGCTTAACAATAACATTTCGAGGTAATGCCTTGGGAGTTCTAGCGTTAACGATGTATGTTGAAAAAAAAAAGAAAAACAAGAACTTACAGAAGCCAATCCACAGCCACTATCAGAGTGACATCAGTCGCGGGCAGTCCGACAGCCGTTAGGACTATCACCATGGTGACCAGCCCAGCATTGGGGACTCCTGCTGCTCCAATACTTGCAACCGTTGCTGTTATACTAAAAGCAAAGATGAAAATAAAACAAGTTTTTACGTCCTATCATTGATCTGTTTTCTAATCCATCAACCGAACTGAGATGTTTTCCTTCCGTCACGTTTTCACTCAAACATTTGCATTTCACCTTCACCTCAATTGCTAGGAGAAAAAAAAAAAAAAACTATAAACCCACCTGATAGTAACAATCTGTCCCACATCCAGAGGGTAATCGTTGAGCTGAGCAATAAAGATGGCCGCCACCGCCTCATACAGCGCCGTGCCGTCCATGTTGATGGTGGCACCCACTGGGAGCACGAAGCGAGTTATCCTCTTGTCGATGCGGTTGTTCTCCTCTGCGCAGCGGAAGGTGACGGGCAGCGTAGCGGAGCTGGAACACATGGGGACGGAAGTGGGGTTCAGCTTCACATCCTCCCCCAGCAGAAAGGATTTAACCACAGAATAGGAAACTGACCTGGAGGAGATCATAAGTGCCGTCACCATGGCCTGAGCCATCCCCAGGGTGAAGGTGAAGGGATTCTTCCTCACAATGATGAAGTAGAGGAGAGGCAGGCACACAATGGCGTGGATGGCCAAGCTGCAGAGCAAAGCAGATAAACGTCTGAATTTGTCCTCAAGTCCAGCTTCCTGAAGTCTTCCAAATTGTTCGTTTAGACTTGACGACCTAAGAATGTGGCGGGCCTAATGGTTAGGGCTACTGTTGCGCCAATGCCATTTTTTACCCCGATACCCGGCTGTTCAGTATCGGGGCCGGTTCGATACCATAATAATGTAAAATAATTGCCATCATGGCTTTGTCGAGCTGCTGCCTACCTTTGTGAAGCTTGAAAAAAAAATCTAATACAAAGAGAATCCAGTAGAACTTTTTATTGCCTACCAAGAGTGGGTGACAAGCCAGTTTGAATAAACATAATGGCTCTCAAAATGAGTATCCGGTGCCCTATTTGTTGGTACTTGGCCAATACCCGATACCACCGGCTGGCGACAGTATCCGGGCCCCGTCCGGGGTGCAGGCCTGTATCTGTATCGGTGCAACACTGGACTGGGGCATAGAGCTTTAAATCCTAAGGTTCCTGGGAGTTCCAGAAGCCCCACTCCCACAGACTGCCACTCTGGCTCTCTGAGCGAAGACTTTCTTAACACCTGGTTGACAAGGTCAAGGTCGGGTTGGCAATGTTGACAAGGGTCAAATGACTTGGCAAGCGACCCGAAATAAAATCTCCTCGGCTCTGATTGGCATAATGTGGGAACACCAGAGCCGGGTCGACCCGCTAAATGACGTGACACCATTGAACGCAACGTACAGACATCAACACATTGCACTAGTTGCTGCTGATCTAACAAGCAGAAACAACTGTTTACATTTGATAAACATGGAGCCGCTCTGGTGAGAGGGATTCAGACAGATAATAGAGAGAAACAATAAAGTACACTGACTACACCCTGTTTTCCTTCCATGTTGCTCTCCATTGTTTACTTTCCTGATCAACGCTCAAGTATGATGGTGTCACCAGACACGCGCAGCTGCCAGCAAGGGGTTAGAAGGGGAAGGGAGCCAAATGCCGATTGTTAGCGGGTTGACCCATGTTTGAAAAACACGTGTTAACCCGCTATTTTCAGTAGGAAAGAGGCTAATGGTGTAGCTACATCCTTTGAATGAGGGGTCACCAACGTGTTGCCTACAGGCACCAAGGGGCCTTCAAGGACCACATGGGGGGCCTAAGCATGTCCTGAAAACAGAACAACTCACCACTGGGCAAAGTTGGAAATTTAAATGTATTCTGTTGCTCCTCTTTTTTAGACATTCATAGAGATTTTAAAAGGACAATATAAGAAGAATATAAAAGAGAGAGTCAACCCAATATAGAAAAAAATTAGAAATGAAAAGAAAAAAAAAATATGTTTATTATGTATGAAGTTTAAGTGAAGCAGCTTGCTTTAGGTAAACATTGAACTTGAAGAGTTTAAACCATTCAGTTCTATGCTGATGACACTGATTGATTTGAGGCTTCAGGCATGTCTTGCAAGGAGTAAAATAAGCAATTTGAACCACCGGACACATCTAAAAGCTCCAGGAAATGGACTCAAAGGGATGGAGTTTGACATTCAGATTCAAAAGTTTTGCTTCTTCTTTAAAACAATGATTTAAAGTCCACTGATTTTACAAGTTAGAATTAATGGAAAGTGCTTTTTAATAACGCTAAGATGCCCTAATAGCCTCTCCAGGAGGCGATGAAATCGCATTGCACTTTGAATTTGTCCCAAATAGCATTTACAAACCTCGGACTCCCCTCTCTGACCCAACCAGACAGGATTTACAGGGCGGTGTTTAACGGTGTCACTTAGATTTAGAAGCTTTCATTACTGCATCTGCAGGTTGAGCGGTTTTGAATGTCCTTGGCCCTTATCACTGCCCACCAAGAGCTCAGCTTTTACTCCATGGCCGAAGGGAGAGGCAGCCCAAATGTCAGCCGTAAATCCCAACGTCTGGGACGGGCGGATACTGAGCAATGAGGCAGCTTACCCACTCAGCACAGTCACCATGAAAAGACCCATCTTCTTGAAGATCTCCCAGTCTTCCACCTCGATGATCTTTGCAGCAATGAGGAACAGGATACCAAATGGCATGTAGCTGAAAGGTACAGTTAACAACCATTTACATAAAATATTAATGGAATCTTCAAACTTTCAGGAGAGGAGGTCTATTTCAGGTTTGCTCAGAGAATATGCATCATCTGCACGTACCACATAATTATCTGCACCAGTTTCATTGTGGCTTCATTCAGGGCATCAAAGAATTCAAGAAGTATGCGGCCTTTGTCTCCCATCTTCCCGATAACCAGGCCGAAAGCCACACAGAACACAATGAGGCCGAGCACGTTGATTCCGTCTGAATACGAGCCGACAATTTCATACTCCTTAGTGATGTTCTGGGAAGAATAAAAAGAAAAAAAAACTCTCAGATGACCAAGAGTGGGGGTGGGATGCTGTTTTCTCCTAAGCTGGGCATACATTGTACGCTTTTTTGCACTTGTTCGGGCTCTCTAGTCGTGTGAGAATTTTTCTTGGATCATGCAGAGTTTCAACCTCATTGTGCATCCCGCGTCGTGTACTGTACAGGGGGTAACGAGGGGCTACCAGCCTCTAATGACCACCTTCGTGATCAGGAATCGTAAGGTCGGGAGAAAATCAAACATGTTTGAAATTTAGTCGGCCGTTGTAAGCAAATCCTGCCGATATACCATAACCTAGTGCACTGCGCATCTGCTAACAAGGGTTAGGGTTAGAAGAAGCCAGGGCTTCTTCTACCAGATTGATGAGTCCGACCAGCGCCATCTCACTGCAGAGCTGAGTCGGACGTTTGGTGTTTAGATGTACAGTGTGAGCGCGTAGATCAGATCAGAGCGTCGGATCGCACAGTGTGAGAACGTACATCGTGAAATGTGAACTTTCAAACCCTGTGGTTTCAAGGTACAGTTTAAGTTGTAGCTGCGTGCACGTTTTTGTGTTTTCTCTTGGCGTGTTCTACTTCATTAGTCACTGTGATTGGCTAAAACCAATCTTTGCTAGGCGGGGACTAGGGCCAAACGTCCGCTTTAATAAATCTCTCAATCAATATATGGAGATGGGACTACATAGTGAACTTTATAGTGCGCTCAGTTAAGTGACGGTTCGGACCGATGATCACTACTTATTGTTCCTCGTTGGTCGCATAACTCTTCCTCCAAGCATAGTGCATGCACCATCTTTGTTATTTGTACCTGACAGCGGGCTGCTTTGTCAACAAATCCCATGATGCTTTGCAAAGAGAGCTCTCACAAAGCATTCTGGGATACATCTGTGAACATTGTCACTACCTGATCCGTCCCGGAAGCATGATCCATCCTGCGAATTGACGAACAGATCGGATCGCTGAAAAACTACGCAATAACGGTGCTGAAAATACTTATTTATATACTTAAAACATCAAAGAATGCTAAAATACATCACATAGAAAATATTGAAGACTTTTCTGAAAGAAATGGGAACGTTTTAAATTCTCTCCATTGTATTGCATGATGTCATCATCGGACATACTCAGAGCAGTCACAGCAACGTTCGAAAGGCTATTTAAGTGTATTGCTTTTTTTTGTTGTTTCTTTGAAACATGCAATATTTACGCAAATACAAAAATATTCAAACAAATAAAAAAAAAATATTCAAAAGAATGAAAAAGTACGAAAAATGAAGCATTTGGCTAGCCGGAAGTTATTCTGTTCGCAAATGCGCAGGACAGATCGTGCTTCCGAGACGGATTGGGTAGTGACAACCATAGATGATTACTACTTTTCAAGGTGCATTGTGGGAAATTTTGAGTCTACTGTTTTTTCATCCACTACACATTGGGACACTCATTTAAAATGGTGTAACCACTATATAGAGCCCTACGTAGTGATTAGGCCGGACATTCGGATACAGCCTAGGTGTTCGGCAGGTTCCCCTGAATGTCCCTCCTTTCCCTGAACAGATTCCATGGGAGCAGGCCCAGATAATAATCTCTTGCCAGATTAGTAAACATGATCTTTAATATACACTGTGTGCAGAATTATTAGGCAAATTAGTATGTCGACCACATCATCCTTTTCATACATGTTTTTCTACTCCAAGCTGTATAGGCTTGAAAGCCAACTACCAATTACGTTAATCAGGTGGTGTGCATCTCATTAATGAGGGGTGTGGCCTAATGACATCACAACCTATATAAGATGTGCTTAATTATTAGGCAACTTCCTTTCCTTTGGCAAAATGGGTCAGAAAAGAGATTTGACAGACTCTGAAAAGTCAAAAATGGTCAGATGTCTTTCAGAGGGGTGCAGGAGTTTGGCAAATAGGCAACAGGTGTGCAAGAAGCGTGTTGAAAAAAGAAAATGCAAAAAACTCCCCATGAATTGAGAAGGATGAAGCGTGAAGCTGCCAGGAAGCCATTAGCCACCAGTTGTACCATATTTCAGAGCTGCAAAATGTCTGGAGCGCTGAGAAGCACAAGGTGCTCAATACTCAAGGACCTGGCCAAGGTAAGGAAAGCCAAAAAAAAGGCCACCTTTGAACAAGACACACTAGACACAATATCTGAAGACTGACTTCTCTGTTTTGGTCTGATGAAATGAGAGTTTCTTGATGGGCCAGATGGATGGATGGGCACCAGGCTGGATCAGTAAAGGGCAACAAGTTCCTTATCGACTTAGACACCAGCAAGGTGGAGGTGAGGTAATGCTATGGGCTGCTATCATCAAAGATGAGGTTGTGGGACCTTTTCGGGTTGATTATGGAGTCAAGATCAACTCCCAGACCTACTGCCAGTTTCTGGAGGACACCTTCTTCAAACAGCGGTACAAAAAGAAGTCGCCATCATTCAAGAAAAACCTGATATTCATGCAGGACAATGCTCCGTCACACGCATCAAAATACACCACAGCGTGGCTGGCCAGAAAAAGCCTCTAAAAGAGTGAAAAAATAATGAAATGTTCCCCTTGTTCACCCTGATCTGAACCACATGGAGAACCTGTGGTCCTTCATCATGAAACGTGAGATCTACAGGGAGAGGGAAAAACACAGTGTCTGGGAGGTTGTTGTGGCTGCTGCAACGAAATGTGGTTCGCAAAACAGATCAAGACACTGACAGAATCTATGGATGGAAGGCTTTAGAGCGTCATGGTGAAGAAAGGAGGCTATAATGGTCACTAATTTGTTTTTTTGTTTGTTTTTGAATGTTGCAAATGTTTACTTCTGAATTTTGAGTTGTTATATTGGTTTACCCGGTGAAAACAAACAAGTAGGATGGGTATATATTTGTTTTTTATGTTGTCTAATAATTCTGCACAATAAAATTTACCTGCACACAAAGACATCCTCATAAAATGGCCAAATCTAAAAAAACTTGTAAAAGATGAAACTTTGATAATAAGGAGTATTTTGTAAATGCAGAGTGTTTGCCTACCTCAACGACCGCCATGACGGTTGTAGCAAGAGGTGGCATTGCAGTGGTGTTGTTTGACACTTTCTCTTCCTCCAGCTCTTTCCGCTTTGTTTTGTACTACAGGGAAATCAAAGATATTTAGACATCAGTACTCCACATACATGTCAATATAATTTGAAAAATCGATGGGAAAAAATTCTGACCTGCTGAAAACAAGCCTGCACCAGATTTTCTGGAAACATGTTTCTGTTGAATAAAAAAGGTCTAGAATCAGAGTCCCATAACTTGTTTGACATGTTGCTTAATACAAAGTTCCTAAAACACCTGAAATTTCTTTGGGATGGGGTATTTGTCTCCATAAACAGCTACCTGCCATATGCAAAGCAAATTAACTATTTTAAAGATGCCCTTTTTTGGAATGTTTGTGAAAAGGTTTGAGCATTAGGAACATGCTGTACCATCAATACGAAATTATCTGATTAATGAACTCTAAGATCATGAGTGGTCTATGGTAACCTAACGTCAATAGGCCTTTTTCAAATTCTCAGTCATCCGGGATCATAGCAATCACAGAGCAGGATTAGTCCGGAGGCAAATTTGCTTTTCTGAAAAAGTTTGTCAATTCTTCAGCTTACACTAGAGATGTTTTAAAGGTAAGAGTGAGGGAAGCCATCTTTGTTAAAAGAGAAAAACCAGCACTGGATACAGGTGGCCTTTCTCAAATTACAAGAACTCGAGTACGGACTTGTGTCCTCGCCAAGTATGCTCTTTAGAAGACCACAGGAAAGTCTGGACTCTTGGAGAACGGGAGCACGCAGCATAAATCTGGCTCAATTGGAATGGAAGCGTAGTGATGACATCACCACATTCAAAGCTAGTCTAGAGCTGCTTTTCACCTCCTGTTATCAGCAGTGTATAGATAATACGTCTGTGATGAAACATTGCAGCCACGCTCTGTATAAAGAAACCAAGTAGTTTTCATGAAGTCCCTAAGCTTGTAGCTATCATACTAAGCAGCCATGTAAGGGCTCTAGGAAGGAGAACTCCCCTTCAACAGAACCAGAGATTCACCTAATGAGGTCCAGCAGTGTATCAACCGTAGTGACGTTGGGGGTGGTGCCTGTTCTGTCGATGTGGTCAGCGTCTTGGGAGACACCAGGCTTGATCGTCATCACCAAAATAATACCTGCAGGGAGGGAGAATATTATTTGACATAGAGTTACACACAGCAAAACAATAGTACAGCCTCAAGGTAAGGTAGGGGCCAGTTAGTCGTATCAAGGTAAACCAAGGCATTCAAAAGCTCTACACAGAGTAGGCAGAGCCGTCCCTCCCTCCGTCACATCTCACCACTACAGCCAACAAGCAGGAATCTCGTGGAGATGCTGATTTAGAACATTTAAATTAAAAATCTATGAGCTAAACTCCAAAACTGTGGTATTGTCATGATTCTTTTACCGCTCATCTGATCCACCTGCTCCTGCCTCTATTTAAGGTACTTGCATCAAGCTATCAGGGTGAGCTTATCTTGTTATCCTTCTCGGGGGCCAGTGGAGAGAGTGTTTTTTTTTTGCATACCATAGTTTTTCTGGTTTCCTGATCCTGACCTGTTCTGCCTCTCATCCACTGAGCGTGCCTGTTTCCATCTGATCTCAGTGGAGAGAGTGGTTTTAAGCATTATTGAGTGTTTCTGATTACCTGATCCTGACCTGTTCTGCCTCTCGACCACTGAGCCTGTCTGTTCCCATCTGAACGGTTTGCCTGAATTGTCTGTTGAGTCCTGGACCCCTCAACCAGCCTGTTTCCATTCTGATCTGTATCCCCAATCTGGCTTCAGACTCCTGAATGTTCTCCAGGGCTTTAGCATCTGGGAAACTCTGGGCGGTGCCAAATGCATCTTGTTTGCAGCCCATCGGCTGGATCCTACCTTGTTCTCTGCTGATGGATGATGAATTGTTAAACCAGCTTAATGACTCACATGGATAATCATCCTCCATCAGATTATCATGGTCACTAACCTGTGTTTCTCTCAAACAGAGTTTCCAGTCATAGACGCCCTACCTGTTGATACCGCGGTTCCAAATCCCACTCTGTCTTAAATAAACGCTTTGAATTATCCCTCTGTCTGTCTCCCCTTGAGTATTGGGTCATTTTGTCCTGTGTCATGACAGGTATATTTACTTAAGGTTATCTAATGATCATCCTACATTAGCCTATGCTTCCAGGGATGTTAAAAAACCCATAAGATAAGAAAGACAAAAAACTCACCAAGAATCACTGCAATGATGGTTGTTGAGAAGTAATAGATGACAGCTCGAAGACCTATTTTTCCAGACACCTCAGAGTCCAGTGCGGCAACGCCTGTTAGAGACAAGTCCATAATCACATATGGAGACATGAAGGAAGCCATTTACATTACCAACCATTACAATACCCCATCTATATTTTACAATATAGGTGGGGTAAAGACACTGCCAAATTAGATTGGTTGGACACATAACTTACAACCAGATAAAAACCAAAAAACTGGGAAAACTATAATTTTTTGCAATAAAAATGACTAATGCCTTTAATTTTGCTCGTCATTGCCCAACTTGAACACTCTCACTGTCTGCTTGCACTTATGTCACTAAAATGACAGAAAAACTGTGAACCTTAAAATATTGTTTTCTTCTAAAACAATTTATGCACAAAAAAACCTTACAAAGGATTTCATTATACACACCAATCATGAACAACTTCAAAGGAAAAACTCACAGATTATACTGCTAACTATAGTGATGCACTCTGCCAGAAGGTGGTGACATGTTCACATGAAGCCTTATACAGGGGCGGATCTAGAAAGATATTTATGGGGTGGCGAGAGGGGGGCAGGCATTTTTGAGGGGTGGCAACATATGGCATTTGTTTACACTGAATTTAATCACAGTTTGGTGAGAATAGTATGTACAGTAAGTGTTTCATGTGAAACAGTTCATATTAGAAATATGTGATCTCACTTAATAGGATAGAAGAATGATAACACTACTTCTAGAGGGGCATTATCACAGGAAAGGTATTAAGGTGAGACACAGGTGCTGAGTCGCAGATCAGTGAGATTGACTGTCAGAGAGGCAGCTTTGCAGCATTTGCACAAGAAGAAACTATAGAAAGAAAAGTTCCCCATCAGAGATCTATGGACTGAGCTGGACTAAAGTGAGCAGAACTACACAGCAGAAATAAATGGGTCAAGGCACCAAACAAGGTACAAGACATCCATGTATTGTTTACATTGAACACACATTTACCCCATTTGTTCCTCGTTAACTTGACATACAGCAGTTAAGGCAACATGAAAGGGACATTTCATGCATGTAAATATGCTGTAGATAGAGCTGCTGTATCAACAAATCAACAAAAAGGCAGGTACTGTATGTTACATCAAAATCTCCACTAATCTGAAAAGAAGCAACATAAAAATACATTTTGCTTCCAATCTGAAAAAGTACAAAAAATGTTGTGAGTAGGTTCATACGGGTCATTTCTGGATAGTTTCATATTATATATACAAAATAAGAAATAACAACACTGCTTCATATTAAGCAGGATTTACACCAGTATCACATTTTTAACTTATAACATTTTTGGTTTTCATTAAAGGAAATATCAGATTTTCTCAGGTGCCAAAACAAAATGTAGCAGCTCTGTAAAGGCTCACCAGAGAGCAGAACATAAAGTTAACATGACTATAACAGCTGAATGCAGTGATTTCCATGTTGCTCAGCAAAACGCTTCACAAATGTATTTAGATCCAATGCCTTTGTGCGCTTTGGATTTGAGTTTAACTAAACTTGATCGTCTCTTTTCTGTCATAGTTGACCGCGACATACGTCTTTCTGAACCTGAGACGCCAGGCCTAACTAACATCATAGTTGGAGAAATAACATTCTGCAACCTTTATTTTTATCATCTCAAAATCAGCATTGCAGCTATGCTAGCAACATTGTGCTTTCATTATGATTACATCTCTATAGATAGTTAATCAGTTTCTACCTGTTTTCATCCTGTTTCTCCTCTCTCCCATGACCCCTGGCCCCTCGCTTTGCCCCATTCGGTTTTCAAAACAAATCAGTCGCTCTCGGCGTCATTTAGTGCTGCATTCACTGCAGTCCCGACATTAGAAATTAGCTTTTCGTAATTCTCAAATTATCCATAATTTATAAGCTTCGCCACCCCTACAGCTTAACTGGGGTGGCAAGGCTGTCATTTAGGGAGGCATTTGCCACCCTATGCCACCCCAGTAGATCCGCCTATGGCCTCATGAAATATGGGGTTCATTGAAGCTATTTGCCCAAAAGGTTCACTGGTTCATGAGGCTTCATCTCACCATCATTACTTTCCACATTATATAATCATTAATTAAATATAACACCCTAACTCGCTCAGTAAAATCCAGGAACACTATGCTGAGTGGTCCTCAGGAGGTCGCACATCCTCAGAGACCTGCCTGCTCAGTGCTTCCAGGAACAGAAATAAACGAGGTGCGGGATCCACACAGCCGCCCGCAGATTATTGTCTCTCGGCAGGTGTGGTTAAGCAGCTGCAGCACATCTGGACTAATAAGGACGCGCTTATAGAGCTAGCTCACTGATTTATTAACTGGATTGCTGATTGCCCGAAGAAAGTGAAGCCACTGGCCGCCATATTGGTACTCCCCACTCTCACAGAGATGCACCATAAAAATGCCTACATGGGTAGTAGCCTATTTGGCGGCAAAAACATGCAGCTTGCCAGCTGTGGGGAGATTTTTTACAGGTAATTTCACAGTCAGTGGATGAACTAACCAAGAAAATCCATATATAAACCAATGTATGCTATAGTTCAGTGTGTAACGTAACATTATTCTGGCAATCTCGCACTGACTCAATTATTGTGTCATGATCTTGGCGCTGATGTTTTGGATTTTTCCTTTGCTCGTTGCTCCCCTGTCTAATTTATTCTGCGGCTGATTATCGCCGATCATTTCCAGCTGGTTCCTCTACTATTTAAGTTGTGTGTTTGCCTCCCGTCAGCGCCAAGTTATTCGAGTGTTTTTGTGAGACGTTTCCTAGCTTTCTTTAGTCTGTCTGTTTCCCTGATTTAGACCAGTTTTCTGCCCTGAGGATCTCGAGTTTTGCCTTGCCCCAGTCTGCTCTGTTTGTCGCATCTGGTCCTGGATTCTACCGGCTTCTGAACCTGGAACTGTCTTCTGACGCCGCCTTGGATTTCCCTTCTGGACTTTGTTGCTGCTCGGCGTCGGTTGGCGCCTACTCCACTCCCTCTCTCTAGAACTCTGGGGGCGCCGCCCGCCTCGCGACTGCGGTTAAACCTCCCTCCTGGATTCTGCTGAGTTCTCCGCGAACGGACTGAACTTTGAATCAGGTCAGTGACTAGCTCCAAGTCGTATTCAGCTCCACATCCAGTCACTGACCTGTATTCTCCCTTCTCTGCAGAGATCCGCCCCGCAGCAGACGAGCAGCCCCGCGCACCTGTTTTGGTTAATAAACGCTTTGAACTTTCCCTCTGCCTCTCTCGCCTTGAATTCTGGGTCCAATATTCTGAGATCATTACATATTGACTAAATTAGCCATTGACATTGTGTCTAATGTTCAAAAATAGAGTAAACAGAAAGTAATTCATTTTGAAATGTCATTGTGGTAATTATTTATTCAGTGGATGATGCTGTCGTATTGTAGCGTTTGTTGTATTTCTCATTTGAAAAAGTTGTGAGATGAAATATATTGCGTGTTATATTGATGGAGGGAAAAAACAACTCAAACTTTTTTGAAGGCTAATGCACAGACACAGCTTAAAAGTATTTGGCATCATGCATGCATAATTTGCAAATTGGAAAATACTATAGCAGGGGTAACCAATAAAAAATCAGCGGGGTCTGAATATGGAAAATCATCAACCAGTAAAGGTCCGGAGACATTTTTAATTATAATCTGTTAAATTAAACAGAATTTAACACTGAAATAAAATAAGGTATTTATGCATCCATGTTATAAATTGAGTAAAAAAAAAAAATAGAAGTAGAGAACAACAATTTTTCAGTTTGGTTCACAGATAATTTCCTAATTCCCATATTTTCTCAAACCCCTGAACTGAACGTTTGTTATTTTCTTTCTTTTTCCTGTCTTAATGTTGGCAGTGGGCTTTAGGCTGCCCTGCAAGGCTTTTAAACCTGGGTTTGAATGGAGACTCAAGCCATTCTCAAGCACATATCAAGGAGCTCATATTTTGAGCCTGGATCCAGATTTATTGTTGATTCTGTTCATGGTGGAGAATCCTGCTTCACAGCAGCAGGTTGAGCCAAACATCCTCTAAATGTGCAGGGTCATCTTTGAGCACGCCTTTATATTTCACTTTTCTTTTCACCAGTTCACCAAGCAGTTCTTCCAGCAGTCCACACTTTCTGTGCTCTCTTGCTTCTCATGGTCTTCTCCTTCTTTCCCATCGCCTCGGCTTGCCACAGGTTTGCCTGCTGTGTCTAAAAGTAGCAGCAGCAGCAACCCAGACCTGACACAGCTCATTGGCTAATTTGGGATCACGTGCAGCCTGGAGCCGGACGCTCCCCAGGCTTTACCGTATTAACAGGAGAAGAGGCGCAAGTGAAATTAGACACGGTCGTCGGACAACATGCAGTAATTTATAAAGGTTTTGAATCCGGATTATCCAGCAGGTGGGTTCGGATCCGAACCACAGTTTGCAAATCCGTGACCGCCACTACAAAAAATGTAAATCTAAATAAGTAATTTTTTTCTTAAAATAAGTGCATTTTCTCCTGAATTGAGGAGTTAAATGAGACACTTTGCCAATGGAACAAGACAATTTACATTTGAAATAAGAAAAAACAATTGCATTGTCTTATTTCAAGTGCATATTATCTGATTGACTTATTTTAAGTGTAAAAATACTCATTCCATTGGCAAACTATCTTATTAACCTGCTCAAATTAAGGGTAAATACACTTGATTTAAGACATTTTTACTTAATTTCAGATCGTTTTTGCAGTGCTGTATTATAGCATTATCAGACATGTACTTGTAATCCAGTCTTGATGTAAAATCTTGAAATAATATGTAATATGCAATTACCGTGACAATGTCATCAATACATGTATATTACATGTGCATCATCTATTTAGAACTTTTGGTGCATCTGTGTTATTATTCTCCATTAACACATTTATTTTGTTGTGGTGGATTTGTATGATATGTTATATTAGCAGCCATTCAAAGGGGCCCTTACCAGTAAAACCTGTATATACCTGGATATACTGTATATATATTGTTTATTCTTAGTGCACCTTTTTCCTCCTTGTTTGCACCTTCTTTAACTTCTATGCCAAAATATGACGAGTGAATTTCTCCGCTGTGAGATCAATAAAGCTCATCTTATCTTATCTTAAAACACCAGCTAAATCTCAGCCCACTCCACTGTGACTCCCAGCAAAATCCCCCTCCAACTTCCAGCCACTGGCCTTCTGCTGGGCGTGCATATTTTTTACTTTGACTCCACCCTTTCACTGAATTACAGAGTCTGACCAGGAGATGGCGCTTCTCTTTAGATCTTAAAGGAATAGTACATTTCAAAATCATGATTAGCCTTCATTTTCTACTCACCCCATGCTGAACAACACTCTGGAGTACTTTTTGATATCTCAAATGCATCTGGAGATCTGGGAGGCTTTTTGCTGTCTGCTGACATTCAAATAATGGAGGTCCATGGCCTCCGAGGCAGAAAGGTCCATAAAAGTCCACAAAAACGTGTCAATATTCTCCATACTGCTCGTCCAATGTATTCCAAGTGTCCTGAGTGGGTAGCGCCCAGAATTTACTCAAACGAAGTCATTTAGAATCTTTTTTAGAGCATAAACAGTAGTGTATAGATTTCCTGAAAGCCGCTGCTCACGAAGTCTACGGAAACCGCGCAGACCAAACCAGATGAAAGTGCGATTCAGCGCCTGCTCTGCCGAGCAATGCAAGCGTGAGAAGAAGAAATGTGCTGTTTACCTGTGCAAAGAAAGAAACAACGAAAAGAAAAAATGTCTGAGGACTTCAGTGTTGAGGAAGAGCATGAGTTCTTTGCCGAAGCTGAATGCGCTCTGGTTTGGTCTGCCGCTGCTTCCGTAGACTCGCGGAACGCCGCCAGGAAATCCTATACACTACTGTTTATGCTCTAAAAACATTCTAAATGACTTCGCTTCGAGTAAATTCTGGATGCTACCCACTCAGGACACTTGGAATACATTGGACGAAAAGCAGTATGGAGGAATATTGACACGTTTTTGTGGACTTTATGGACCTTTCTGCCTCGGGCACCATAGACCTCCATTATTTGAATGTCAGCAGACAGCAAGAAGCCTCCCAGATCTCCAGATGCATTTGAGATATCAAAAAGTACTCCAGAGTGTTGTTCAGCATGGGGGTGAGTAGAAAATGAAGGCTAATCATGTTTTGGGTGTACTATTCCTTTAATGTCCACAAATCGTGACAGAAAGAATATTTTAGTACAAAGATTGATGTTTAAAATGCGACTGAAGGGGACCAGCCGAGGAAAGTGAGGACATTTTAATTGGCTACTACTGTACATGATTTATAGACTTTATTGACTTCATAATGACTATGCAATGTGATGGGCCTATTTTTTAAAAAAATATAAGTTAAAGTTATCTGCTGATGCTATGAAACAGCCAGTCTGTGTCAAATTGATGAATTTATCTTTATATTAAAAAGTCTTAAGTCCTGCTGAAAATGAGAACATCATCGTTGTTCGATGCTGTAGCGCACAGGTCAGAGATGGGAAGTACTCAAGTAGAGTTTTCTGATATTTTTACTACTTTACTTATTTTACTACTTACTTTTTTATGGTGACTTTTACTTTCTACCTTACATTTAAAAAAAATGGCTCGTTATTTTAGTTTTGAATCATTTCAATGGAGTTAACCGTTATTATTTTTCACGCCATCAATACCAAATTCAATCTAACTGGATGGGAATCTACGTTGCATTTGACGCACCACTACAAGATGAATCGACAGATTCGGCGGTATTCATTGGCGACAAATCATTGCAGCTTGGTGGCGGTGGCGCTAGCATAGTAGCATGGACGCACGAGATGATTGAAAATGAACACAACTTGGAGATCTAGTCCTATTGGCAGACATCCATTTAAAATGTAGGCAACTCAGCATGAAAAAAGTGGTTTCTACTTTTACTTTTATACTTTAAGTAAATTTACAAGCCTGTACTCTCTTTGTTACTTTTACTTAAGTAAAGAAGTTTAATCAGTACTTCCACTTTTACCAGAGTATTTTTAACACAAGTATCTGTACTTTTACTCGGTACGGAAAGTGAGTACTTTTTGCCATCTCTGGGGCAGGTATTGTTTACATTGTGACCGTTCTAACTAGGG
This sequence comes from Cyprinodon brontotheroides, assembly GCA_018398635.1. Classification (NCBI taxonomy): domain Eukaryota; kingdom Metazoa; phylum Chordata; class Actinopteri; order Cyprinodontiformes; family Cyprinodontidae; genus Cyprinodon; species Cyprinodon brontotheroides. Next base: position 22,201,741 of record JAGKQL010000062.1, read on the forward strand.
AGTACCAATATGGCGGCTGGTGGCTTCACCATTACTATCAAAGGGCAATCAGCGTATCCAGTGAATAAATAGAAATCAGTGAGCTTAGCTGGTGATCAGGCCTTCCTTCTCTTCCTTGTGTTAATAATATTTAATCGGAGTGTTTCCTCCTCAGCTCACCGGTCAAATCCTCCAAAGATTAAACTCCTGGTTACAGTAGGTAGGAGTTACTCCCTCCTGTCTGTCAACACTCCGCCCTCAATGCCTCCTAGAAAGGAAAAACTCGCTGTCAGCCTCAGCCCCCCCCCATTGGGATTTGCTCCCCTCCTCCTGGACTTTCTCCATTTCCACCAATAAGATCTTCACCTCATCTGTCAACCTTCTCCTTCTCGCTGTCCCGCAGGAATCCAGCCGAAAACCCGGAAAAGTCAATCATTTCAATAAATCTGTTAAACCTTCACACTACGTCTGTAACTGTTAACCTGCTCCAGAGACAGACGACAGGCAAACAGGTCTGGAACGAAATCAAACAAAATGTCTAATGAACATTTTGATATAATTATCTATTTTAAGTGTTTACTTTCTCCATTTAAAGATGTAATGTTTATTCCTCTTTGATTAAATCCTTTTTAGTGTCACTTCTGTCTTGCCTTTAAGGTCCTGATTTCGCCTTAAGGTTGGGTCACACATTCACTGATCATCTAGCATTCCTCCTCAGGGAGTGAACAGTGACCTCATCAAAGGTACAAACCAGAGTCCAGCACAAACAAAGATTGTTTGGACCTGAATGAGATGAAAGCATCTGTTAAAACTTAAGAATTGCATCATCTTTTTCTTGGTATTCTAATTTGCTTTAAAGGAGACATAACCTGGTATTTTATTTAAACAATCTTTCTAAAATAGTCTTTAAATTTCATATTTAATCACATAATCCTCCTTCCTTGCTAAAATTAAAGCCATAAAACCGATCCTCATGGTAGGAAGCAGGAGCGGATTTACCATTAGGCATGAATAGGCAGTTGCCCTAGGGCCCCAAGTTGCTGGAGGCCCCATAAATCTCCTTTTACATGTATGGGAAATGCAGCTATTACTTATAAGTAGGGGATGCACTCCATATTGGGATTTGGCCGATATCCGATATGCCGATATTTTAAAACTCATGTAGCCGATAACCGAGCATCGACACCGATGTTAAAGCTGGACAAAAATAAGTAGTCATTGAAAAATAGCAGTTTTGTTATCCATTTCTGACACTTGAAAAATAATAAACTCAAATATATTTTCATATGTTGATGTGAACGCTGCATCGATCTATTTTACTTTCAAAAATCTCGTGAAATTTCATCGCTCTGTTACAAACTCTCGTGATATTTTGCAAATTTTTTGTGAGATTTTGTTAGTAAAATAGATCGATACCGGCCAATATATCAACATATAAAAAATATGGCAACGCTTCGCGGAATTTTCGGGGATTTTCAGAGTATTAACGATGACATATAGCCATATTTCATTAGTAAAAAAGATTGATATGGTGTTTTTAAATGGCAATATATCAGCATAAGTTTTTAAGTCTGTAAAAAAGAAGTTTTTGAGGAAGAAGAAGGAGTAGTAATTTTTTTTTTTTTAGACTTTTAGAAACTCAGAAGCTGATCAAATATCGGGTTAAATATCGTGGGGTGGCCGATGTCCCGATTTTCATTTTCAAGGCCGATACCGACACGGAGAGTCAACGATTATATCGTGCATCCCTTTAGTTATCTTTTGACTAAAATGCCTTTAGATAATTTATAATATTAAGCATGTCTCTAAAAAGGCATTTTATACATCTCCAGTGTGCTACATCATCACATCGTATACATGAGCAGATGATTAGAAATCCACGGCTTCAGCCTTATCAAAATAGGACGCCGCTCTCATTCTATTTCTGTAACGATCTTGGTTCTGTTGGTTTTCTTTAAGTTTTTGTTTTAGTTTAGTTTTTTTGTTTTGTTTTCTAGCTTTAATGGTGTGTTCTTGATTTATTTAGGTTTCTTAGGTTTTTCTTAGCTTGTCCTCTGTTGCCCCCTTGTGTTTCCTTTTCCCTTGGCTTCCTGGTCAGCTCTAGTCACACCTGCTCCTTATCAGCTCGTTAGTCCTGCCTTTGTTCAGTCAGCCAGTCAGTTCCTCGTCTTACTTCGTCTCACCCTGGCTCCTTGTGATTGTTTCCCCCTGATGTCTCCATGGTTCTGGTTTGTGTTTAATTTTTATGGAGGATTTTTGGATACCTGTTTTTGCATCCTGTGTCATCCCATTAAATCTGCAAGAACTCACCTCAGCCTCCCTGCCTCTGCATTTGGGTCCTCAAACAAACCTCCAACACAATCGCGACAATTTTTAAATCTTTGCCACGTACAAAATTAAGAATCTAACTGTATATAAAGACAGAGGAATTGTCCTAATTAGATTGAAACGTTGGTTCTGACATGCAACAGGCAGCTCATACCAGGGTGTGATAAACTCACACATCTTCGATGATTAATTATCCTAACATTCAGAAAGGTCCAAACAGACAGCAGTGTTGCCAACTTAACACTTTAGTCGCTATATTTAGCAAATTTTCAGACTCCTCTAGCGCTTTTATTACAAAAAAGCTCCTAGCGCCACCTAGAGACTCTTTTTTTTCTGCCACTGGAGACTTTGGAGGCACACACACAACATCTATAAAAGCAGCTAACTCTGCTCTCCAGAGCGTAGTAGATTGGTAACCCCAGCCTCCTGCTCTCTCCCTCTTCTATCTTGTCTGCTGTCATGATTCATGCAGCTATTATTTCATCCAAATGAAAAATGGAGAACAGATAAGCAGAGATCATGGCTTGTCTACAGTGAAAAGAAGGACTGCTATTTACTTTGGCCTTTTTGAAAAACACAGGAAGGAGCAATCAGCTAAGTGAGCTTAGTGCTTGGAAAAAATCTTTTCATTCCTTTAGAGACAGCATGAAAAGTCAGCTGAGTACAAAAAATAGAGAGGAAAAACAAGAAGAAAAGGGACAAGAAGAGAGGGACACAACCTAGAACAGATAATGGATGCTCTATTCTATTAACATTTCTATTCAGAGGGCCCCCCCTGCCTGTCTTTTGTCTAGGGTCCCAAATTTCCCTAAATCTGCCCCTGAGGAACCACATCGGCTTTATCCAAGACTGACTGACTTTTTCTCTTCCAAGTCAGTTCCACCATCTCTTCCTCTCCATGGGTCAAGAGTCTGGGTGTTATCCTTGATAGCGCTCTCTCTATCACCTTTAACATCAGTAACTTTAGCTGCTCTGACTATTTTTACCTACTAAACATTCATCGTCTTCATGCCTCTTTCTCCACACTTTGCTTTGGTTCTGGTCCATATCCTTGTCACCTTATGCATCAATTACTGCAGCCCTCTTCTTTTTGGCCTTTCCCAGAAATCTCTCCATAAGTCAGCGGTTCGTTTAATCTCCGAAAGATCCTTATTACATCACATCTCTTCAGTCCTACAGGAATCTCACTAATTTCCTGTCAGCTTCAGAATCCAGTTAAAAACTGTCCTGTTTGCTTTCATACGCTTATGGAACAGAAGCGTGCTCGTGACGTCACCACATGCTCGGCTCGTCTGGAGCTGCATTTCAACTCCTGTTATTAAAGTTGCGGGAGGAGATCTTGGAAAAAAACGGTTCCAGCAAGCTATATTTTTGAACATACATGACCATGCCGCTAACTTCAGACCACCCCCCAAACCACGCCTTCAAAACACATGAACATGCACCAGTCTGCAGCGCATCAAGAGCAGCAGGAGGAGCTGCTGGCAGGGAGTCAGACACAGCACTGATGATGCAGAGCGCTATGATCACTCCTCTGAAACAGTTTATTAACGCCTTTAATGAACTTAAAATGCCAAAATCTGCTAGCAAAACATGTTCGCTTTTATTGTCCTGGTGTCAGCAGTTTGGATTACGTACGTGAAAAACGCCTCCCAGCCGCCGCGGCAAACCTTGAGGAGGTCAAACCCGGTGTACCGGGTTCTGAGCGGCTCCGACAGAAATAATATTTGAAGGCAGGATGGTAATCTGGATGACGAACAGACCATTGATTCAGGAGGACTTTCTCACTTCAAAATAGATTCAAACTACTTTTTACCCACTGATCACAGCAAATATAGCTGCCATTGTTACAGGCAAAGAAAGGATAGGGTAGCTCCTCCCCCAACGCGCATCAGACCCATATTTTCCACCGCACAGCCAGAGCAGCAAAGATAGGGTGACCAGACGTCCTCCCGGACATGTCCTACTTTTCAGACCTAAAAAAAAAAAAATGTCCGGAGAATTTCAAAATCATCCAGGATTTTGGAAACAGGAAGCCAGCGGGGGACGGAGCGACAGAACCCGACCCGGTAACGGTAGCCTGGACACCTGCTTTCCCTTGCTTACTAAGGATGGGCGGCTCATAGCTTTTTGCTGAGGTCCGTTTCAGTCAGCGGCCCAGCAGTCGAACTCCCCCAAAGAAGTATCCTCCTTTTCAGAAACCTAAATCTAGTCACCCTAGCCAAGATGCTTCAGCCGCACATCAGAACTAAACTGGTACAAGCATCAAAAATTAAGCATTTTTGCTGCTCCTGCTGCTTTAGGTGTGAACGTAGCGTAACAGTGGCTAGCTTCCAGCCATGGCGTCCTGCACGAGCATTGGGGGGTCGATTCGCTCATGTGTCAGGGTACACTAGAGACTGACATTTTTTCGGGATTCCCGTGGGATGGGAGTCAGTATGAGTAACGATCACGCGGGATTGGGACGGTACAGGATTAAACATTAACGAGAGCAGACGGGAGCGGGAGCAAAACCAATAGTAACTAAAAAAAACTAGGATCGATGCCAAAAAAATGAAATAAAAATAGAAGAAAAAAAAACCCAGTACTGGGGCCGCCATTTTGTAGTTTTTTCCTTGAAGCCTACACACTATAATGCGAGTCAAAAAAACTACTCGAATCCAAAACCAACAGTGCTTCCGCTCTGAGTTTTTCACCCGCGCCCAAAAACAACAATGGAGGGACCAACAGTTAGTGGCGAACTCGACTTCGAAATGGGAGTGGTGCAGGAGCGGGGAGTCATTCTGAATGGGAGCCGGATGGGGAGGGGAGTAATTTCACCAGGAGTGGGGCGGACAGGATTTAGATTTCTACTCTGGCCCGGGATCGGACGAGGACACAATTTTTTCTGTGGGAGTGGGGACGGGACAGGAGTGAAAATCCACTCCCGTGTCAGTCTCTAGGGTACACTAACAGGGGAGGGACAAGAAAATGACCGCAGGATTGACGGTGTCAGGAGCCAATCCTGTACAACGGACCGTCTTTTGTGATTGGTGGACGTTACTCATTGATTTCTCACTGTAGCGGGACCATTTATTTTAGTTTCACTTCCAGACCTTCTATTTCACTGCTTGCTAAGCGGCTGTGGGGAGATCTTTAAGCCACATGGTAAAAATGCGTCAGAAAAGATCCCCTACTGCACCTTTAATAATCTCCAGATAATAATAAATTCTTACTTTTTTTATTTAGTGGAGGAATAATAATTAACACAGTCAAATAAACACAAAAATAATAATATTTTGCAAAATAAAACAAAAATGCCCCTGAGAAAGGGCTGCTGCAGACGGGCTAACGTTAGCTCTGGTCGCTGCAGACGGGCTAACGCAGCCCTGGCCGCTGCAGACGGGCTAACGTTAGCCCTGGCTGCTGCAGACGGGCTGGTTGGTAATGCAGCCACAGGGTTCAGCTTACCTGTGATCATGCTTGAGATGATGAGTGGGAGGATGACCAGTTTGAGCATCCGCATCAGGATCTCTCCAGGGAAGCCGAAGTACTGCTTGTTGAGATGGGAGAGGGATGCATACTCTCTCACCACTACGCCCAAGGTGATGCCTGAAACGTCAAATCAACACCTTTATTAGATTCTCTGGTGGTTAACCTGGAACAAGCTGCTACGGTAACTTAAAGACACATTGTCTCAGACATTTTGAAAAGTTGGTTTCAGTGTTTAACTCAGAGATGGAGGAATTTGAGCTGAACCACAGCGTGGGGGGAGTTCTCTCTTCTGACGCGCGGCGGGGGTTTATATGTGCAGGTATGTGAATATGACACCATAAAGGACCCATTGTCTGTTAAACACAAGTTGGAAATATTTCTCTCTCTCTGGTTGCTTTCTGGTAGGGATCAGGTTCCATCCATGTTTGCTTTGTTCAATGTTCGGTCATCCTAAAAGCAGTTTCACTCAATTTATTGATTCTTTGATATAACTGTTTTGTTTTAAGGAAATCCTTGGAGACGACTGTTGCCCACGGTAATGTTCAACCAAATGAACTTTATCTTTAGAGCTATTTTCCTGGAAGTTAGTAGAACTCAAAGAACCTTAAATACATTTTAAAAAATCAAGCAATGACCGGAGAGATTATCTGAAGATGGCAGATCTTTTAGAATATTCCAAACATCTAGGTTTCTGGTCCGTTTCATTGCAGCAGCTTCCTGCAGGCCCCAAAATGCTGCTGTTCTTATTTTGACTGCTTTGTTTTCTTCAAGCAGGATGATTGAGAAGTTAACGGCCTCAATTACTGCGTGATTACAGCTGCTGTAATCATTTACCCTAACACCTTTACAACATAACAGTTTCCTCCGCCTCCGCATGCTGAGGATGGTTTTAGGGTTGGGTTTTAAAAAACAACTTTGACTCGAGAGATAAATGATTTCATGTTTAGCAGTTTCGGGGAAAGACGTTTCTGATAACGCTTGAAATGTGTGGGAAAAAAACTCACTGGAATCTGCTTTTTTTTGTACACCGAATTTTAAACATTGATTTTTTTTAGCACCGAATTTTAAACACTGATTTTTTTTTACACATTGAATTTCATTACAGTGAATTTTTACTGCAAAAAAATTCTGCTGCAAAAAAATTTGCCTGCAGCAAATTGAGCCAAAAAAATTTCACCTGCAAAAATGAGCCACAAAAAAATTGAGCTGCAAAAAATTTAGCTGAAAAAATTCGCCTGCAAAACAATTGACTCCAAATATGTTGACCGGTTGGTGAACTCAAGCCAGAGCAATCTACACTTGATGCAGTCGAGCAGCTTCTAGCCAATAAAAGCTTATAATGAGGTGCACTCTATTGTCCGGAAAATACGGTAATTTTAGATAATATAACAAAACAAGGTACCATTTCAAGAAAAAAATGTTAAATTACTGGTTACTTTAACCAAGTCTGTTAGAAAACACATTTCAGATCAATTATGAAGGAGTTATAGCTCTCATTTTAGTACATTTCAGTTAGTTAATTAATGCATAATACAGCTATATTTAAAGGAGAAGTCCGCTCATATTCTGAAACTCAAACTTCTGAAAGTACTTTAAATATAAAATTATTACATACTTTTCAATAAATAATCAGTGTTTTTATTTTTGAGTAATTTTCATCTGAATGTGCTTTACTGGAGCAGTGTATTCTCATTATCAGTTCGTACAAAATCAGTCACGAAAAGTTATGCACAGTAATTTTGTAACGTTTTTTTCGTCGCATTTCGTAGTATTTTTACGTCTTGCCTCGAGACAAGACATCCTTGCGCATGTGCATCTTCCGCCCCATTAAATAACATAGAATTTAACATACAATTAACCTAACCCTAAGATACAAAACAGCAAGCAACCTAGTTAGAGACCTGAAGAAGTAATTATTGCACTGTTTTTCCCGGTTTTCACGATCCGTCCATGCGGATCTGCTTTTTAGTCCATCTGTCTGGCTTTTCAGGAAAACGTACAAAAAGCATACAAAATACTGTGCATAACTTTTGTACGCATTTCCTATGAACTGATAATGAGAATGTTCTTTACTGGAGGCATCCATGTTTGTCCAAGAACACTACTGCCACCTACTGGTTAGTGACGCCACGGTGCGGTATCGGCTGTTGATCAAGTCCCAGTGCTGTATCTGGTGTTTGTCAAAACGCGCTATTATCCCAAGTCATCTTGAAAACATTCTTCTTCCAAATGTTGGCTACATATTACGGGTTTTTCTCTGGCCAGAAGTTCGATGGCAAATCCTCCTCTTCAAGTTGGCGATCCAGCGATCAAACCCGTCCGTGGAGGATCAGGAATCAGAAAGGTGGAATAACTCTTTTTTCACTTTTCCCGATGTATTCCAGCATCCAGCTGCCATGCACGTGGGCATTGTCAGTTTCACTATAGCTCTGGTGAATTTCAATGGTGAAGTCCTCTGGAAATCTTCAACAATTGTTGTTGATTGCAGATGTGTCTAGTAGTTCCCATTGATTTAGCTTGGAAAGCGGGAGAATGGCGGTAGGCTTACCGCAAGACCGTGGACGTCACTGCTGGAAGATGGCAGGAGGGAGGGGCTACTATATTTGGGCAAAAATGGCCGCTCCCAGACTCAGTGATCGCTATGAAAAATATTGCTTTTATTATTTACTGATTAACACTAAATTAATTCAATCACCACAAAAGTGTTAGTTTTAGGTATAAATAATGATCCATTGATTATTCCTTGCTGGACTTTTCCTTTCCTTTTTATGTTTTTCAGTTTTCCTTTCAGCTTTTGTTTCTTTTTTTTAGTTTTAGTTAACTAAATAAATATAAAATTATTTTTTACACAGCCAGTCTGGAGACATAAGCTCATTTGTTTTGCTCTGTTTGTTACAAACTGTCCCAGGCTTCGTTAAAAACAGTTTAAATAAAAACAGGAGAGCCAAACAGTGTTGACAGAGGAGAACAAGCAGTTCTGTTCTGGCCAGGCTGGACTGGACATTTCACGGAAGCACGTAAATGATTATAACATCCCGAGCAGGTTTCCTTCTATGGAAGGATAAGCCTATTTTTATAAAAAAACTTTTTTAATAGTTACCTCTATCTCATCTGATGGGTCTTAAATGTGTTATAAAATATGTGTAACGCAGGTGAAATGCTGAAAAGCCAACATGTTATTCTTACAATAAAACCCTGAGTAAAGTTCCAGCAGGAGTCGGTAATAAAGTAGCAGCTGCTTTTACCGTTTCAGGTCCAGCTAGTCTGCAAATTCAGCATATTGTCAGCTGAAATGGAGCCACTGATTAACCCAACGTAGCTTTTAAAAGCCTTCAGAAAATCAGCCATTCTTGACCCGTCTGGCGCCGCTCAGTCCAACCTAAGGGTTAAAAATAAGCTTTACTTTCAGTCTGGGTCAGCTTTCTAAATACTAAACCAGTTTTTAAGTTTAAGTTATTGAAATTTTATATTTGGAAATTTTATTTTTTTTAAAACTTGCTCACTGTGTTTGAGAATTGAACTCGAACAGGCTGCTGTGACTCATCGCTTTCACTGAGCTCAAATTATGTCCAGTTCTGTTCTGGCCAAAAAGGTGGTGATGTTAACATTTTAACCAAACAAATATTTATACATTTTGGACCTGTCAAAATTTTTAACAATGATTTATATAGTATGCTTTATATCTTTTGCACATAAAAATAATAATTTTATTCTTCACCACTCCAAACCATCTGTGGATGTTTTATTTTTTTAAAGTTGTTTTGATAAAAACTTGTAGCCATAACATTTAAAGGAAAAGTCCAGTCAGCAAGGAATAATACCTGGATCATTATCTTATACATAACACTAATACGTTTGCGGTGATTTAATTAATTTAGTGTTAAGCTTATTTTATTTTAAACTTTATTTTATTCTAAAATGTATTTTAATTGAAACATTTATCTTATTCTATTTTTATGTGTTTATGTATTTTAGCCTTAGCTTTTATCCTTATGTTCCTTAACTAGGATTCCTGTACAGCACTTTGTTCAACCCCCGTTGTTTTAAATGTGCTTTATAAATAAAGTTTGACTTGAGTTGAGTTGAGTTAATCAGTAAAAAAAATAAAAGCAATATTTTTGCATCGCGATCACTGAGTCTGGGAGCGGCCATTTTTGCCCAAATACACAGTAGCCCCTCCCTCCTGCCATCTTCCAGCAGTGACGCCACGGTAGCGGTAAGCCTAGCGCCATTCTCCCTCGCATGCCAAGCTAAATCAATGGGAACTACTAGACACATCTTGCAATCAACAACAATTATTGAAGATTTCCAGAGGACTTCACCATTGAAATTCACCAGAGCTATAGTGAAACTGACAATGCCCACGCAAAACATGGCAGCTGGATGCTTGAATACTCTTTGGGAAAAGTGGAAAAAAAGAGTTATTCCACCTAATTTCTGATTCCTGATCCTCCACGACGTGGTTGGTCGTTGGATTGCCAACTTGAAGAGGGAGGGATTTGCCATCGTAACTTCTGGCCAGAGAAAACCCGCATTATGTAGCCAACATTTGGGAAGAAGAATGTTTCTCAAGATGACTTGATAATAGCTGCGTTGTGCCAGACAAAACCCCAGATACAGCACTGGGACTTGATCAACAGCCCATACCAATCGACCGTGACGCCACTAAACCAGTAGGTGGCAGTAGTGTTCTTTGACAAACATGGATGCTCCAGTAAAGCACATTCACATGACAATTACTCTGAATTAAAAACAATGATCATTTATTGAACAGTATGGAAGAATTTTATATTTAAAGTATTTTCACAATTATGAATTCTAAATATATGACCAGACTTTTCCTTTAAGGTGTATTTTACCTTTTTACCTATTTTTTTGTTGTTGTTTTGAAATCAGGCCTTCATAAGGATGAATATTTAAAATCAATACATGCACGATATAAAAGACAACTGAAGAAACTGAGAAATGAGACAGTTGTAGATGTAGATGTTTTTTAGAATGATTCAATTTTAAGAATTCTTCTTCTTTTTTTAAATATCCAGTGAAAACATCTTTTCTTTTCTGGCATTGTTCCTGCTGCTGTTATCTTTAGTGCCTCCTTCCCATCATCTTTATCTTTCAATCCTTCCAAGAATTATTTATCAGATTAAAGATTAGAATATGGAGCTAATTTAGGGCCATACAGTTATTTTAAAAATTAGAAACTTAAAATATGTGTAAACTGAAAAATTACAAGAAACTAAACTAAAAAGTATTTTTGAAACACAAAAGAATTAAAAATGAAGAAAATATTTTTTTAGCTCAGAAAAAAAAAAGCTTTGGAGGTGAATACACTGACACACATACGACCTTATTCAGTTTCCAATAGCTTCTAATTCAGCTCCATATTCAGAATAGTATCTGGGTCAGCTAGAAACACTAATATAACACACCATTAGTAGAAATGTATGGGTCAAATTAAACAGTGACTGTTTATTTTTTTTAAGTAAAAAAAGTGAGAGCTTTAATATCACATTACTACAGATTAAACCAAGATTTCCATTCAGTTTGGTGAAAACAAAAGCAAAATATAAATGTCTTCGATGGATTCCTAAACCTAGATTATCCATTTTGTTCCATTTAAATTTTGAGCTCTGGCAATTATTTATTTATTTTTTTGTTATCTTGGTGGAGCTGTTTTTATCTCAATGTTCAGCTGATGTTTCCACATAAAGTGACTCTTTTCACTCAAATCATCTCTAAAGGCACTTTGTTGCAATAATTTATTTGAGGAGAATCAGAGCAAAGGGTGATTAATAGCTACTTTATCTACAAAAAAAAAACCGTTCCAAATATAGACTTTTAAATTTGTTTTTGGGTTGTGACAAAATGTGCAACAGCATCTGAGGAATGATGAGGGTTTGTCCTCCCAAAGAAACTCAGATTAACCTATTCGTGAGATCTGGACCGGGATTAGGGCCACTGGAAATAAAATTATAAGTTAACTGACTTTTTTTTCCCATTTAAGTTTAATAAGTCAGAATTCTGAGATTAAAATCAGGATTCTGCAATTACAATCAAAATTCTGATATTACAGTTAGATTTCTGAGATTACATTCAGAATTATGTGAAAAAGTCGGAATTCTGAGATTAAAGTCAGATTTAGGAGATTGCAATCAGAATTCTGAGATTGAAGTCAGAATTCTGTGAAAAAGTCGGAATTCTGAGATTAAAGTCACAATTCTGAGATTAAAATCAGAATTCTGAGATTACAGTCGGAATTCTGAGATTAAAATCAGAATTCTGTGAAAAAGTCGTAATTCTGAGATTAAAGTCAAAATTCTGTGATTACAGTCGTAATTCTGAGATTAAAATCAGAATTCTGAGAAAAAATCGGAATTCTGAGATTTAAGTCACAATTCTGAGATTAAATTCAGAATTCTGTGGAAAAAAATCAGAATTCTAAGACTGAAGTCAGAATTAGGAGATTACAATCAGAATTCTGTGGAAAAGGTCGGAATTCTGAGATTAAAGTCAGAATTCTGAGATTATAGTCAGAATTCTTACTTTTTCCCCATATGAAGCTCAAATTAAAGAAAAAAAAAAATCAGTTAACTCAAAGAAAAATAAAAATAAAATCCAGAGGCCCTATTCCTCTTCCGTACCAATCTGTTGCCTACAGGTTGTGATTTTTCCGCAGAGAATATCCTGACTGAAGCTCTGCAGCATGGGAAAATGAATAGAAGTATCATTTGTGTAAAACATACATTCACCCACTCCTCCTAATAGAAATGAAAGCCCATAAATCAATGCATCCTGATAGGAAGAGCAGAGCCAAGCATCAGCTGTCCCCTAAGTCTGGTCACGTCTGACTGAGGCTCATCCAGACTGAGGCTACCTCTTCAGAACCAGGAGGCAGAACAGCTCCCTGGTTCTGAAGGCGCCCAGACCGACCCAGAGGGAGAGATGCAGCTCATCATTTCCACGGTTAGTGGAAATAATGCGTCAGTCTGTGACACACGTACCGATCAGCACCGACAGAACCGTGGCGATGAGGAGCCAGTTCCTCCTCAGCAAGCCTTTCACGTTCAGTCCGCGGCGCTCCTGGGTGCCCTTCATGTTCCACGGTTCTCCTGCTTCCGTCCAAAAACAAGGGAAGGAAAATATGAGCAGAAAAAAACAATGATTCCTGTAGAGACGCAGAAGATTCCTGCAGACTGGCGGCGCGCAACAGACACGGCGGAGGAGGAGGAGGAGCAGGAGGAGGAGATGGATGGTGGAGCAGCAGTATTGCTTCAATAGAGGAGGTGGCCCCTCCCCCCCAGCCCACGCAAGGTGCATCTGTCTTTCCCACTTTATCAGGTGATGCTAGCACACTACTCACCTCTATTCAATTCTATTCAGTTCATTTCTATAGCTCCAATTCACATCACGTCACTTCTGGGTCACTTTCCAGTTCACCAGATCATCCAGTCAGATTGATTCAAAAGTTTCTATCTAAGGAAAACCAGCTGATTTTATGGACTCATTGACTCTTCAGCAATCCCTCACACTAAGTAAGCATGCTTGTAGCGACAGTGGAGAGGAAAAACTCTTTTAACAGGAAGAAACCTCCAGCAGAACCACCAGGCTCAGTGTGAGCGGGCCATCTGCCAACATATTCTCATTATGAGTGCGTATGAAATCGTATATGAAAAGTTATGCACACTATTTAAATCAGACGCTTTTGATCGCTTTTTCCCTCAAAAAACCATGACATCAATGGCGCATATGCGCTTTCGGCAGACAGAAAATAAAAAAGCAGATCCTCAGAGACGGACGAAAAATGGGAACACTGCAATCATCACTTATTCATGTCTCTAACTACGCCGCTTGCTGTTTTATATCTTAGGGTTAGGTCAGGGTTAGGGGCTTAAATGTAATTTTATATTCTATATTCGCGATAACACGAAAAAAAACGTCCAAAACATACCGAAATTACTTGGTGCATAATCTTTTCAGTCGTCTCGATGTCACACGGACTCATAATGAGAATAGGTTGCAACTGCTGAAGACTGACTGGGGTTCAGGAGACAGAAGCAGACATGACATAGATACAAGGCGGCTGTCAGCCAGCTCCACAGAAGCGGCCCGTCCAGCCCAGGCAGACCCGAGCTCAGGAGGCCAGCTCCCATGTCCAGAGGATCAGAAGAGAGCACATCCAGTTAGTCACAGTCAGAGAAACAGGACTACACTGGAAAACAGGCCAAGCTCCAACATCTAGAAACAAAGGTGTTGACAGCAGCATGATATAGATTCATTTTACTTTTATTTCAGTTTTCTTCAGCTAATAAAAAAATTAACTCTGTACAAGTTCAGAACAACCACAGATTTTTGCGCCTTAAGGTGGAAATACGTCACTAATCCGACAAAACTCTGCTTTACTCATTATTAAAGATAAAATATTTATATCTTACACATCTGAATATATATATATATATATATATATATATATATCAATACATCAAAATATTTTAAATTTTTATTAAAAATAAGATTCTAAATTTTTTCTTAATCAGGGCTCCCTAGCGCCCTCTATTGGCCAGCCACCATTGTCTGTATCACTGAGCAAAGATCCGGTGCTGATTTGTTTAAGTCCGCCTCAGATGACACTATTAAAGAATCGTGGTTTTAGATTTACTGAAATCATTTTATCAACAGTCCTCTAAAGCAGGAGTCTTAAACATTTCCAGGCCAGGACCCCAAACTGATATGGGTGGGGGGCCCCTAATTGCTTATATATTGTATGGCTTGTGTTCTATTAGCCTGGTCCTATAGTCACTCTATTACAGATGGGTAATGTAACTAAAGTAATCCCTCCCTGGGGTTATTAAAGTATTCCTGCTTCCTGGTTGATGGGACGGGTGTTGTGGATGAGAAGCGATTCAGCTTGAAGGAAGCTCACCACGGTGTCATCATTCCTCATCATGGTAGGTTCTAGACAGGGGCCCAGCGAGGGGGCCAGTGTGAAAACACGCTGGCCCCCCTGCTGGCCCCCTCCTGGCTGAGAAAAGTACATTTGGTCTAGAACTGCCACTGGCATTGATGACTGAAAGACATCTTCTGCCTCCATTTATCTCTGTTTACTAAAGTGTGTTGGAATTCATGTTAATGTGGAATTTAAAAGACATTTCAATTAGTGGAAATAATTGCAGGGGGGAATATAAAAAAGTCTATTTAACCCCCATGCAGTACCTCTCTGGACCCCTAGGGGTCACAGACCCCCTGTTGAAGACCTCCACTCTAAAGTCTGCGGTTCTCCCTGTTGCTGGTCAACCTTTTGTTTCCTAACTTTTTCCTTCCACTTAACTTTCTATGGATATGCATATTCTCTGCCAGCCATAGATTGCAATACTAGACTTTATCTTTATGTGTTCTTTATCTACAAGATAAATACGTTTAATTTTCTAAAATTAAGAAACAACAAATGTTAGAAGTTTTCCTCGATGTTCTAATGCTTTAGCTGTGCCTGCAGAGGTTTGCTGACTTTAGAGAACATCCATTATTAGACGTGTGAATGATGTCAACCAGATGATGGCGTTGCTGTGTGTTAATTAGCAGCAGGTCTGAGGAGAAAAACCTTCAGGCTGAGAGCTGGTGTGAAGAACCCTGCTGTGATTCATTGTTAAAGGGCTGAAATAACCTCCTAATTTCCACCCAGTCTGGTCTGTCGGAAGCAGCTTATTAATTTATTTGTAGTTTCTGTATCATTTATTCCTGTCCCCCAAAACAATTTTTAGGGATGTTATTTTAAGGAAGAATTATATTTTATATGCTGCTTACCATCAATATACCTCTTTGCTGTTTACCAAAGATTCAACATGGCTAGATTCCAAAGATGTAAAAACAATCCATTTGTTTTCATGGTTTGAAGACGTTTCTTCCCACCAGGAAGCTTTTTTCATTTCAAAATGTCAGAAATAAAGTTGTGTTTGAGGCTTTATAGAGTGGAGCAAAACAAAACCTTGTTTCTGTTCAGAAAACATACAAATTGAACCGGACAAACAGTCTGTCCAAGTCTCTACGACTCCCTTTCAGAGACATAGACAGGTATGGTAACCTGACTCCGCCAGATGGATATTGCTCCGCATATCCATCTGGAAACCTTCCGTTGAAGTAATTTTGGGAAGGGGCGAAAATACTGGTTAGCTGATTGGCCTATGTTGGTGATAGACGGGCCAAATAAACCAATCAGATCAACGAAGCATATGACGTACTAACAGCCAGGCTACTCTTGCCGAAACCAGTCGGGAGAAGAGCAAAAACATCTTTTCCTCTGAGAAAAGCCTCCAGAGCAGTGTTTTGCTCTTCTTTCAGTGAAGAAATACTCTGTAATTCCCATAAAACTTGCTCGATAGCCACGCTAACGCTAGTTTCATCGGCTGAAGCCGCCATGTTCTTTAGACTGAACTGTCGCGCTTCTCGTTGCGTCACACCTCAACCCGCCTCAAAGCCAACGCTGATTGGACGTTCGTTTGGTGAACGGCTCCACATTTTCTTTAACGGAGAGTCTCCAGACTGATCTGCGAGTGAAACCTTGAAAGCTCGCGAGATCAGGATGGTCTCACCAGTCTACAGGTATGGGGCATTGCAAACTTGGAAATGAAATCCAGTGGATTGTCTTTTTTACTTTTTTGGAAAGACTATGACCTGGATGACTGAGAATCTTCACCAGCAAATATTCAAAAGCTACATTTTTTTTTTCAGTGAAATTCATATATTTTATCCGCTTATTTAGACGTTCTCCTCTGGGCAGGACTGGTTTAGGTATTGGACCATTTGGTTTCTGGAAGGAACTTATGATGTGTGTCGACCAGAGATGGGAAGTAACTAAGTACAAATACTTCGTTACTGTACTCAAGTAGATTTTTCTGATATTTTTACTTTACTTTAATACTTATTTTTATGGCGACTTTTTACTTCTACTCCTTACATTTTTACACAAATATCTGTACTTTCTACTCCTTACATTTTAAAAAATTGTCTCGTTACTTTAGTTTTGAATCATTTCAATGGAGTTACCGTTATTATTTTTCACGTCATCAATACCAAATTCAATCTAATTGGATGGGAATCTACGTTGCATTTGACGCATTGCTACAAGATGAATCGACAGATTCGGCGGTATTCATTGGCGGCAAATCATTGCAGCTTGGTGGCGGTGGCGTTAGCATAGTAGCATGGACGACGAGATGATTGAAAATGAACACAACGGAGATCTAGTCCTATTGGCAGACATCCATTTAAAATGTAGG
>JAGKQL010000062.1:22219294-22246566 GCA_018398635.1 Cyprinodon brontotheroides
AATAACAATGCACAATTTGCTGCCCCATAAAATACATATTATTTAGGAATGCACGATATAATCGGCCCCCTATCGGTATCGGCCTTAAAACTGAATATCGGACATCGGCCACCCCACCGATATTTAACCCGATATTTGATCAGCTTCTGAGTTTCTAAAGTCTAAAATAAAAAAAAATACTTCATCTTCTTTCCTCAAAAACTTCTTTTTCCAGACTTAAAACTTCTAAAGACGAGGGAAAAAAATATTGATACATTAAAATATCCCAATATCTTCCTATGCTGATATATATTGCCATTTAAAACACCATATCAATCTCTTTTACTAATGAAATATTGCTATATGTCATCGTTATGCTATGAAATCCCCCGAAAATTCACCAAATGTTGCCATATTTTTATATGTTGATATATTGACGCGGTATCGATCTATTTTACTAACAAAATCTCACAAGAATTTGCAAAATATCACAAGAGTTTGTAACAGAACGATGAAATTTCACCAGATTTTAGAAAGTAAAAGGAAATAGATGCGATGCAGCGTTTTCAAAAATCAATTTGATATCAGCATTAGGGCTGCAACAGCGAATCGATAAAATCGATAAAAATCGACTTTTAAAAGCGTTGGCAAGCGAATTTCATCATCGATTAGTTGTGTCAGCGCGATTAATGCGTCATCCGCCGCCGCCGTCATCACATCCACTTGACTGAAAGCGAGGGAAGAAAAAAATATGGCAGAAGCGAGCCAGCGCCATTGCGGCGCAGTGTTGCCAACTCAGCTGACTTTTCAGACCCCCCTCCAGCTTAACTATTTAAAAAAAGTTTAACTAGCAACAAATCTGGCTTACTCCCTTTTACGGTGTCACTGGCGGCTTTTGGAGACTCTTACGTGAAAGCATGTATCGTTCCTACTCTGGCCGTGAGGCGCCTCCCCCATCCCAACCGCGTTCTCCCGCAGGAGTCCCTCTCAGCGCTGCAGTCAAGGAGCCGCAGGATGTGTTTACCCTCAGCGTCCAGACTGCCAAATGAAGCATCGCATGCGCCGGGATTGACGGCGCAAAATGATCACAATAATTAAAATAGCCTTTATAAATAAATTAACTTGCAAATTATGAGGACAAGGCTTTTAAAGTTTAAATCTTCTGGCAAAGATAAAGTAAAAAAGATCCTGCAATTTATGGAAGTAAAAGCAGAATAAAATCCAGCAAGATCAGTAATATGTCAATTAATTATCTGCCACATTCCCATGTAAATATCAGTCTTTGCAGGATGTGTTTTTAGCACCCCTAGTTCTCTCATTTTTATTCCAAATGCAATTTATAATTTGAATCACAGGGGCTATTTTTATCTCTATGGTTCAGTGTTTTTCTCAAGTAACAGCTTTAACTTCCTATACTCCTGTGTATCTTAAAGGCAAGAACTCTTCTAGTCTAAAAAAGCTGCATTTTGTTGCCCAAATGGGGGGCCTGTTGTTTGAACCCCTTAGGGGCTTTTAAAAACAAAATGTCTTTTTTTGCGCTTTATGAAACAAAGTAGCCTATATTTTGTGGATGTACAGCTACATTTCTCATGTAAGTTTGCGTAGTTTTAACACAAACATTTATTTTTCATATTGCACCAGTACAGTTAATGAGCAACCTGTACTTGTGTGCTTGTTTGTTCTGTCTAAAATGTTTATTTTGGAATAAAGAGGTTAATATAAAAAATATTTTTTGTCCGATTCATCGATTAATCGAAAAAATAATCGGCCGATTCATCGATTTTTAAAATAATCGTTAGTTGCAGCCCTAAATCAAATGTTGCATTCATTCATTTAATGCTTCAATTATCAATTTCGTTTTAAATTTAAGTCCTCCTTAAATACCTCAGGACTCTCATCACAACTTGGTATCTCCCAACTCCCGTTAATAGTCCTAAATGTTCTGCTGGTTCCATTCTTGTCAAATCAAGCAAGACATTGACAATGGATAGCAGATAGAGGGAGCAGGAACTGGTGTTCTTTACTTGATCATTTATCATCTATGTTTAAGTTTTCTTCTCGCCGACATTTAAACAATTTTAATGAACCAGAAATAAGCTGGAGATAAAATATTAGACCAGATCCAATAGATCAGCCAATGGCATTTTTTGAAATGCAAAGTTTTTAATACGCCTAAAGACCTGCTGTTGCCATGGTGATAGCACAGCTTTTATTTTCGATATAAAGAAAACAAAAAACTTTGAAGTGTCTCCTTTTACCCTACCACCAGAAATAGAGACCTAACTACTTTACTGTGTTGTGGAAACCGTGGGGCCAGTTTGGCTTTTTAGGGCATAAAATTATGGAGTTAATTTTGTTTCATTATTTTTTTTTAAGTGAAGAACATGTTTTGTATATGGCTAAAGAAAAAAAATGCAAGCAATTAATTTTATAGTTGTATATTTTCATTTCATATGTTATTTTTTTAAATCTCTCTTTTTCATACTTGCCGTGTTTTCAAATTGTGTTTTCCAGATCACATTCTCTTCCCTTCTGGGGGCGGGGCTTTCCTTCAGAGACGTATTTCTATTGGTTCGCTGGACCCTAGCAATAGCATTGTCATTGATCAGGAGTTCCGTTTTTGTTTTTGGATAAAGGTCAAGGGAATGGGATCTGTAATACACGAAATGAAATCAATCAAATATCTTAAAAAAAAAAAAGAATTTGAAAAACTAAAATCTAAAAAAATAACAAAGTAACTATTTTTATTTATAAAAGTTTTATTTATATATTGTATTTTTTTAAAATTATTTCCATTTCTAAAACATGTTTTTTCACTTGAAACAATAATGGAACAAATTTCACTCCGTATTGGGTCTTTACAGCCACTAACACACACAGCAGCTGACCCCTCCCCCTCTAGTTGCTGTGGCCTCTCGATTAAAAAACAAAAACAAAGTTTATTTCAGACCAAATTTTAGAGCAATTCAACTTTTCCCTTTATAGTCTGTCTAGTTTTGGTGACAGAATCTCTTCCTCCCTGTGTGTCTGTTCTACCTGCGGTTCAGGGCATTACGTTTAAAGCGGAACACTACAGCGAAGTGGTGGCTAAAGGTGAGCTGGTGTACCTGACCTCGGACTCCCCCAACGTGCTGGAGGAGCTGGACCAAAGCAAGGCCTACGTGATCGGAGGCCTGGTGGATCACAACCACCACAAGGTGCGCCCCGCCTCCTGCTGCCGCCAGCGCATTGGCTTTTATTCTCGTAATTTTTACGACTTTATTCGCTGTAATCTTACGACTTTTATTCTCGTAATGTTACTTTATTCTCGTAATTTTATGACTTTATTCTCGTAGTGTTACGACTTTGTACGACTTTATTTCTTGTGACTTTATTCTCGTAGTGTGACGACTTTATTCTTGTGACTTTATTCTCTGTAATGTTACGACTTTATTCTCGTAATCTTACTTTATTCTCGTAGTGTGACGACTTTATTCTTGTGACTTTATTCTCATAATTTTACGACTTTATTCTCGTAATCTTACTTTATTCTCGTAGTGTGACGACTTTGTTCTTGTGACTTTATTCTCGTAGTGTTACGACTTTATTCTCGTAATCTTACTTTATTCTCGTAATATGACGACTTTATTCTCGTAATGTGACTTTATTCTCGTAGTGTTACGACTTTATTCTTGTGACTTTATTCTCATAATTTTACGACTTTATTCTCGTAATGTTACTTTATTCTCGTAATTTTACGACTTTATTCTTGTGACTTTTTTCTCTATATTTCTGACTTTATTCTCGTAATATTCTGACTTTTCTTCACCATTAATGTTCTGACTTTTATTCTGTAATTTTCTGACTTTATTCTCGTAATTATTCTGACTTTATTCTATAAGTAATGTTTTAGAGCTTTATTCTTGTAATTTTCTGACTTTATTCTGCGTAATGTTGCGACTTTATTCTCATAATTTTTTGACTTTATTCTTCTTGTAATGTTACTTTATTCTCGTATTATTACGACTTTAATATTCTGACTTTATTCTCATAATTTTCTGACTTTATTCTCAGTAATGTCTGACTTTATTCTCGTAATATTTCACGACTTTATTCTTGTAATTTTACGACTTTATTCTCATGTGACTTTATTCTCGTAATTTATTCTAACTTTATTCTTGTTACTTTATTCTAAAGTAATGTTACGACTTTATGTTATTCTTGTAATTTTCTGACTTTTATTCTTAAGATCATTCACTTTGATTCTTCAATTCATCTGTAAAGATTTTCGACTTTATTCTGCGTAATGTTACTTTATTCTCGTAGTTTCACGACTTTTGTTCTTGTGACTTTTATTCTCGTGAATTATTCACGACTTTTATTCTTGTTATACTTTTATTCTCGTAATGGAAAAACTTTATTCTATTATAAATAATTTTTCAAGATCTCTTACTTTTATTCTTGTGACTTTTATTCTCCTTAATTTTACGACTTTTATTCTCTTACTCTTAATTTCCATTCTCGTAATTTTCACGAATTTATTCTTAATAATGTTACGACTTTGTTCTTGTTACTTTATTCGTAGTGTTCTGACTTTATTTATTCTTGTAGCTTTTCTACCGTAATTTCGACTTTCATTACGTAACTATTTACTTTTATTCCTCAAAAGTAGAAATTAATTTCACGACTTTTATTCTTAATGACTTTATTCTCATAATTTTCGACTTTTGTTCTCGTGAATCTTAACTTTTATTCTGTGGTACTACGACTTCATTCTGCGTAATTATTCTACGACTTGTTCTTATTGACTTTATTGTACCGTGAGTATTTGCGACTTTATTCTTGTTACTTTATTCTCATGTTACGACTTTTATTCTCGTAATGTTACTTTTCTCTCTTAATTTTTACGACTTTATTCTTGTGACTTTATCCTCATAATTTCGACTTTATTCTCGTAATGTCACTTTATTCTAAGTATGTTACGACTTTAATCTTGTGACTTTATTCTCGTAATTTTCTGACTTTTGTTCTCATACAATCTTACTTTATTCTAGTATTGGAAGCTTATTCTTGTGACTTTATTGTCGTAATTTTAAAGATTTTTATTCTGTAAATCACTACTGTAGATTTAAGTAGTGTTACGACTTTATTGTTGTCACTTTATTCTAAAGAATCTTACCTTTATTCTTGTAGTTTTCTGACTTTATTCTTGTGACTTTATTGTGGTAATTTTACGACTTTATTCTAAATAATCTTACTTTATTCTGCGTAGTGTTCGACTTTATTCTTGTGACTTTTCTGCGTAATCTTACTTTATTCTTCGTATAGTAAATTTATTTCTATTTTATTCTTGTGACTTTATTCTGCTAATAAAGTCACAAGAATAAGAGTCTGCTCTGTTGGACGCAGCTTTGATTTGTGTTTCAGGGCATCACTTACGAGCGGGCCAAGGAGCTTGGGATCGAACACGCGCAACTTCCTCTGAACAGCTTTGTCAGGATGAACAGCCGGAAGGTTCTGGCTATAAACCACGGTGAGAAAGAACTAAAATGTTTACTGTGTCTGCAGAAATGTTCTTTAAGTCATAGGGAAGCGGCTGTTCCAACCTGTTGAATTTCAGATTCTCCCAGTGGTACCTGACTTTTACACGAAAGTGAATAAACCGAATGCGATTGGTTGATTATCAAAGTAGGGGATTATTTGTGGTAGGAAGGTTCATAAAAGCAGGTTTTGGTTGTGGTTGGTTTTCGGTGAAGCATGTTGCTAACCAGTTAGCAACTTAGTGCTAACTTAGTGCTTAGTGCACTTAGCATTGGGACCAGCATGCTTACTAAGTGGTGACTTAGAAACGACGTCAAGAGGCGCTATGGACAGCGGAAACATGCAGAGGAGGAGAGTTTGGTACCGGAGGTGGGTGGATGAGGTCTCCTCCTTATCATCCATTTTTATTTAGAGGAGGAAAGCGGGGCGAAGAAGATTAGAGATGTCCCGATCCAGGTTTTGCATCTTCGATCCGGAGCATCGACATATTGTTTTGGGACTTCACATCCGATATCAGAATAGGGCCTCAGCCTATGCTCTACAGCATGTATTTAAGTTTAAGTTAAAGTATTTAGCCTTAGTTGTAAGACTCATGTTGAAAAAGAGGTTTTAGTACTCTTGATAACATCTAGCCAGCTAACAGGCTAGAATTTGAAAGTTGAATACAACACTATGCTTGGTAACAAACAAACTTACCTGTTTTTTAAGAGAGATAAAACACAAACTGGACAAAATTACAGACTAGCAATCTTGAATATTGCACAGTGAACAGTAAGAGCAGTGAACACAGTTAAAGGTGCAGAAGTATTACTGTAAGTTTTAATAAAAATGCAAAACAAGTAGGGAACACTGGCGCAAAATAGTGGAATGGATAGTTTCAATCGGGCGAAATGTGGAAAATCTGGACCGGATTTTTTTCAAAACTGGATCGGCAGTCTGGATCGGCATTTTATATGCTTCGGCTACGATATGACATTTTGCCAATATAGAAACGTCTCCGATCCGATCCACGTGATCCGGTCCGGGACAAGCCTAACGGAATGTTGTGGAAGAGGGCGCTTCAGGCGGCAGAAGCGTTTGTTTGTAGAAGGCTTCCCAACCCGTACATGTTTTGAGCCCTTGCCTGCCAGCTGCTAAAGCCAGGTCTGTTAGCTTCGCGCTCGCCGAGAAGACACAAACGTCCATCCCCGTGAACACTGGGACGCAACTCAATGGGAAAGGAAATGATTCTGATTAAATCACAGGCGTGATATTAGCTTCGCACACATGAATCAAGATGCTATGACCAAAAACATTTGATTGACAGATGACCCAAAGCGATATATGATTGGTCAATTTCGGTGTTCAGGCTGATGTAGAACTAACTGGCCTGCAGAAGATAATGAAAAAAACACACAGATTTTAAAGACAGGATTTAAAAAAATAGAAATATTCTAAATTTTGGGACAATATCGTGTCTTGATAAAGAGAACATTTATATATTATTATTTGAAGCCAGAATGATTTGACATTTTAAATATGATGGTTTCTCTACAACTTTAAATGAAACGTCTTCCTTTTACTTTACATTTTCAACACAGAATCTCGAACTTTTTAATCATCTCCTTGAGCCTGGTGGGCCTGGTAGCGGTGCCATCTGATAGCAGCTGTTTATCTATTTATAGAAAAGGCCAAAACACGGTCACATGGTGTTTCATCACATGCCTTTCAAAATGGGGCTTTAAATTTTTCTGGAAGATGTTTCAAAATTATTTTTTCTTAACTACTTTTTGTTTTATACCTGTGTAAGCAAATAAAATGGGATTTGAAATTCTACCTGACTGCACCTAACGCAATGCAGGTATTCATTTTTAGCCCCGCCCCTTAATTGAAACCATCATTGGAAACTAGAGGCTCCGACCTTTCCAAGGAGGGGTCAGAGGTCATTGTGCAACTATTTCAGGTGATGCAATTGACATGCGTTACATAAGCTTGCTCTGTTGTTCTTATTTTATATTGAGTTGGTTGATATTATTGGTAAATTTCAATGAAACAACGACTAAATCGTAGGAGCAAAGGCTTTGCCTCATGGCAGAAAGGTCTCCATTAATATAAGTCTGACCAGATTCCCTTTTATGAGTGGAAAAAATGCATTTTTACATAATTTGGCCACAGTTTGGCGCACATTTTCTCCTAGCACATTGCCCATTAAAACCTTTGTGGAACAAACAAGCTTCAACTTCAGTTCAAATTTCCTTGACTTATAGTCAAGATGTGGATCTATAAAGTCTGAGGGGTTCATCCAGAGTTTCTAATGGACTTTCATTGTGTTTTACAGTGTTTATTTGGAAAAAAATCTTTGCAAGACTCTTTGTTTAATCACCTATAAATCAGACCTGGTGAAATTTAAAATATTCCTCGATTCTTTTCTGTCAAACAAATGGCAAGCAATTGTATTTCCCATTTATAGTTTGGGAGCTGGACTTGACCTGACCCATCAGATGGATTTGCTTCGGCATATCCATCTGGAGTCCCTTCTCGCGTGGAAGTAATTTTTGAGAAGGGGCGAAAATACTATGGTTGTAGCTCATATTGGCCTATGTTGGTGATAGGCGGGCCAAATAAACCAATCAGATCAACGGCGAAGCGATATGACTTAACAGAGCGACGACGCAAAAACACAACCACAAGCCAGGCTACTCTTGCTTAAGCCAGTCGGTCGAAGAGCAAAACATCTTTTCCTCTGAGAAAAGCCTCCAGAGCAGTGTTTTTGCTCTTCTTTCAGTGAAAAGAAATACTCTGTAATTCGATAAAACTCCGTTTCTGATATAGCCACGCTAACGCTAGTTTTCATCGGCTGAAACGCCATGTTCTTTAGGACTGAACTTTAATGCGGCGGCTTCTGCGTTCGTGCCACACCTCAACCGCCTCAAAAGCTAACGCTTTGATTGGACGCTCGCTTTGGTGAACGGCTCCAAATTTTCTATTCAACGGAGAGTCTCCGTAGACTGATTGGCGGTGATGAAATCGTGGAAAGCTTCATGTAGATCAGGATGGTCCCACGCAGGCTAAGCTGGACTTGCTTTAATTCCACGTGTAATTTCAGGCAGATTTTCTCCTAAGAGCCTCTGGGCTTAAAGTTCAAATAAAAAGGATAAAAACTCTGTCACAAAGGTAAATAAAGGCCAATTTATGTTTCTGACGCATAGCTTCTGCCACCGTCAAATCGTGTCCGACGAGGGTTTGCGTCGGACCATCGCAAACCCGCAAAGACCTCAAGCGGATTTGCGCAGACAAAAAGCAGCTGTGATTGGTCCTTTGTATGCCTTTCCGGCTGTCTGTGTGGTCGTCCTTCTAGATTCGAGGTGCGCTATTTTTAAAACCCGCGGAACAACTACAACGGACAACTACGACAAAAGGTTAATCGGTCTTTTTGCGAACTCCATAAACAGAACCTGTTCCTCTTCGATGTCTAGCAACTCTAGATCTCCGTGACCCTGATGTCTTGGAGATGCACCATTGTTGTTTTGAAAGATAAAAACTCCCGCCAGCGCCGCCAAAGTTCTTGTGACCATCTGCTAAAGTTCTCACAAGTTCTTTAATCGGCTCCCCCTAGTGCTTTGGCGGGAAACTGCTGTGCGTCACTAGAAATTCCAGATCGACGGTGCAAAAGCATCCAGCAAAACTGGTTCGTGACCAGACCCAAGCGACATTTGATGTGTGTGTTTGAAGAAGTCTAATCTTCCCTTTAATATTGACTCGCTGTGTTAAATGACTACTTCCTGACTAAAGTGACGTCACGGCATCCCTCAGTGGGTCACGTGACCAAATGAGGAATTTTGGGTCGTCTGTTATCTTAGTGAATTATTTTATGCTATAAACAACAAAAATGTTGGACTTTTTTTCACTTGTGATGTATTTTTTTGTACATATTATCAAATTTATAACTAAGTGTTTTCTAGTTGATCTTTAAGGAGTTAATGTGATAAAAAATATTTTATTATTTCCACTAAGTACATTTAAAGAAATGAACATATTGCAGCCCTCAGAAATAAGAATTTGATTGGAAGTGAACTTTTTCCGGGTGTCTGGAGTCCAAAGGATCCGGGTTTGTTTTTTACGGACGTTCTTGTTTCTACAGTTTTTGAGATCATCTTGGCGTATCTTGAGAAGGGTGGCTGGCAGGAGGCTTTCTTCTCCATCCTCCCTCAGAGAAAAGGAGCCGTGGCCGTCAGCCAGGATGGAGGCGCCCCTCAGGAAAACAACGAGGAGGAGGAGGAGGAAGGCTCCAGTTCGGGCTCGGACGCTGCAGAGCGAACAGAAATCAGAGACTAAACATGTGGGACTAAATGGACGCCACCCAGCAGAGTTCCAACATCTGTTTTTGTTTCTCGTTTTCAGACGTTTTGTTTTACTGGATATTTATTGAAATGTTTAATTTTGCTGCAGGTTATGGAAGGAATGAAGTTTTTATTTTTGTTCTTCAGGCTCATTTTCTTTACCATCGTTGCTCTTTGGACTAAAAAGTCAGATTTGTGCCTAAATGATTTGAAGAAGATGAAAAAATGCGTAAAGCCTGAATAATAATAAACTGCATACCTGTTTGCTGGTTTAAATCTCAAAGGATTTGATTATAAATCTGCTTCACTACAAGTGAGACTGTTTTGGTATTTTATTTTTTTATTTAGTCATGGCTACAGTTTAAACCCTCGTATATATCATATTATATGGATATTTGTTTAACAGACAATGCTGTAGTGCTACGTGGTAAAATTACTGTAAAATAATCTATTTCAGATACGATAAAAAATATTAACTCAGCAGATATAGGTCTAAAAATTAGGGCTACATGTGCTTACATTTTTTTTTCTTTCAGTTTTTCAAAAAACAAAACCAGGAATAAAAATACAAATAATGATAAATAAAAGAAATAATAAAATAAAAGTAAAAAAAAAAAAGTTAATGAACATGTACACATCTTACTGGCATGTGTACTTTTCAACAGAGTTGGAACTTTTTTATTTATACAAAATATGAATGAACATTATGAATATAAGGATTTAAAGGTATATATGTAAAAAATAAAACATTTAAATCATCCTGACAAGGACCAAGCAAGAGAAAATGGACAATAAAATCAAACTTCTCAAACGAGCTCTTAAGACCAAATCATTAAAAAATACCATATAATGAGTTTAGGCAAATTTACAGTTAAGAATATATATATTTTTGTTTTGTTTGCCATACATACACCAAATATTTATGACAGAATATGTTCAGCTAGAGATTTTTTTTCTTCTATTTGGAGAATAATTTCGTAACATTACGGGAGTGAAATAATAAAATTACAAGAATAAAGTCACAATATTACGATAAAGTCATAAAATTACGAGTAATATTACGAGAAAAGTCATAAAATCAAATTTCAGGAATGAGAGAAAAAGCAGCGTAATATTACAAGAAAAGTCATAACACTATGCAAGTAAAGTCGTCAAATTTCAGGAATAAAGTAAAATTACGAGAATGAAGTCATAAAATGATGCAAATAAATTCATAAAATTATGAGAAGAAAGTCACAACAAGAATAAAGTAACGTTACGAGAACAAAGTAACATTACGAGAATAAAGTAACATTACGAGAATAAAGTCGCAACAGGAATAAAGTTGTAAAATTATGAGAATAAAGTAACATTACGAGAATAAAGTCGCAACAGGAATAAATTCGTAAAATTATGAGAATAAAGTAACATTATGAGAATAAAGTCGCAACAGGAATAAATTCGTAAAATTATGAGAATAAAGTAACATTACGAGAATAAAGTCGCAACAGGAATAAAGTTGTAAAATTATGAGAATAAAGTAACATTACGAGAATAAAGTCGCAACAGGAATAAAAATTAGAATAAATTCGTAAAAAGACAATAAAGTCGTAAAATTACTTAGGATGAGAATCAAGTAACCCTTTGGCATCAGGAAATCTTTTATAGCAGCATTAAACTGGGCAGGATCAAATACTCTGGTTGCTGATTGGTGGAGCTGGTCGGCCGTCATCTGCTGGGCGGAGCTCCAAGCTTTCTTTCTAGGTTGTTGTGATGACTTTATATGATACAAATTATAAAGCTATATCCTGGAGCGATATATATATAAGTACTTCAATATAATGGGTATATATATATATTATACATTCTAAATATTTATGATGAATTTCTTTTTAATGAATTTAAATTACGTTCCTCTTTTTAATGAATTTCTCTTACGCTATCGGATAGATAGAATCTAAGACTTTCAAACATATTTGCAGAAATTAACTCGTTCAAAAAGCCAAACCGGAAATGCCGGTAACCATGGTAACCAGGTAACAAGAACAAGAAGCTGCTGGTTTCCGTGTCATTTCGTAATTTTTAAAAGAAGACTCGAATGTCCCAGAAAGCGCTGAAAGTCTGGGCTGAAGTCAAACTCGGAGCGGTAAGAAGCGGCCGGGTCTCGGTGCTTCTGGCTCGGTTCGGGAGTTCGGACGGTACCTACCTGGGTTCGGTTCTCCTTCCACCCGCTGGAAATATGTCTGATTTTATATTCACCTTCAAATTATTCCGCTCATTTTGTTATAAAAGAAAGATGTTGTCTTTATTGGGTTCAGAAATCATTCAGAACTTTTAAGACATCAAAGTTAATTAATCAACCATGAAGCTGAAAAGGTGTGAAAGAAAAATCAGTTCGGCCTTTTTTTTTTATTTTTTACTCCAGATTAATGGTTTAACTTGATTAAAACATATTTAAAGTCTAAAATAGGAGATAAATGTAGCTGTTCCTGGTGTTACTCTACTTTCATTAAGATGTTTGTAGCTGATGGTTGCAGTGAGCTAAGCTCTCCTGTAGGGGTCAGTGTCACACAGGCTCTGGAGAAGCCTCTGATGGTATGGAGTGACTTTTAATCCATTATTGTTGCAAGCGAAAAGCATGTTTTGGTAATGGGAATTTGATGAAAATGGTGGCTAGAATATAAGTTTTGAAGCATTTTATAAAAAAATAAATAAAAAATTTTCTACTTTGTCAATCTTTAGTACAGTGGAATCAGCTTACAGTGATCATGTTGGTCCAGAGCCAATTTAAACACTATAAGCGGTTGATTACTATAGCAGAATATAGCGTTATTTCACTTATTTTATATGCAAAATATCATCTAAATACCCTTTTTTTGGTTTTTCAATAATAAAAATGAAATTATTATTATTTTTTTTTACAGTAGCACGCAACTTTAATTACAATATACTAACAAGTCTGAAGTTTGAAACAAACGGTTTCATAGAACAACATAGAAGATAACTGCATAGGTTACAGAAAATTAAAGCTAGCCTACGTCTGTTTTGTGTTGCGGATCTGCTGCACCGCATTAAGAAATCACTTCACATATTTATCCATGGTTCCTCTGGATCAGAGTGTTGTCCAACACAGAGTTCACTGCTTTTTCAAAATGATGTAAAAGCGGTAAAATTTTTTGAAACCAACATGCAGGAGACCAGTCTTTTAAAATGCAAACTGCATTCCTCATGTCCGGTCTGGAAGATACAAAAGTCTCCTCTTCTCCATCCTCCCCTCCCGCTGCACGCAGCACTGATCACCCGCATCAAAGCCGCTCTTATACCTCCCCGCAATGATGTCCTCATCCGTCACTGGATTCCCTGACACCTGAGTGCTATGCATCAATTTCGATCCACTTATTAATTATTTTTGCACATGTTTACTATATCTGTCAAAGCACTATAAGCGGATTCCACTGTATTTTCATTTTTAACAGAACTGTTAGCGCTGCGCGCAGGCAAGGGCTCAAACATGTGCGGCTGGAAGCCTTCTACCCAAACCAAGCTTCTGCCGCTACTGGCGTCCTCTTCCACAACATCTTCGTCCCCGCTTTCCTCCTCTAAATAAAAATGGATGACGGAGGAGACTCCTCCATACGACCTCCGACACTAAACTCTCTCCTCCTCTTGCATGTTTCCGCTGTCCATAGCGTTCCTTGACAGCGTCGTTTCTAAGTCACCAATTTAAGTGCTACTTGGTACTAAATGGAATTTCCCATTGGGAACCTGCTAGCACTAAGTTGCTAACTGGTTAGCAAGATGCTTCCGAGACACTGGCCACAACAATCCCGCCCCCTTCATAATCGACCAATCACATTCACTTTGTTCAGTCGTGTAAAGTCGGGCACCACTCAGAAGAATTCGGAAACGTAACGGTTGGAACAGCCGGCTTCCCTACGACTTTAACCTCTTAACCGTTTCCTTTCTAAATGGAGCTACTTTGGCCCCGTCCATACGAAGTCAAACCCTGGCCTAAGCACAAATTTTTCACCAAACCAGCCTCTCATCCATCTGAAGCCGGCGTTTCGGGGGTCTGTAAGCGATCTTTTTTTATTAAGCCTTCAGAGTGGGAAGATTTTGAAGCGCCGTTTTCGGCGTTTCCATCTTTAAGCTCTAACCGCATTTTTTTCTTACGCGCATGCGTCATAAGCGTCGCCTCTAAACACGCATCGCGACACAGTATCACAACAACAATGGCGCCCGTGCTGTGTTGAATGGTTGCTGCTCATGCTACTCACCCTGCTGTCGGGCTTACAACAGAATCTTCTTCTTCTGGAATATCTCCAGGAAGAACAGAGCAATATCGACGACATATTTCAGCACCTGAATTTGACTGAACCACCGAAAATGGACCCGCCCAGGGCAACCATGTATATAAATATTAGTCGCATGCCCAATATTTCCTCGCCTATTTTGCTTTAGCACCACAGAAGCGCCACTTACAGGCCTGGCATACATTTTGCAGCGTTTTCATGCATTCGTGTGGGCGATCACATTTATTTTACATCTCCGTCTTTACGACAAGCGTTCTGGAAAATATTAGCATTTCGTGTTCGTTTTGATTTCCGTGTGGGCCGGGGTCTTTCCCCTTGCTCACACTGGCTCCGTATGCGGTTACCAAGCGGCGGAGACGGCAACTTCCAATACACCCCCTCTCACACACCGCCCTTTTGACTACGGTGCGGTGCCGTTCTGCATGACTCTGGCAACAGGTCGGAGATTTAACAGAAGTTCACTTGAGTTCACGTAACTTCACGCCAGCGATAACCACGGCCCAAATAAGGATTTTTGCGAGAGCTTGTTGCGGAGGGCTCCGGCACGCCCATAAGGATAGCTTTCTTGCGGAATTTTCTGCAGCGCCCGAGTGTCTCGGTAACCGCAGCCGGACAGCTCAGCAGCCGGTGAGAGAGGTTCACGTCTTTTAATGACTTGGAATCACTGTGGCGCCGCACCCACCGCACCGCAGCGGTAAGACCGGAGTCGGTGTGAGCCTGGGGGTTTATCTTCACATTTTCAAACACAGAGGTGTTTATAGATCAGTACTTTTAGACATCTGCTTTTGTCTTCATGAACCCCAGTCGGCCTTGGCAGAAGGCCACTAAAGCTAAGCCTGGTTCTGCTGGAGGTTTCCTCCCATTAAAAGGGAGTTTTTCTTCCCCACTGTCGCTGCATGCTTGTTCGGTACGAGGGATTGCTGTAAAGTCAGAGCAAAGTTGAAGCAAATGTCTACTGTCGCCCAGGAGGAGTGAAAACAACCAATCTGATCAGATCGTCGGACTCGATTGTCTGCCTTCAGATGACGTGCTGTGAATTGGTGCTATATTACATTTTCTGGCAAAGTGTTAGCACCCTCTGCTGGTAGCCAGGAGCAATTAAATCATATATCATGTGACTTTGATCCTCCTGACTGTGTTGACGTTTTTTTCTCCAATGTTCTCAGGTTTCTTGTCCCGGAGTTCGTCTGTCAGCCAAAGATGACATTTTCCTCAGCATGTTCTTCATGGATCAGCTCCATCAGTCCGAGAGTCTTCCTGCCGTCTTTCCTCTGCTGTTCCACCAGAAGATGACGTTTGAAAAGGCAGATATACACATAGACCATGAAGAAAAAGTTGCATGTCTTACAAAACATGACGTTATTTCTGTGTTTAGATGATTGAAGAGGTGCAATCATTGTTTTCCTCTCAGATCTTCAGGCATGCAGCTGATCCAAAAGACATCGCTCTGCTGCTCGAGAGTAGGGGACTCCTTTTCCTCTTGTTTCTGAATAAAAGCTAAATTTAACATCCTGCACAGCTGTATTAGTGGAAGTTTTCCTTTTTTTTTAGAATGATTTAGAGGAAAGGTCCGCTCATATTCAAAATTCTAACTTCTGAAAGTTCTTTGAATATGAAATCATTGCAAACTGTTCAATAAATGATCAGTGTTTTTAATTCAAAGGTAATTTTCATGTGAATGTGCTTTACCGGGAGGCATCCATGGAGCTTTGCTCTCAAAATAGGAACACTACTGCCTACCTACTGGTTAGTGGCGCCACTAAAGCGGTGGCTTCCGCTGCAGTTAGATCAAGTCCATAGTGTTGCATCTGGTGTTTGTCTATAACGCCATTATTCAAGTCATCTTGAAAACATTCTTCTTCCAAAATGTTGGCTACATATTACGGTTTTTTCTCTGGCCAGAAGTTTCGATGGCAAATCCTCCCTCTTCAAGTTGGCTATCCAACCACCAACCCAACCGCCCACGATCGTTGGAATCAGAAAGGTGGAATAACTCTTTTTTTCACTTTTACCCCATGTATTCCAGCATCCAGCTGCCATGCACGTGGGCATTGTCAGTTTCACTCTATAGCTCTGGTGAATTTCAATGGTGAGAGTCCTCTGGAAATCTTCAATAATTGTTGTTGATTGCAGATGTGTCATTAGTAGTTCCCATTGATTTAGCTTGGAAAGCGGGGAGAATGGCGCTAGGCTTACGCTCACCGCACCGTGACGTCACTGCTGGAGAAGATGGCGGCGAGGGAGGGTTTACTAGATTTGGGCCAAAATGGCCGCTCCTAGTAGGAAAGAGGATTAGGGCCACTGTAAAAAAAAGTTTTATTTTTTATTTTATTTCAGTATATAGTATGGGAAAAAGTCAGAATCTCAACTTTAATCTCAGAATTCCTGACTTTTTTCTCAGAAATTCTGAGATTAAGTCAAAATTCTGAGAAATCTAGAATCAGGAATTCTGACGTTTTTATTGTCAGAATTCAGTCAGAGATTCTCAGATCTAACTTTTTTCTCAGAAATCTTCTGACTTTTTCTCCAGAATTCTGACTGAATTCTGACAATAAAAAAGTCAAATTCTGAGGAAAAAAAGTCAGAATTCTGAGACAAAAGTTATAATTCTGACTTTTTCCCATACTATACTGAAATAAAAAAAAAATAAAACTTTTTTTTACAGTGGCCCTAATCCTTCCTCCGTAGATGCCATTTTTTGGCTCAAATCTAGTAACTAACTCCCTCCTTAACTTTTTCTCACAGAATTCTGATTCTTTTTCTCACAGAATCTGACTGAATTTCTGACAATTTCCCATATTTGAAACTGAAATAAAATTTAAAAAAATCAGTTAACTTTTTTTTTTTTTTTCAGTGGCGAAAATCCTCTTCCTCGTAGATAATATCGACAAAAAAATGTTGTTTTAATTTTTTTTACTCATTAGCGCTAAATTCATTAAATCATGTACAAGCGAATGTATTAGTTTAGATAATGATCCATTGATCGTCCCTTTGCCGACCGGAACTTTTCCTTTTATAATATCTTCTTTGCCAATGATGCACACAACAAAAACATCAAATTAATATCAATATCTTGTGAATAACTTTTACTGCTCATACAGAAAAGTGTGCCTAACGATCCTTTAGATGGCCTGATTGTGTATTTATGGTTTCTTCTGCAGAGGAAACTGTCAGGATAGAACTGGTGCAGCTGATTCCTCCAGGTAAGAAAGAGTCTACATGATGCTTTTTTTTCTTCCTCCAGTTAAATTGATTTATCATCTCGCTTAGTATTCATACTTTTGGTTTGTTTGATCTGATTTCCCTCCAGATGTCTGTTAAGGTTCTATTTATGATTAGAACCAAACACTACAAAAAGTGACAAAATGTAATAAAATATTCTTAAAAAATAAGTTAGCACCTAATTTGCATGGGTAAGTGAAAGGATTTGCCTGTGAAATTAGTATTTTTGCACTTAAAACAAGAAAAGAATATCTCTAACATCTTATCTCAGGTTCAGTTTAGATAATCTTCCTATTTCAATCAATCAATCATTCAATCAATCAATCAATCAAGTGTAAAAGTGAATATAGACTCTATTTTATAGCTGTGAAATTGAAGGCTGTTCACGTCTGTGGTAAAATTGGAACTAGTTCCCCACAGTGCCATAACGTCCTGCAGGATTTATATACTGTTCAACCTTTGGTTATAAACAAATGCAGCTTCTGGGCCGTGTCGTTTCTACAACCAGGGACTGATTATCATGAAATAAGGATTGTAGTTTGTATGATGTTGGTCCACAACTGGACAAACAAGTTATGGATATGTTTGTTTTTAATGTCTTTTCTTAAAAAAGGAGTATTTATCATTAAAGTTTTCAAACCCAAGGTGCCGTTTGAAATGCTTCAGTCAGGAAAATGTCAGGAAAAATAAAAGGCTTGGTTCTAATGAAACCCAAAGGTCTGCTGTTGACTTAAAGCGGATGTTTCTCCTTTCTACGACCGTGGTCGTTTTGTAGCTGGAGACACCCTGGCTTTCTATGAAGAAGACGCTCGAAGTTTCTTGTTTCCAGAGCCCAGACTTGTTCCCCCGTTCTCCGGATTGGGTCGAGAGGTTCTGATGACGAGAGCTGCTCACTTCCGTGTGAGTACATCCCTTTTAAACCAATTCAAGGTTCAAGGAGACAGAAGCGAACATAGAAAAAGAAGTGCTAGATAGAGCGGGTCAATCAACCAGCTCCCACAGGCTGCCCTGCCCAGGAAACATACACCCAGGCAGACGAAGCTCCGAACCAACTCCTATGTCAGAGGATGAAGAGAGCACATCCAGTTAGTCACAGTCAGAGAAACAGAGGGACTACACTGAAAAAACAGGCCAGAGCTCCAACATCTAGGAAAACAAAAAGGTAAGGTGTTGGTGGCAGCAACACAGTTGATATTTCTCTCCAGGATGGAGTCACAGCCAAACAGGAACAGGTCACAGATGAAGCTACCATGAGGAAAAAGCAGAGAGAGCAGAACGCTAGAGATTGAACTAATAGATTCTGGAGAATAGAGATAGAGATATGAAGCAGAATGATGAAAAGGGGTCCCCTATGTCCCTCCAACGGTCTAAGCCTATAGCAGCAGAACTATAGAGGTATTAGCTCAGGATAACCTGGAGGTCACTCTAACTAAAAAGTATCAAAAATGAATGTTTTAAGTCTAGCCTTAGAAGTAGACGGGGTGTCTGCCTCATGGACTAAAACTTGGTTGTTGCTTCCACAGGAGAGGAGCCTGATAACTAAAACTTACCATCTCCTCTCCAGGGTATTGCTCCTCGGCTGGAGTTTTCCACAAAGACAGCCATCACTGAATGCCCAGCGGATACAGAGGTCACGGTTTACCCAACAGCTCCACTTGTAGGAATGTTTTTTGCGTTTTTAAATGTATCGAGCTGTATGTATGAAAAGGTGTGGCTTCTCTGAATCCGTCATGCAGAGAGTTATTTGCAGCTTAGAAAAGATGGGGTTATCATGAAAAGTAAAGCAAATGTTTGTGAGATGTTGCGGCAGGATCAGAGCCAACAGTCATGGTTCTTTGGTGAGAGTAGAAGGTCATCATAATGCTGCTTTAAAGGTATCAAATTAAAGGGGCTGTGAATTCTGTCTTACTGCATGTTTTTTACTTATTTGTTGCAGTAAAATATTTTAATGACCATGTATCATTTTCCTTCCATTTCCCATTTGTGTTTGTGTTATTTTTGATGTTCTGAGACTTTTATTTGTTTATTTTCAGAGGGCCGTGTTTAGAAGGAGCAGGAAGTTCTTCAGGACATCTAGATCCGGCCCTCCTGAGGTCCCTGATGGATGGAGAGAGGACCCAATGGTCAGAGAGAGACCCAGCACCACGCCTCCCTCATACGTACCCAGATCGCAGTCTCTGTCTCCACTGAGAGCTGGAAACACTCGCTGGGAAACCTCTCCATCTGTAAGCCACACAGCAGCTACATCTAATGTGTTCAAGCATCGGTTACAGGCAGCAGGGGGCAGCAGAGAGCTTCGTGGGGCAGATTGGACACTTTTTGCTCAAACAGAACAGAAAGTGGAATCCTTCCTAATTTTTTCATTTCATTACATCAGATTATTACAGAAGAGGATTAGGGCCACTGAAAAAAAAAAAAGTAAACTGATTTTTAAGATGTACATTTCAGTTTAACATGGGGAAAAATTCAGAATTCTGACTTTTTTCTCAAATTCTGACTTTTGGGATATCTGACTAGTCCTGACAATAAAAAAAAGTCAGAATTCTGACTTTTTCTCAAATTCTGACTTTAATCTCTCAAAATTCTGACTTTTTTTATTGTCGGGAATTCAGTCAGAATTCTGACAAAAAAGTCAAATTCTGAATTTTTTCAAAATTCTGACTTTTTCTCAAAATTCTGACTGAATTCTGACAATAAAAAAAGTCAGAATTTCTGAAAAAAAAAAGTCAGAATTCTGACTTTTTTCCCCATACTATACTGAAATAAAATAAAAAAAATCAGTTAACTTTTTTTTTTTTTTTTTCCAGTGGCCCTAATCCTCTTCCGTAGATTATTATTACACTATTAAGACTGTGTCATTTTTTTGATTCTTGCTTTTGGTACAATAAAAAAAAACATACAGATAAATAGCATGATTAACAAACTAAGAAAATTAGACATAAAAAACACTTTTCCAAAGAAGTTTTTTAAATAAACATATAAAAAAAAAAACTGTTACCACTGCAAACACAAATAAGTAACCGCAACATAAATATTAATTTACTCGTTTACTTAAAAATTCTAATTTGATCAACTTAAATTCACAAGTTATTAGAAATTATTTATTATTTTTTTCTTCTTCTCTATTTTGATTTAATTTGAATTAAAATAGCTCATTACTCCAACAAAAAAAAAAAATAACTTGGACAAAAAAATACAATGTTGACATTATTTAAAGTTTTAGTGTTTAAAGGCTTTTTTATAACGTAAAATCAACTGTTTTATTTTGCAATTATTGCCTTTATGAACAATATTTTTCGCATCAAACATTATCTCATATTTATGTACAATTTATACCATCAGCATTAAAACTATATCTATTCCATCATGTATTAAAAATATATTTTTATCTTTTCCCGATTAAATCCGACAGCAGCCTCACTTATGGTGTTACAGCTAGAATTAGCCACGCCCACTGCCGACCAGTCAGCCAATGGGATCACAGTGTCAAAATCTGCTTCCTTATTACACTTAAATTGTTCTTTATTAGTTTTTTGGGGAGTTATGTTTAACTAATGTTAAAATAATTCAGATTAATACAAAGTTTTGACTGAAATGTACTTAAAAACAAAAATATTTTACTTTAATTTTAACAGATTTGAGTTGGTTTTAACTTCCCATGCTGATAAATTATGTTAAACATTCAGCTTTAATGAATTGAAGATATCAGATTTTTTTAAACATCAGTCTGAAGTTATTTTAAACATTAAATTAGATGCTTTGATCCAGCAATTGTTCAGTACTTGGTTTTGCCAAGTACTTTTTTACTTTAAATACTCTTCCTTGATGTACCAAAGCAGTGCTTCATCATGTTGGAGCATGACCCTTCAGAGCTTTTAAGGTTCCAGGTTTGAATCCCATCTTTGGGTCTGTTTTTAATACATTATCTCTCTCTATATGTGATTTTTCCTTGTAATCCTGCTTCCTCTCATGGTCCAAAAACATCCATGTTAGTAAAGTGAGTTCGTCATACCTTTCTGTTAACGGACCCGCCTCTGTTCTGAAGGCCGTTTTGAGGTTTTTCTTGAAGAGTTGTAGATTCACTGCTAATCTCTCGCCCACCTTTCGCTAATGTACGTATTGTTAACGCCAGTAGAGCTCACCTCATACAGTAGCAGCCAATCAAAATGGCTGTTCCTCGTCAAACGCCAGCCGAACGGAAGCCCACTTCCCTGCAGCTCCCAGCAAAGTCCCCTCCAACTTCCAGCCACTGGCCTTCTCCTGGGCATGCATATTTTTTTACTCTGACTCCACCCTTCTCTTTAGATCTTAATGTCCACAAATCATGACAGACAGAATATTTTTAGTACAAAGATTGATGTTTAAAAAGGAACTGTAGGGGACCAGCCAAGGAAACATCAAGGAAAGTGGAGAGA
Organism: Cyprinodon brontotheroides; assembly: GCA_018398635.1. NCBI lineage: Eukaryota > Metazoa > Chordata > Actinopteri > Cyprinodontiformes > Cyprinodontidae > Cyprinodon > Cyprinodon brontotheroides. The sequence continues at coordinate 22,241,042 of JAGKQL010000062.1, forward strand.
TTCTGAATGGCTGTAAGTTTGTCCTGTGCTTATCGAACACACAGATCTCCTGGAGTCCAGGCGCGCTGGAAGCTGTTTCAAGCGAGGGGGGCTGATGGCTGGGTTGGAAAACACGCGGACGTCATTATGTTGAGGGCTGTGGCTGACGTTTTTAACATAATATTGTAGGCCTACATTTGTCGCCAAAAACTGCCATTTAAGGCCTCCGTCCACACGAAGTCAAAACGAACACGCAAAACGCTAATATTTTCCAGAACGCTTGTCATAAAGACGTGAGACGAAAATAAATGTGATCGCCCACATGAATGCATGAAAACGCTGCAAAATGTGTATGCCAGGCCTGTAAAGATGGCGCTGTGGTGCCAAAGCAAAAATAGGTGAAAACAGACAACTTGAAATGTTAGCGCGTAAGCACTAATATTTATACATGGTTGCCCCAAGTGGTCCATTTTGGTGGTTCAGTCAAATTCAGGTGATGAACTATGTGGTCGATACCAGCTCTGTTCTTCCTGGAGATATTCCAGAAGAAGAAGATTCTGTTGTAAAGTCCGACAGCAGGGTGAGTAGCATGAGCAGCAACCATTCAACACAGTATGGCGGCATTGTTGTTGTGATACTGTATGCGGCGCAACGCTATGCATGTAAGAAAAAAATGCGGTCAGACCTTAAAGATGGAACCATGAAAACGGCGTTTCAAAAATCTTCCCACTCCTGAAGGCTTAATAAAAAAAGATTGTTTACAGACCCCCGAAATCTCGGTGCCGTGCCATGATGAGAGGCTGGTTTGGTGAAAAATTTGTGAATTTAGGCCAGGGTTTGACTTCGTGTGGACGGGGCCTAAATGCATCGGAACAAAGGATGAACATTTTTAAACTTTATTTCTTCTCTCTGTAATCATTCAAAACAAAAAACAGCTCCCAATCAACAGGATCAGGAATACTTGAAAAAAACATGGCCTAAATATAGCCCCTAAAGCTGAGCATTGAACTGTCTTGAAAGTCCATTCGACTATGGATATGGGGAATATTTCATAATCTGAAACAAAAACACACACAAAAAAATTTACCAATTTCATATTTTATCACCAAATAGCTTACTACAGCATATTATTTAGTGATATGCAGCCTTATGCCTCTAGCTGGGTAGACTTCTTCAGCCGCAGGGTTCAAGACCAATAGGCACAGCATTATAGAAATAAATAAGAAATAAATAACTACTTAAATAACTAGTGCGGCAGTATTTACTTTTATTAAAACCATTTCCTACCTCGAAATAGTCAGAAATACGTTTCTGCTGCCTATTGCTAGCCATGCCTAAACGTAATGTGAGGTGGCGGAAGCACTTCCTGGGGAGTAGCCTAGTTTTTTATGAAATATTAAAATAATGAATCATTAGTTTATATATCTTATACACAGCCCATCATTTTAATCCCATATCAAACAGTCTTTTAAAAAATAAATATATAAATAATTTCATGTTTTTAAGTACAATATTATGTTACTCCACAGCCCCCACCATGGGGGCTGATGCTATGATCTAGGAGGCTGCAGCCCCACAGCACCCCCCTTCCCGTGCCACTGCTGAAAGTCTGATTCTTTGCAGATGATATTTTCATACCAACTTTTTGGCTGATTAAATAATAAATGAGGCCATTTTGGTGCAAAGAAACACTGGATTCTCATTTTTCTTTAGACTTTCTAACCGTTGCAAACGAAATAAGCCAGAAAAAAACCCCCATCACATTTTGGCTTTAAGTCTAGCAGGTAGAGCTCTAGCATCAAAATCATTAAACTTCAGTGTTTATTTGTATGTTTTGCCTCAGGTCACCTCCCTCCTTACTTTTGCTTTTGTTGTGGGACTTGTTACCCTAGAGACTTGTAGGATTACAGCGATTAGTGCATCTTTGATGTTATCAGCTATCAGCCTGATAACCCGGATTCCCTCTGTGTCCCGACCGTCCCAGGCGGCGTCCGCATGGCCGGCAGTCGGACGTTCTGCCTCGCCCGAATGTTCCGCATTGTTTACCAGCCTCTCTTCTTCACCTTTGCCCAGGTCTCCCTCCACAGGTAAAAACTGCTAATCACACTTTACAATCAGATGGATGGCCCTTCCAGCTGGTGTTATTAAAGTTATAGTCATCACTTCTTCTGTTCTACATCTAAAAACAAAATAAACCTCCATTTTTGTTCCTTCTTTCAGCTGACTTTGTAGTGAACCGTTCCTCTGGCACCAGAGGGAGACTTTTCCTCAGAGGCTTGGTGAGAACTGCTTCTTTCTCTCCTTTCAGTGCGGGTGAACACTTTAATTACGGGAGTGTTGTGTAATAAAACCTTGCAGGGTGACTGTGATGAGAGAGCTGCTCAGTAATGAGTCCATTCTGCTGCTACGACATACTCTTTTAGTTTATGGTGTATTTTTCCACAGTTCGAGTTTTTTTCTTTGTATGGGGGGAGATCATACAATCATACATTCACTGACTACTAAGAGCAATTTGGAAAGACCAAAAAGAGGTAAACTTCTGAATTTTTTAGGTGATAGTATGGCGTCACATTTATTTCAAAACGGCCACGAGCAAAATAAACATACTCGCATGTATGTAAAACTACGTCTGCGCATGTGTAGGCGTTCTGTTCTCCTGTAAAGAGGTTGGGGTTGCGACAATAGCGGGAGGGGATTAACTAAAGTTGCTGCATTGTAGGTTTTTGAAAGCTTAAACCTGAGTCCACCCCCGTCTGTCACAATTCTTCTAAAGCTCGGACCCACATGCAATGAAGCCAAACAGAGAGACACAGAGTAAAAAGTTTGAACGGGTTTTATTGAAAGGTATTTAGAGTTCCGAACTCTGCTCGGCCAGGAAACTGAAAGACGAGGGGAAGACAGGCTGTTAGGTTCAGGCTCAGAGGGGAATTGGAGTTGTTAATCTTGAAGGAGAGGATTTGTTGCCACTCACGTTTCCAGAGAAGAAGAGACACGTAGACTCCAGTCTGTGCGTTTCTCAATATGCGTTCTTGGCGTTCTTATTGTGCTTTCGTGTACCGTGACCGTCATCAGCCTCAGCCAGTACCGTTCCAATTCTGCGAGAGCGCCAGGTCGAGCGCATCAAATCCCCGGATGTTGTTCTTGGCCCCGCCTCTTTATCGAGCATTCATCAGGAGCAGACTTGTAGCGTTTCTTCAGACCGAGGGACTTCCTCCAGAATGCCCCTACGGCCGCAGCTTTCTGATTCCAGACAGCGCTCACGGTGGTTAAGTTAAACATTCCCTTTTCTACTGCTGTTGTTCTTCAAAAGCACGTGATTTGAAATCGTTTGAGGCGATAACATTATACATCAAAAGCCTCCCCTGTGTGGCCTTCCGTTTACAGAGTTAGTGCCAAATTAAAAAAAAAAGTCCGACGCTGAGCGGACCAGAGTGACCAGCAGACTGAGGGTAACCGCAGCCGGCTAAATTTACCCCTGTCTGTAGTGCACTTCTCTCGGTCTACTTATGTGTGAAATACTGCTTGTTCTGATGGTATGCTTTTATGGTCAGTAATTTTTTAAAATGTTTTTAAGCTTTAGAAATTAAAAATATTGTTTTCAAAATGTTTTATGTAGGGAATAAATAGTTTTTACTGTTAAAATGCTAAAGTGTTGCATGTGATGGCGTCACGAAGTAAGCTTCTGTTCCAATACACATACGTTAGCGTATTGCTTTCAGCGTTCTGGAGGTCAAGTCCGATCACCATTGAATTGAGAAACGCGCCCTGTGTGTTGATCCAGGGTTTGTTTGATTCGTTGGGCGGAGGAGGGCGGAACAGGGTTTTACCCAGAACTCGGACGGAGTGGGTGAACGGAGGTTGCAACCCAGTTTTCCTGTGGTACTTGAACGAGTTCGTGGTGAAGATGATTTCTTTACCTCAGAGTGATCTCAGCAAGCTCAAGGGGCTGGATTCAAACCTCCTGTTTGGAATCCGTGGCATTTCAGTGTAAGACTCAGTTGATCCCACTTGGGAGAAGGCCCGAAAGGTCCAGTTTGCAGGAAGGCTTCCTGGCCGAAGGCAAAAAAGAACAAACAACAAGTTGAAGACCTCAAACAAAGAGGAGAAACAGGCTCAGTTTAAACTCCTCATGTGATCTCTCAGCTTCGACTAGAGAACAAAAACTCAAAATACAAACTCCGTGAATCCGTCGCTCAGCATAAACAAGGCTTGGCTAGAGTACCCCAAACTGGCAAACACGCTGGCGTCCGAGAAGTAGTGATGGCCAGCAGCAGCTCAAGAGCAGTCCGTGATGAGGTAACAGCCTGCAGGGTGTGTGAGGAGGTGAACCGGAGCCAGAAGCCTCCTGGTGGTGGAAGGGAGGTTTCAAACAAGACAAGACAAACAGGCGCAACACAAAAACTGGGATCCTGACAGTCTGTTTAAGTTTGTTTTCTTTCTTAACATAGATGGCTTCCTTCACGCCCCTCTCAAACCACCTGTCTTCTTTGTCCAAAATGTGAACATTCTGAACCACAACATGAATGTCTTTGTCCATAAAGATTGCAGATGTATCTCAGAGTCTTGTCCCGAGGGTCCAAAGAAGACTTAACGGTACATCTACACCTGTCTATGTCTCTGAACAACAAGCGCTTTGTTGGGCTACTGTATAAAGCAACTCAACTCTATTACCGACATTTGAATTTGAATGTCAGAAATGAGAAAGCAAACATCTTCAGAAAACTCCAGTGGTTTTGTTTCTTAACTCCCCCTCCCCATTTCCTCTGTCTCTGGTGAAGACGGTGGAGAGAGATCCCCCGATCATATGACTGCTACCGCTAATCTATCCTGTTAGCATACATCATAGTCAGAGCGGCATACCTGTAGCACAGACCCATTGTGCTATATGATGAGGAGACACTGTCAGAGCGATTGTACGCCTACCTATTTACCAACGGCATGCATTGTAGGGAACTTTAATTGAAAAAGTTACTAACTTGCCCGTTACCTTGTTTTAGTAACGAAGTAATCTAACTAATTACTTTGACGCTGTAACTATAACGCGAATTACCATTACGGAAACACCCGTTACTACGCGGCGCTACCTGTACTAAGTATCAATGAACCTTTTCGCGATAGGATTCCCTGTGCGCGCCTTGTCATGAGAGAGAGAGGGAGGATGAGATTAGCTGATGTAAAGTGAGATTCCGTCTCAATGTCAGTTGGGTAGGTGGAGTGTTTCTGCTGGTGGGTGTTAACATACAGCACACACAAAGAGATGGAGGAGGAGGACTCCAGCAGCAAAACAGCACGTTTTCCTGATGGAAAGAAATACGATGCGTCGGCTGGAACCATCAGATACGGTTTTTCCCTGCATCTCCGCACAGCACCGGCTGTCACGATTCACCATAGCGACAGGAAATCGCATGCTAGCTGATGGATGATGGATGGAAGGATGGATGGTGCTTTCGCGCAACATGGAACTGCTTATGGCGTGGCGATCATTGGATATATGGATGGAATATGGATGGATGGATTGATGGATGGATGGATGGATGGATGGATGG
>JAGKQL010000062.1:22255972-22267552 GCA_018398635.1 Cyprinodon brontotheroides
TTAAACGGAAGGTTTCCAGATGGATATGCGGAGCAAATCCATCTGGCGGAGTCAGGTTAACAGCAGCCCATTCTAACAATAAAACCAAAATCCTGAATGATTTGTTGCTGGTGAAGACTCTCAGTCATCCAGGTCATAGTCAGTTAAAAAAAGTTAAAAAACAAACCTTTGACTTTGTTTCAGTTTGAAGACATTTTGCTCCCCATCCAGGAAGCTTTTTCAAGTCAAAATAACAGAATTTGTGTGTAATAATATGACCGCAGCAGCTCCGGTAGAAAGCACATGGCGGGGAAACCCGGCTTCAAACGTAGTATAACCAGTTAATAGTTGATAAATATAAATTAGTATGATCCTCCACAGCTGTTACAGTAAATCATCTGCTATATTCTTAAAAGGTATAGCTAGCACCTCCATCCATACTTCATTTTCAGTGTTGTCAGATTTGCCTGTTTCCAGCCCAAAAACAATGTGAAACCCTCATCCTAATAAAAAAAAAAAACAGCATAAATTCCTCTGAACCTTCTGTGTGAACCTATAAAACACCTGATAAAGAACGCAGAGCCACGTTATTACCACAAAGTTAAACTCTGACTGAGGTACTACAGAAGCTAAAAAGAGGTAGCTTTGGATCATCATCTGGAAAAGCAGCAATCTATGATTTTAGCTCCACATCTGCTGCTTTTCTGAATATGTTTTCATTTATCTCACTTCAGCATCATCTTAGCTCGGATGCGGAGCTGGAAGTGGAAGCACTGGGAACGACGTTAGCATGATCTTAATAACAATCCATCCATGTCTGACTTAAAGAACGGCTAATGTTGTCTCTCCACTGAGGGAGATGCCGTAGGTACGGCTTATGGCAGGAGCTCTGTGTCGATATTTACTGGACAACAAAGCAACTCTTTTAATGAGAGCACAAAATAAAAAACATGTCCTTCTCAAAATATTCTAAGCATAGAAAAAAGCCACCATGCAGTGCTCCAACTTTTCCCGATCTCGTCTGACCTGCTTCACCCACTTTGGCTACGTTCACACTGCAGGCCTTGATGCTCAATTCCGTTTTTTTTTTTTGCGAAATCCAATTTTTTTACATTGCCGTTCATATTTCCAACTATATGCGACTTGTAAGTGATCTCCTGTGTGAACTGCAGTCACACAACGCAAGTGTCCCGCATGTGCAGTAGAGGACGCGATGACGTCACAGGCCAGCGTGCTCTTTTTTTCCGAAATTAAACATGGATGGTAGTGCCGGCGCGCATCTGGCGGTGTTTTCATACCATAGAAACAATCTTTTCAATATGGTTAGAAAGATACTGCTCCTCGCATCATCATCTGCCATGGTTGTTGTTTTCTTGCAAACTACCAAGTAGCAAGATGCAGAATAGTGACCTTTGCCGGGTATTAATGGCGTTCAGTTCGATGAATCCGACCTGGCGTTTCGGGCACAGATGCGCATTGAAAGATCCAGATTAGTATCAGTTCAGGACCACAGAGCCAAGTGACACAGATTGGTTGGAAAAATACGGATCTGTGTGTTGTTCGAGGGCATGTTGTTGGAAAAGATCCAGATCCAGGTCACATGTTGGGATCCAGAGGTTTGCCAACCAGAGGGCGCCGTGGATCCCTTTCTGAGGGGTTCTGCTGTCGGTTGGGATCAGAGGCTTGCCCACCAGAGGCGTCGTGGATCTTCTCCTGAGAGTTGGTGCTCTTAGAAACAGCTGATCCCCATCTGCTGATTAAGAGCTCTCCCTATATAAACTGAGGTGAGGCTCCCTCTGTGAGCGGATTGTTGTCCTTGCCATGGAAGCAAACCGAGAGCCACTCTGCCTGTTTAACCCCTGCCTGTCTGAACCTGCTAACCTGTGAGTTTGAGTCTGTAAACCTGTACCAGAACCTAAACTGCTCTGTCCTCTCTTCTCTGCCTCCCAGGAGGAAAACCTGTGTCTTTATAATAAATATTGGACTTTTAAAGAGGAAAATTCCGGTTTTTTAACACTTTTAGCCCATTTTTCTGTAGTGTCAGGATGAAATCGAATGAGGCGATGTTTTAAGTTTGACTTGATTGGTCCTGTCTCTGCTTTTTGGCTCAAGAATCATCCCCTGGCTGCTTCAGAATGGCTTCCATTATGAGCATGTCGATAATGTCCTTAAAACAACCTTAAAGCGTTCTTTTTTAAAAGTAATATGCTACTCACCGGGTGCGTCAGCGCTGTTCAATAGCGTTCAAGAAAAAGTTCGTGAATGAAAAACGTTCCTGTCTTGTTTTTATTTAGCATTTTGTAAATCCCAGAACTATTTTTTTCGATACATCACAACAGCTTATAAACTTCCGCTTCCCGTTCGAATCTGGAGTTGTTGCACACTCCAGACCACTAATTTGGCGGCGGTATCCTCTACCGTCCAAGCTCAAGAATCCAATATGTCACTCCTCAGAATCCACCTTTAAGTATTCCATTTTCAGAGTTTTTTTAAAGTGTGTTTAAAAAGCACTTGCTTTTTCGGCGTGAGGAGTACACAGAGTGAAGCAACGAAAACACGCAGGCCTTGCGAAGAAAAAGACTACAACTAAAAAAGTAAACAGCAGGCTTACTTGAGTTTCCGGTGCCGGAGGGATATTGACTATTCCAACAGAACTCAATGGGATTTACAAAATGCTAAATAAAACACTACAGGAACGGTTTTCTTTACGAAACTTTTTGGAACGTCATTGAACAGCGCTGACGACCCGGTGAGTAGCATATTTAAAAACGTTTAAGGTTGTTTTAAGGATTATCGGACATGCACCATGAAAGCCATTCTGGAAACGGCCAGGGGATTCTGCATGAGCCAAATAACTTAGGGAACCAGTATCAAGAATTTTGGTGTCACGATTCGATTCATCCTGAACACTACAGAAAATAGGCTAAAGATGTTAAAACGAAATATTGGACTTTTAATCCTCCCTCTCTGTGTCTGTGAGTTCTGGCATTTGGGCTAGTAAAACCTGCGCGGTCATGACACATATGGGAAACCATGAACTTTCAAGCGAAGCCTTTGAAAAGCAGCTGGAAACCTGCGGAAACTTAAATAAGCCGACGCCATCCTTATGGGGGTTGAAGATGTCCATAACCAAGCCACAGTTCTAGCTATTAGTCTTTCTCCTGTATACGTCACTTTCACTTTCTCCCTCAATCACTGAGCGCCGCTAGCATCCTCTGAATAGCGTTTTGATAAAAAAATTTCATTGATCATCCTTATTAACATTGTAGTCTACAAAAAATACTAGAAAATCTCAATATTGTGTGACTTACACTTTAAAGTAAAGGTACAAATATCAGTTAAAGAAATGAATCAATGATCATGCCTTCAGTACAGTAGTCATAACAAGAGCCAAGACCAGTTCTACAGGGGCACTGGCCCCCTGTTGGCCCCCCATCTAGAACTGCTCACTTTTGGAGGTCAAGTTAGCAAACAGTAAATATTTTACACTTAAATGGTGGAGAAAAAAAATATATGGAATAGTTTTTCTTCTGTTCATTTCATTTTTTGTCCTGGAAAAAACTATAATTGGCAGCGATCCTAGGGTTTTTATGTCTACGAATCAAATGTTTTCATTTACTTGAGTAGCCTCTTTGCCAAATATTTTGTATAACAAGCAAAGGTCCTCAAATGTGGAATTATAAATCAAAATCTGGGATTTGCAACAAAGCAAGCTAAATAAGACATAATTAAAACAATTCTGCATTCAAAAGAGGGTCTATCATCCACAAGGATGACAGAGACCTCTGTAAGAACTCTGATCTGTGTCACATTCAGTCGTTTCCTGACAACGCAGCCATTGTAGCGCGGATTACAGGAGACTGGCTGTTTGGTAACGAAGGAATCATCTGCAGCTCAGCACTAGAAACCCAAGGAGCTCATAATTGACTTAAGGAGATCCACAACAGATCCTGTGCAATAACAGTAATTATGATTTACTGTATTTCTCCTGCTGGAGGTTTTTATAATTTCTGTTTCTCTGTTTGTGTCTGCAACGCTGCTGCCGGAGTTCTAATTTCCCAGAGGATGCCTCCTCAAAGGGATCAATAAACTTCGATCCAAATGAATCCAATCATTTCTGGTGATCACAAACTGTTTTTGCTATCAAGAATGAAACAATCAGTTATTAGATTGAGTGTGAGATTGCTTAGTAATAGCAGCATGGCAGATTTTTATTGATATTAAAAAATTAGGTGTAACCATCAAACAAAGAAAAAGTTGAAAGATTGTTGTAGTTGGAAGCTGGTATAGTTTTCTAAGCATTCATTTATAAAATGGCTTATGGCCGCTAGCCTCCTGAACACGGGCCTGGTTAGTACTTGGATGGGAGACTGCCTGGGAATACCCAGGTGCTGTCTTTCTGCATGTATCCCTGTGCATGTCTCTGGGTACTCCAGCTTCCTCCTACAGTCTCAAAACATGACTGTTAGGTTAATTGGCTTCTCTAAATTCATCCTGTAGGTGTGAGTGTGTGTGAATGGCCGTGTGTCTCTGTGTTGGCCTGCGATGGACTGGAGACCTGTCCAGGGTGGACCCCACCTTTCACAGCAGGGATAAAATGTGATGAAAAATGGATGAATGGATAGTTCAGGGTTCACTTGGGTCCTTAAAAGTCTTAAAGGTGAATTTAAATGATCAAATAAAACCAAGGCCTTAATTGGTATTAAATGTCTTAAATCAGACGTCTTTCGTAGGTCTTAATTTCTAAAACATCATAAATAGGATTATTTTCTTTTTGCGATTTATTTTGTAATCTAAAAGCCAAAACATTAAAATTGTTTAATTTCTGTATTTCTTTTTTTATAAAAATAACGGCTGCGCCATTATTGGTTCCGCCCCGATAGCGGAACCAATAAAAAGATGCTGTTGCGGCCGGGACATTTGGGAGATGCAACATTAACTTTTTGTCTGGAAAATATGAGCAGAGAGTGTAAATTTAACCAAAATTGTCTCAGCCAAGAGTTTTCTCCATGGCTAAAACCAGGAAACATACATGAGGCTCCAGTGGATTTATGCAAGAAGTCATTCAAGCTTCAGAAGCGATGGGAATTAAGGCAGTGGAGTCGCACATGCAGCAGCGCGAAACACAAAGCGTCAAAATAGAGTTGCGGAGAAACAGCCGGTATTTCTCAGTTTAGTTCCACATCCTTGTCTCTGCAACGCCTTCACTTATCACCAAATCAAACATACTAAGAAAACCATACAAAAGAAAAATAGCTGCTAAAAAGACTTAGCAGCACTGGTTATGTTGGGGCTTTAAAACTGATTAGTTTTGTTCCTGCTAAAACAAAGTTTGTAAATTCAGTTAAATAATTGTTAAAATATATCTGTCATTTGTGTGTGTTTTAGCTTTCTTCCTGTATGGGAAGCTTTTCAAAATTTGAAACATTAGTGCAGCGGTTTATGTTAAAATAAACCTTTGGGTTAAAGTTGTCGCAAGCAGGTTTTTTCTGGTTTTTGTGAATTTGGTCTTATTTTTTATTTCAAGTGGCATTAAAAAGTCTTAAAAAGTCTTTAATTTAACTTGCCTTATGCTGTAGGAACCCTGTAGTTATAAGAATATCAAAACAGCATCAGGTTCTTACATTTTTCAACATTGCACTTACAGAACAGAGGAAGGAGTCCATTATGTAACCTGTACCGTCTGAATTCTCCAATTAGAAAAAGGCTAACAAAGAAGCCAAACGACCCCCATTCCAAAGGAGAAAACCTGATCATCTGGTTTAATTTTCATGTTTTCTAAGCCAAAACAAGGCTTTGTTTTTGGTCCACTCTATAAAGCCTGGAACTCAACACTTTTTCTCACATTTTGAATTGAAAAAGCTTCCTGGACGGGAAGCGAAACATCTTCAAACTTGGAAACAAAGTCCATTGGATTGTTTTAAACTTGTTGAGCAAAGGTTTGTGAAAATACTAAGCATCAGATAAGAACGTTGGCAGGTCCCTGTTGAAAATACCAGCATCAAGCTCCTCTTCCTACCTCCTTCCTAACTGCCAGCACTATTAGGATATAGCACTTATTTATTAAAGAAATAGTACACCCAAAACATGATTAGCCTTCATTTTCTACTCACCCCCACATGCTAGAACGCTTACTCTGGAGTACTTTTTGATATCTCAAATGCATCTGGAGATGCTGGGAGGCTTCTTGCTGTCTGCTGACATTCAAATAATATGGAGGTCTATGGCGCCCGAGGCAGAAAGGTTACATAAAAGTCAAAAAGCGTGTCCAATATTCCTCCATACTGCTTTCGTCCAATGTATTCCAAGTGTCCTGAGTGGGTAGCATCCATAATTTTCTAAGCGAGTCATTTAGAATGTTTTCAGAGGCATAAACAGTAGTGGCATAGGATTTCCTAAAGCGGCGTTCACGAGTCTATAAGAGCAGCGGCATACCAAGCCAGGCAGTCTTTCAGCTCGGCAAAAGAACTCATGCTCTTCCTCAACACTGAATTCCTCAGGCGCTGAATGCTTTGCTACTGCTACTGCTGGGCTGGGTCCAAAAATGTTATTAGCACCCAGAACAGTAGTGAAAGTTCGATATTCATTCTTTTTTCCTGCTTTGTGTTTCAACTATCCGCGGTTGCTAGCGTGACAGGATGGAAATCGGTGTGGGAGAAGGCTGGACCTGTTTAAAATTAAGTAGGAAAATGGCGTTCCAAAGTGTTGCAATTCTCGAGTGGTTGCCCGACTTTACGAGTGAATAAAGTAAATGTGATTGGTCAATTATCAAAGGGGCAGGGTATTTGTGGCGGAAGGTTACTTGAAAAGCAAGTTTGGTTGTGGCTGGTTTTGTTGGAAGCTTCTTGCTAACAGTTAGCAACTTAGTGCCTAGTAGGTTCCCAATGGGAATTTCCATTGGGACCAGAAGTAACACTAAATTGGTGACTTACAAACGACGCTGTCAAGGAATGCTATGGACAGCGGAAACATGCAAGAGGAGGAGAGTTTAGTGTCGGAGGTCGTGGATGAGTTTCCTCCGTCAACCATTTTTTATTTAGAGGAGGAAAGCGGGGACGAAGATGTTGTGGAAGAGGACGCCAGGGCGGCAGAAGCTTGGTTTGGTGTAGAAGGCTTCCAGCCGTACATGTTTGAGCCCTTGCCTCGCAACGCTGCCAGTTCTGTTAGCTCTACGCCTGCCGAAGACACAGACGTCCATCCCCGTGAACACTTGGACGGAACTAAATGGGAAAGGAAATGATTCTCATTTTTTATTTTAACTATTGAGTATATTAGCTGCGACATATGAATCAAGACGCTATGACTGAAAAAATTAGATTGACAGATGACCGTTGATATATGATTGGCCGAATTTAGGTGTTCAGGCTGACGTATACTAGCCTTGTGAGACCATCCTGATCTCGCGAGCTTTCAAGGTTTCACTCGCAGATCAGTCTGTAGACTCTCCGTTGAAGAAAATTTGGAGCCATTCACCAAACGAACGTCCAATCAGCGTTGGCTTTGAGGCGGGTTGAGGTGTGACGCAATGAGAAGTGGACAGTTCAGTCTAAAGAACATGGCGGCTTCAGCCGATGAAACTAGCGTTAGCGTGGCTATCGAGCAAGTTTTATCGGAATTACAGAGTATTTCTTCACTGAAAGAAGAGCAAAACACTGCTCTGGAGGCTTTTCTCAGAGGAAAAGATGTTTTTGCTCTTCTCCCGACTGGTTTCGGCAAGAGTTTGATCTATCAATTGGCTCCTCTTCGTCGTCGCTCTGTTAGTACGTCATATGCTNAGCAGACAGCAAGAAGCCTCCCAGATCTCCAGATGCATTTGAGATATTCAAAAAAGTACTCCAGAGTGTTGTTCAGCATAGGGGTGAGTAGAAAATGAAGGCTAATCATGTTTTGGGTGTACTATTCCTTTAAGAAAATCACAGAGACACTTCTGCTATGTCTGGATTTTACCAAATTCAGACTGAGTCTGTTGCTTGATCCAAAGCCACAACACAAGTGCAGCCACAGTCGTCATGGTAAGTGTTATCTGAATAGTGCTGGAAGGAGATAGGACCAGGAAGAAGGATGCTTCCTAGCACCAGTTAGCATAAGGAACCCCTGATGTTCATGGTTGCCTCTAGAATCTATATAGTTCCCCACAATCTTTGTGTGTCACAGCTCCAGCTGTTTACTACATTTGTGTAACTTTTCTTTTTGATTTGTTCTTTTCCAGAAGATTGTGGTCCCAATTTTACCTGCTTCATTCATTCACGTCAAGCTGAACCCTGGATAGGGTTCTAACAGTTGACCCTGCTAAAGGTAAAGGAATAGAAGCTACAATTTCAGGTATTCAGGTGGGTCTAATACTGAGTTTGAATTTAGCGGCTGCGTCCTCCGAAAACCAGTTTGGAAGGTGGCCTGTTTGGATTGGAAGGCTCCTCGTTATGCGGCCCACGAATGAAGCCTTCGTTTTCCCCGTTTAGAAGGACGGGTCTGGTGTATCCTACGTAGCCTTGGGTATCCCATGATTCATTGGGAGTTCAAGCAAGTCGGCTGCTCCGTGCTCAGAGGAAAAAGGGAAATGGAGCTAAACAGTGGTGAATATTGTAAGTGCAGTTTATCATAATTCAATTATGTGAATAGTTCCGTCTGAAATTAATGAAAATAATTGTTTTAAATGGTTATTGAGTCAGATATGTGGCGGGTAATGTTTGGTTCATTGAAAGGTTTTATCTGTCCCTGTGTAAATGGGTTTGGCTGATATTCAAGCTCAGATTCCAATATCTGCAGTGTGGGGACTATAAATCTGATATCTGAGATGCTACTGCTGCTGGAGCTCCTCAAAAATGTTATTAGCACCCAGAACAGTAGTGAGAAGTTCGATATTCATTCTTTTCCTGCTTTGTGTTTCAACTATCACGGTTGCTAAGCGACAGGATGGGCGGTGACAGCCGGAGAAGGCTGGACCTGTTTAAAGTCGTAGGAAAATGGCCGTTCCAAGTGTTGCAATTCTCCCGAGTGGTGCCCGACTTTACACGAGTGAATAAAGTAAATGTGATGGGTCGTTTATCAAGGGGGCAGAATTGTTGTGGCGGAAGGTTCGCAAGCAAGTTAGGTTGTGGCCGGTTTGTTGGAAGCTTCTTGCTAACCAGTTAGCAACTTAGTGCTAGCAGGTTCCCAATGGGAAATTCCATTGGGACCAAGTAGCACTAAATTGGTGACTTAGAAACGACGCTGTCAAGGAACGCTATGGACAGCGGAAACATGCAAGAGGAGGAGAGTTTAGTGTCGGAGGTCGTGGATGAGTCTCCTCCGTCATCCATTTTTTATTTAGAGGAGGAAAGCGGGGACGAAGATGTTGTGGAAGAGGACGCCAGGGCGGCAGAAGCTTGGTTTGGTGTAGAAGGCTTCCAGCCGTACATGTTTGAGCCCTTGCCTCGCAACGCTGCCAGTTCTGTTAGCTCTACGCCTGCCGAAGACACAGACGTCCATCCCCGTGAACACTGGGACGCAACTCAATGGGAAAGGAAAGGATTCTGATTTTTTATTTTAACCGTTGAGTATATTAGCTGCGACTTATGAATCAAGATGCTATGACTG
This sequence comes from Cyprinodon brontotheroides, assembly GCA_018398635.1. NCBI lineage: Eukaryota > Metazoa > Chordata > Actinopteri > Cyprinodontiformes > Cyprinodontidae > Cyprinodon > Cyprinodon brontotheroides. The sequence goes on from JAGKQL010000062.1 coordinate 22,265,528, forward strand.
AAAAAATTTGATTGACAGATGACCGTTGATATATGATTGGCCGAATTTAGGTGTTCAGGCTGACGTACACTAGCCTCGCGAGACCATCCTGATCTTGCAAGCTTTCAAGGTTTCACTCGCTAATCAGTCTGGAGACTCTCCGTTGAAGAAAATTTGGAGCCGTTCACCAAACGAATGTCCAATCAGCGTTGGCTTTGAGGCGGGTTAAGGTGTGACGCAACGAGAAGTGCGACAGTTCAGTCTAAAGAACATGGCGGCTTCAGCCGATGAAACTAGCGTTAGCGTGGCTATCGAGCAAGTTTTATGGGAATTACAGAGTATTTCTTCACTGAAAGAAGAGCAAAACACTGCTCTGGAGGCTTTCTCAGAGGAAAAGATGTTTTTGCTCTTCTCCCGACTGGTTTCGGCAAGAGTTTGATCTATCAATTGGCTCCTCTTCGTCGTCGCTCTGTTAGTACGTCATATGCTCCGTTGATCTGATTGGTTTATTTGGCCCGTCTATCACCAACATAGGCCAATCAGCTAACCAGTATTTTCGCCCCTTCCCAAAATTACTTCAATGGAAGGTTTCCAGATGGATATGCGGAGCAAATCCATCTGTCGGAGTCAGGTTAGACGTATACCTAACTGGCCTGCAGAAGATAACGAAAAACCCCCACAGATTTGAAGACAGGATATTTTTAAAAAGAGACATTTTCTAACTTTTGGGACAATCGTCTGATAAAGAATACATTTATATACATGTTTAAGCCAGAATGATTTGACATTTAAATATTACTTCCCTACGACTTTAAATCCATAGCCAAAACTCTTCCTTATTTTCACGGCCTCCGAAGTACCCAGTCCAGATAGACCGGCTCCTTGGAGGACGCAGCCACTGAAACCGAACACACCCTAAATTTGTGTATTGTGTCCTAAAAAAAATAAAATAAAAACTCTCCCTGGAATTCTTCTGCTGCCTATTATAATGTGTTAAAATATGTTTCTTCCTTAACCAGTGATTTTGCTCATTGGCAGGAAACACAACCCCCCCAGGCAGCTTTTTTTTTTTATCAACTAAGACATAAAAATGTCTTTATTAACAGAACTTTAAAGAATTACAAAATAAGCTGTTGTTAGAGAAGAAGAAAAAAGCAAAACCACAAAAAAAAAGTCAGGTATTAGGTAGCAATAAAAGCACTAATGCTGAGAAGCTGCTGCTTTTACAGCAGATCCCCCAGACTGGTGAGGAGCTAAATGACAAACCAGCAGGAAACTGTGAACACATTAAGCCGGGCATACACTGTGTGATATTTTCAATCGTTGCATGCAGATACAACTCACGCTGTACGACGAAACCGCAGGGTTTAAAAGTTCACAAGTCACGATGTTTGTTCTCACATTGTGCGACGCGACGCTTTGATGTGATCTATGTGCTCACACTGAGATGGCGCCACTCGGACTCGACTATCTGGAAGCCAAACCAGTAGAAGAGGAATATGAAGTTCACTAGAGTAAAACGCGCTGCCTTAGAAATTTGTCCTAAAGCCCTAAAAAGAAAAGGCGACGACGTATTTGGACAAAGACGTAGCCGAGCAAACGTGGCTACTACGGTCTGTCAATTTTACAGAAAGAACTCCATTTCACTCATTGCACTCCTGCCATGCTGCTGGGTTTTCCTCTGAGAGAAAGAAGAAGAAGAATCCTTGTTAGCCCTATGAGCAATTTGCCCACACCTTACGAGCCGACTGAATATCAAACATGTTTGATTTTCTCCCGACCTCATGATTCCTGATGGGGAGGTGTTCGTTAGAGGCTGATTGCCCCTCGTTACCCCCTGTACACTAAACTCTGCACGATCAGGGTGAAACTAGGCCTGATTAAAACATTCTTTCATAAACAGTAGTGTATAGGATTTCCTGAAAGCGCGTTCACGAGTCTACAGAAACCACGGCAGACCAAACCAGATGAAAGTGCGCATTCAGCTCGGCAAAGAACTCATGCTCTTCCTCAACACTGAAGTCCTCAGACATTTTTCTTTCGTTG
>JAGKQL010000062.1:22276065-22290732 GCA_018398635.1 Cyprinodon brontotheroides
CACATCACACCCCGCCAGTCAGAGAAACAGGACTACACTGGAAAAACAGGCCAAGCTCCAACATCTAGAAACAAAGGTGTTGATGGGTAGCAGCAAGCCTAGCTGATATTTCTCCAGGATGGAGTCACAGCCAACAAGAACAGACCAGATGAAGCTACTATGAGAAAAGCAGAGAGAGCAGAACGTTAGAGATTGAACTAACAGATTCTGCAGTAGAGTGGGAGAATAGAGATAGAATGAAGCAGGTGAATGATGAAAAGGGGTCCCTAAGTCCTCCAGCAGTTCAAGCCTATAGCAGCAGAACTAGTAGAGATAGCTCAGGATAACCTGAGCCACTCTAACTAGAAGCTTTATCAAAAGAACGTTTGAAGCTCCTAGCATTTAAATAATGTTAGGACTATTATTCTTAAAAAACAAACAAAAAAAACCAACAAAAAAACAACTAACCTGGCCTTATTTAGCATTTATGTACACATGTAGGTTAAATCTCTGATCCAAGTGCATGCCAAGTTTTCTCTGGTAAATAAACGCCTCCTCACTGCAGACACAAAGCTTATTCTTTCCTCACCCTCATGGTGATGGTTTCAAATTTGGAAACTGAGGAAATTATTCTTATAAGGCAAAAAATATATATATATATATTCATTTGTTTTATAGTTCTACAGTAATGTTCCATCAGCTGCTTACTCTATTCCTCAAGAAAAACATGGAAGGTTGCTGATATTTAAAACTGTTAGTTGTGTTCATATATATGGGAAAATGCTGCTATCTTCTGCATTTCTTCTGAATTTCATTCTGGAAGCTAATGAAGCAGTCAAGTTGCTGGGTTGGCTATTTCATTCTAGTTGAGCTTTGGCTTAAATCATATTTCCATTAACTAATTTTAAACTTTTTTGCAAACATGAGTTCCTGTAGCTTCTTTAATGAGCAGAACTAGGGGGTGGTGAAGCGTTAGAAGGCAACTCAACTTTATTTATAAAGGCCTTTAAAACCACAGCTGCCACAAAGTGCTGCACATGGCAGGTAAAGTTAAATTATATATAAACAGCATTCAAGTTTAAGCAAATATAATAGAATAAGACGTCGGTCTTCTGAATGCACATAGAGCGCTAACCAATAGGTACGTGTAAATAGGAAATATTTGTTGTTAACAGTTAAAGAAAAGTCCGGTCAGCGAGGAATAATCAATGGATCATCGGCCTGTTTTTCCAGTGTAGTCCTGTTTCTCTGACTGGACTCCATGCAGTTTGTGTTAAACTGTAAGAAAAGTTGTTTAGCAGTATTTGCTTTACCTTGTTAGGTTAAAAGTATTTCAATTTATTTCTATTCTCATGTGATTCAGCACCAATTCACAACACATTTCAACTCAAAGACAATTTAATCAGATCATACAGTCAGATTGGTTCAACATTTTCTCTGTCTAAGGAAACCCAACTGACTGCATCCAGTCATTGTCTCTCCTGGGTTTAGCATTTAGCGACAGCAGTTAGACAGATTAAATTACAAGAGGAAGAAAACAGAAACAGAACCATCGATCAAAAGTTTTAATGCACATGTTGAGACGACATTTCATCAAATAAATGAGCAGTTGATGGTTTTGTTTCCACTATCTCCTTCTTCTTCTTATTTAATTGTGGCAGGCAAACAATCATGAGGTGCATAACCGTCAGCAGCTGTTAAGGAGTATAAGAGCTGATTTTTTTCTTGTATATTCGTGATTTTGTAGTTTTGCCAATAAGAAAAAGTCAGAGTTCTGAGATTAAAGCAGAATTCTGAGATTAAGGTCAGAATTCTAAAATTAATGTCAGAATTCTGAGAAAAAAGTTAAAATTCTGAGATTAAAGTCAGAATTCTGAAAAAAAGTCAGAGTTCTTGGATTAAAGTAAAAATTCTAAGAAAAAAGTCAGAGTTCTGAGATTAAGGTTGGAATTCTAAGAAAAAGTCAGACTTCTGAGATTAAAATTAGAATTCTGAGTTTAAAGCAGAATTCTGAGATTAAGGTCAGAATTCTAAAATTAAAGTCAGAATTTTTAGAAAAAGTCAGAGTTCTTAGATTAAGGTCAGAATTCTAAAATTAATGTCAGAATTCTGAGAAAAAAGTTAAAATTTCGAGATTAAATTCAAAATTCTAAGAAAAAGTCAGAGTTCTCTGAGATTAAACTCAGAATTCTGAGATTAAGGTCAGAATTCTAAAATTAATGTCAGAATTCTGAGAAAAAAGTTAAAATTCTGAGATTAAAGTCAGAATTTTGAGAAAAAAATCACAGCTCTTGAGATTAAAGTCAGAATTCTAAGAAAAAGTCAAAGTTCAACCTTAGATTAGAGTTTTAGAATTCTAAGACAAAAAGTCAGAGTTCTGAGATTAAAGTTAAAATTCTAAGAAAAATCAGAATTCTGAGTTACCAAAGTCAGAATTCTGAGAAAAATCAGAATTCTGAGATTAAAGTCAGAATTCTTGGAGAAAAGTCAGAGTTCTGAGATTAAAGCAGAATTCTGATTGGCACAGAATTCTAAAATTAATGTCAGAATTCTGAGAAGAAAGTTAAAATTCTGAGATTAAAGTCAGAATTTTTGAGAAAAAAGTCAGAGTTCTTAGAATTAAAGTTAGAATTCTAAGAAAAAGTTAGAGTTCTGAGATTAAAAGTTAAAATTCTAAGAAAAAAATCAAAATTCCTGGAGAAAAAGTTAGAATTCTGAGATTAAAGTCAGAATTCTGAGAAAAAAAAAACATATTAAACTGAAATAATGTTTACAAAAAATCATTTAACTTTTTTCATTTCTTCCTAATCCTAATCCTCTTCCATACTGAATAAATAGAGAACATTGGTAGTCACCCAAATGTAGTCATTTATTATTTAAATAGTAAATGTTACATGTGAGTCTCTACCGCCATCTAGTGGCCTGAACGTTGTAAGTCGGGCTCTTTTATTTTGAAAGTCGAGGAGCGGAAGTTCTTCTCTCCAGCCCACCTCCTGAATTGACGGTTCCATGTCAGAGTGAGGCAGTATTTCAGAGAGTGAGCGCGGCCTGTCGGTGTGGGCATGAGAGGAAGTCAGGAGCTTTAACCTGGTAGTTCCCGGAGTACAGGCCGCCGCGCGCTACGGTACGGCAGCGTCTATCCGAGCGGGACGACCCGGCTGCTGCTGGCGCTACTCCCCCCCCCATCCCCATCCCCCGGCTAGCTCCCAAGCGGAGAGAGCACCCCAGAGAGAGAGAGAGAGAGAGAGAGAGGGGCCTCTGGCTGCTACAGATACTCTGACGGTGTCCTGGAGCCACATCCTGCTGAAGATGGGTGAGTGGACGGCTAACCGAACGGCTCACTCTGAGCCCAGCTAGCGAACCAGTGTGTTCATTCATTGCAGACATGGCGGCTCCACCGCAGCAGGAGCCTGGGTCGGACTCCTGCTCTGCTCTCTGGAGGGCTTGTTCCTCAGAGGAACAGCTCGCTGGGACAGAAATGGGTGTGCACGCGCGCGCGCGCCGCTCTCGGGTGGGGTAGCCTCTGCATCTCCATCCTCCCTGAGAGCTCCTCAGATGGGCTCTGGCTCGGCCTGTTGGCCCCTGGAGGGGCCCCGCTGTGAGAAGGATGGCCGTCTGCTGAAATGGTAGTGAGGTGATGGAGAAGATGGCTCTGCTCCATCTCCTCAGCAGTTATGCAATAGGATCAAGCAGCCCACCTTGTGCTGATGTTTACGCAGCTCCCACTGCTGTCTCTACTGGTTTATTATGGAGATCTAAAGGAGCAGGTTCATAGAAGACAGCTGGGACTGATCCCTCTCTGTCTGCAGTCCTACTTCAATTTGGATTTAGTTTATTTACATAGAGCCAATTCACATCATGTCATCAGCAATCCCTCACACTAAGCATGCTTTTAGCAACAGTGGAGAGGAAAAACTCCCTTGAACAGGAAGAAACCTCCAGCAGAACCCAGGCTCAGTGTGAGCGGCCATCTGCTGAGGCCCGACTGGGGTTCAAGGAGACAGAAGCAGACATAGAAAAGAATCATAGATACAAAAGGTCAACCAGCTCCACAGGCGCCCCCGTCCAGGAAACACACAGCCAGGCAGACGAAGCCCCGAGCCAGCTCCCATGTCAGAGGATGAAGAGAGCACATCCAGTTAGTCACAGTCAGAGAAACAGGACTACACTGGAAAACAGGCCAAGCTCCAACATCTAGAAACAGGATGGAGTCACAGCCAAACAGGAACCAGTTTCCAGATGAAGCTACTATGAGAAAAGCAGAGAGAGCAGAACGTTGGAGATTGAACTAACAGATTCTGCAGAGTAGGAGGAGAATAGAGATAGAATGAAGCAGAATGATGAAAAGGGGTCCCTATGTCCTCCAGCAGTCTAAGCCTATAGCAGCAGAACTATAGAGATAGCTCAGGATAACCTGAGCCACTCTAACTAGAAGCTTTATCAAAAAGGAAAGTTTTAAGCCTAGCCTTAAATAATGTTCGGACTTTATTCCCGTAATGTTTTGACTTTTATTCTTAAAACAAAAAAACAAAACATGCATAAAAACTAACCTGGTCCTAATACTCTGTAGTAGCTTTATCCAGAACGTTTTAGTTTTAGTTCCACCTGGTTTGATTTAGTAAAATATCTTCTGATAAAGGAACCTTTGGCTCTCCGTTTATTAATCGAAAAAATAAAATCCATTTGCAAAATAATCAGCTAGCTGCAGCCATAATCACATTAATTACTCTTAATGATAGAAACTTTTACTTTTAGTATGCTAGCAATATTATTTGATTGTGAGTCGGGGGAATTTCTGGTAGCAGACGTGCAAACAGGAAGTATCTTACACCTGTAATGTAAGTCACCAAAAATTGATTGCCTTTGGGATTAGGAAATTTCTTTTTCGTTGAATTAAAGGTCAAAGTTGCAACTTTTATTTCCATTTAAAGAGAATACGTTTTCGGCAGGAATTGTAATTTGATAACATTACAATTTATTGGCTGAAACGCCCTTATTTTCCTCTGATTGGCTACTGGGCCTAGTGGAGCCAGATTAATCAAGGCCTCTGTGTCTTCCTTTTTTTTTTTTTACTGAAAGCAAAAGACTCTTTACAGGAAACCGCAGGAAAAACCACCTCATTCGATCCTTTCTCCTCTCCTTAATGCCCAGAGTCGATCCTAGTTTGTTGACTATTTCTCCACCTGCTTGAAGAGAACCACAGATTCACCGTTTTTGCTTTTTTATATATGATTATGATTACCTTAATTTTATTGGAAAAGCAGCAGCAGTGTTGCCTGTCATAAGGAATCGGTCTGTTTCCTTATAAGAAGCAACCCGACGCACTTCCTGCCAAACATGAATCTGTTCATGATTAACCTTCTAACCACAGATCTGATCACCTACACCTGCTGCCGGCTTATTTCAGGCTCTGCACCGGTGGGACATGATGCCGTAGTCCTATTTTTTCAGAGAAAGTCATTCTGACGTTTTCTTCTCCAGGAAATGATGCAGGAAATCGTTCTCTCAGCTGAAATGTCGTTTTTCGTTTTGGTTAGCTGCACCTTCTGGCACATGGTAGAGCAGTTTTTGATGCAGATTGATAGCTGCACATAGTTCACCTACTGATTATTTTAATAGTCTGAGGCACATGCATATAGTGTTCCCTGCATTTGATTCACACACATCCTGTGACATTTATTACCCTCATCCACAAAGAAGGCCTCTGCTATGCTTTTGTTAAAGCGGGACTGCTACTTTTAACTACCAGAGGCACTAGACCAGAGACTTTATTCTTCTTTTATCTTATATTATGGAGTTTCTGAGAGGAAAACCCAATGAGTACTTGGATGGTGTCCAATCTGAAGACAAGAAATGGGATTAGAGAGGAGAACGGTCACCAGGCCTGGAGTCTAACCTGTTAAGGCCACGTCGAGGACCTAAGCCACCGTACACGTGTTCAATCCCTGTTAAAAGACAAAGTTTTATATCTTTAAAACAAATAACCTGTGTCTTTCTGTTTTTTAAAAATCAAAATTAAAAGCAGAGGCATCAAAAGTATTAATGTGTATTACTCCAGTAGAAGAATAAATCCTTCTGTTTAAAGGCTTTCGTAGTAAGTTAGAGGATGAACTTCAGCTTTTACTCAACTAAAAGTGTGTAAAAGAAGCATGGAAGCCGCTAGCGGTCGTATTCAACTTTTTCTTTTCCTTTTGCTTTTTTTTTTCTCCTTCATTTAACCAGGAAAAAGTTCCATTGAGATTAACAATCTTTTCAAGGGAGTCCTAGCTCCAAAGACAGTGGCAAAAGATTACATTACAAATTACATTACAGTATACAATTACATCTATCTTTACTTTGAAATTTTCATAAAACAAAGTTACAAACCTATGGAAGTGAATCTGTGTCGCTGGGATTTGAATTCAAAAAATTCCACTGAAATTTAAATGTTGTATGTTTGTACTTACTGTTTCAGTGTTAAAATATATTCAGAACACATTTTGACCTAAATTGAAATTCATTGTCATTATTTCTAAACAGTTGGAAATTTAATTTGTTATTTTCTTCAAGCTAAAATTCACTTTACTATTTCAAAGTGATTACATTTTCACTACTTATTTTTTTTCAGTTTAATTTTTGAGAGTTAAAAAAATCTGCATATGCAATTCAACCTTTCAAAATTCAAACTCAATATTTTTAGCCTCCTGAGCAACTGGCTCTATTTCACCGCCTTAAATTCGGGCGCCTAAATTCAGTGTAAAAGGGGAAGGGTTACTTTGTGTCACAGACATTAGCAATGGATTGTGGCGCCCAACACCCAGCGCCAATCTCAAGCATGCTTTCTTAGTCACGCGGACGCGGACGCTAGGGCGCCATACGGAAGGAAAACTTCAGCATGACGGAGTCGGGTCACGCAAGCTAACGCTAACTCAACTAAAGAAAATGAAAGTAATAAACTCACCATTGAGTTTAAGTAAGTAGTTTCAGTGACCAGCTCCGGCCATGCTGGTTTTCCTTCCCGCATACAGACTTACCTTACGCTGCAAAAATGCATTAAGCATAAAAAAGGTAATATTTTTCTGCGGGACAAAACTATAACAAATAAAGTTTTGCAAAACAAAATCCTTGCAGGGATTATCAATGCGTAGCCTCACTCTAAAATCTGTAAACAATAGCCTCATTTATACCACCCTCTCAAACCGATCCGTGTTGAGTTCGGACCGAGCTTGGATCAGTTAACCGTGTAGAGCTAAGTTATTTCAACCGTTTACACATCGCGCTAGCATGCTTTGTCGCCTTTTTTTGACGATCTACGGGACTACTGCTCTCTACGATACTCTAGACCCCTGAAGTCTTCTTCTATCCTATTCAGCTGATTTTATTGGTGACGCTGGATTGGAGAAAATTCGTTTTAGCTGCTTCACATCAACCAATGAGAGAAGCTGATCTGGGAGCTGGCAGGGAGTCAGAGACACAGCACTGATGATGCAGAGCCGCTTATGATCACTCCTCTGGAAACAGTTTATTAACGCCTTCTAAATTAACTTAAAATGTAGAAACCTGCCGCAGAATATGTTTGATATTACTATCCTGGTGCCTGCAGTTTGGATTACGCGACATTAAAAAATGCTAACATCTCCCTTCCAGCCGCCATGAATAGCGGCGTAAAGCCTCCAAGAGGCAAGCAGACCTGAGGCAGCAGCTGCTGCTGGGATTCCCAGTGACAGCGCACTGCCGGTATGTGGGGGGTCTGAGAAATAATCTTTTGAAGGCAGGATGGTAATCTGGATGAACTGACTGCACAGACCATGTTTTCAGGAGGACTTTCTCACTTCAACATAGATTCTAACTACTTTTTACCCGCTGATCACAGCTAATATAGCAAAGCCGCATTTTGGAGCAGCAGAAGCAATCACTACTTGAGGCTGACTTTAAGGAGATGACGCATGTTCTGCTCATGCACTCTCTTACCCCATTTACACTACCCTTGAAAACCGATCCGTGCCGAGACAGTCCAAGCTCAGGTTCTGACTGCGACGATTTACTACATCACGCGTATCTGGGTTCCTCGACTCCACGCCTCCTAGTGCTGATCTACGATATTACTGCCAGTATTGAAGGAGGAAATCAAGCAGTTGGTGGCGGTAATGCACCAAAAGTTGTTTTGCCAACTGCCATTAAAACACAAGAAGACGGCTATTAGAAGGAGGGACGAAGCAAATCAAAATGGCGGCTACTGAACAACATTCAGAAAGTTATGCTTGATTATTATTGCTGTACTTCTCGGGTGTTATTATTATTTAAAAATGTTGGCGCGGAGAAGATTTAGATTGTGCCAGTTTATAGTTGAAGAAGAAGTTGTTCTTCTTCTTCTGTTTCCGGAGGGCATTACCGCCACCTACTGGATGAGAGGTGAATCGGGCGATGTGAAGCCAGACGGAGATGACGCTGCTTTCTGCTCATGCTTCTTGTTATCAGAGAACCGAGCCAGGAAAAACCCGAGTTTCCCGAGCCCCACCTCTGAACTGGTCTGCAGTTAGGGCTCGGTCCGGTTGTGTCTAGTTCGGTTCGGTTCAGTTTGCTTTCCATTTACACACACCCATAAGTTATCTCCAGCTACTGAACTCGACCGGTCTCGGCGGTTTTTCAAGCATAGTTTAAATGGGGGGTATTTGTTATCCGAGAACCGAAGCCAGAACCCAACCGAAGCGCCCTACTGATGAGCTAGTACCAGTTTATCAGCGGTTTGATTGTGTCTGGCGGGCGCTCGCTTTAAGTTGTGCTGTGCCATTTACACCCCTACAGTTATCAACAGCTATTATGTTTTGCTTGCCGTACAGGTATTTTGCCTGCTGTGTCTGCAAGTAGCAGCAGCAGCAGCAACCCAGCTCACTGACAGCGATCATTGGCTCATTAACAGGAGAAGAGGCACAAGGATTTGTGGATCGTATGCAGCCTGGAGCCGGACGCTAACTGAGGCTCGGCTTTCCGCCGGGCCGTATTAACAGGAGAAGTTGTTTTGGCACAAGTGAAGTTAAACACGAATTACGCTGTCAGACAACATTTTTTGACTGGGGCATGGGGCAATTTATAAATAACCCCTACATTTCAGGGATGGAAAATCAGGTTGGGTCCGGATTTGTTAACACTGTGAGTCCGCTAATCCGGAACGTCTGTTCTAGTGGAAAAGTTTTAATTCCAACTGGTTTAATTTCTTAAGTCTTCTCTTAAGGAACCTTAGCTGATCATAATGTCGCTTTTCTGCGCAGAGAACCTGAGAGAAGCGCTGGAGAAGCTGAAGCTTGCATCTACAGACAGCACCACGGACAGCACCGAGGGAAACCTGGACTGCCTGCTGAGCGCACTGGCCCATAACAGTGAGTTCAAACCATACGTCTCCGCTTGGGCTTCAGACCGCGGTAGTTACGTTTTCTCAAATGATGATGTTCTCCTCGCGCAGACACCGAGGCTAGCAGGAAGATGCAGGAGATGGGCATTCTTCCCTTGCTCCCAAACCTGCTCAACCCACAGTCTTCCTGCACCCCTAAAGTTGCTAACATCATAGCTGAGATGGCCAAAAACGGTAGGTGACCAAGCGTACCTGGTGGGGATGGGGTTTGATGATTTGGACAGAGGAGGAGGACTTGGATTCAATTGTCTGAGGGTATCCAGGGAATCAGATGGTTCACTCCTGACCGCACACAAAGCTTGAATAAACAGTTCATTTCCATGATTTCTCTCTGATATAAGCTTGTAGAGTAGAACCAGAGCAGAGATGAAGAGACTTTGAGTCAGGAAATGTTATGATAATGAATGGGTTCTCAGTTTGCAAGATTGCAGCTAATGATCAGTTGCCAGCAGTTAGCCGAGGCCTGGTAACGACCCGCTGGCATTTCTCTGTCACTGCGTCCGGAAATGTCTGCAATCATCCCAGTGACTGCAGGGTGAAAGGCAGATCAGGGTTTTTCCTGCAGCTATTTAGAGCTGTGCAGCAGGAAGAATGAAGGTAGAAACGTCATTCTGACTCTTCCATCGTATGCATGACCCTGGGGTGGAGGCATCATAGTCGGTCCTCCTAAAAAATACAACAACAAAAAACTAGATATTTGAGCTGCTTTCCATGGGCTATACATGTGATGTGATGGGCCTAAACAAAGTTCTGTATAATTGTGAAGGGAAAAGTTTTATAAATATTTTTAATTTGTTTAAACTGAAAAGAGTTTCATGCACTCTTCCCTCATAAATCGCCAAGAAAACCTCCTTCAGAGATCTTCTTTTCAGTGGATGGATCCATGTTTTTCTTGGGGAACAAACGGCTTCATGAAACCAAGGAAGAAATATAGCGGAATATATAGAAGAGGATTCTTGACTTTAAGCTCAGAATTCTGATTGCTAACAAACATGTTAGCATCAGGCCTTAATAGCCATGTTGTTTTTTAGAGACTAGCTCTCTTGTTTTAATCACCTTCTTCCGTTATAGAAATAGAATCAGCAGGGACCCCTCAGGGACGTAAAAAGTCGCCTAATTCTGTCATTTTCCACCAATGTGTTACTGGACCTCCCAAACAAAGCAAGCTAACAGCTCCCAGATATCTTCCTTCATAGTGACCTTTAACATTAAGATCCAAAATTCTGAGATTAAATTCAGAATTCTGACTTTTTCCTTTATTAAACTGTAATGAAATTGAAAAATTTGTTAAACTTTTTCTATTTATTCACTGGGCATTTAATCCTCTAAAAGTTTTATATGTTATATATATATATACAATAATATATATATATATATACATATATATAAGTATATATATGATATAGATATCTATATATATATGTTGCTAGATATATAAGGCATATATATATATATATATATATATATATAGATATATATATATAGATATATAGATACATATATCTATATATAGATCTAGACATAGATAGATATAGATCTATAGATACAGCATGATACAGACATGGGTTGGCTATCTGATAGATAGATATAGAATAGATAGATAGATAGATATAGATAGATATCTATAGAGATAGATAGATATAGATCACATAGATAGATATAGATAGAGATAGATAGATATAGATCTATAGATAGATATAGAGATAGATAGATATAGATCTATAGATAGATATAGAGATAGATAGATATAGATCTGCTAGATAGATAGAGATAGATGGAGATGGATAGATATAGATCTATATATAGATGGGAGATAGATAGATGATAGATCTATAAGATGGATGTAGAGATAGATCTATAGATATAGATAGATTGATATATATAGAGAGAGATATAGAGATAGATAGATATAGATCTATAGATGGATGTAGTAGAGATAGATATAGATCTAAAGATGGATGTAGAGATAGATAGATATAGATAGATCTAGAAATATATATAGATATAGAGCGATATATATATAGAAAGTATAGCATCTATATATATATAAAGATATAAGGAAGGTTATAGACAGGATATAGATCTAATATATAGAGTATATAGATCTATATATATAGATAGATGAGTCATGGGTACATGTTGCTGGCATTAAAATTATTTCTAAGACAATAAAAGAGTATTAAAAAGCATTAACAAATCTGTTTTGTAAATTAAATTACAACAAAGTTTCCTCTATAGATCATAATATTCTCATTATCAAAGACCAATCCTTAAATAATAATAGTTGTAAAACATTATCTGATAATATATTACTATAAAACTTTGTGTTCATCATGTTAATATTTAATTGTAAATATATATAAAACTTTATATATCTCATCCAGTTTGAGTTCAGTTTAAATAGTTTTTAATCTGAATAAATATGTATAATCTAATTGGAAGGTAAATTTAGAATTAGTTTTGGTCTTTGAAGGGGTTTTTGACATGGAAGAGATTATTTTAATATTATGTTTGACTCGTCTTTTATGTTATTAAAATAAGATCTGCCTGAACTGTGGTCTGATCCAAGATGGCCGCCCTCTAGGCACGTCCGCCAGCATCCAATGAGGCGTCTACCTATATAAAGGGCACAGCTAGCTTAAAACCGAGCTAATTACAACTACTGAATTGCTTATTTTCTACCCGATGATTTAACCTAAGTTTGGCCATGGACAATATTTTTTGTTTTGTTAATTATTTATATTTTAAACACCATAAATATTGTTTTTTCATAAATTATGTTTCATGTCAATCAAATTTCAATCTTTTAAAACAATACGTCGTTCTACTCATTACTCACTACTATTTATTTTCAGATTTTAATTTTGATTTCCACTATTTTAGGGGTCTAATGTGTTATTAATTGTCCTGCAATTTATTTGCAGCCTAATTTGATTCATTTTTTTGTAGCAAACTTTATAGGCTAGTATATTTTTACTTTAGGAAACGGCTCATTCATGTTTTTGAAGTAGCTAATTCTCTTAGACCTGTGGGAATGCATCTATCTGTGGATTTAACAAGCTCAATTTAATCAAATCAATATCTAAATACTATGTGAGCTGATCTGTCAGATAAATCCTGAACATGTTGAAACGTGACACCTGCAGGGGATTTACGGTCTCCGCTCTGAACGTGGAACATCCACGCTGATGTTTCTGTGTAATAATTGGACCAAATGCATCGCTTTCCTTTCCTGCAGAGTTCATGAGGAGTCCCTGCGTGGAAGCCGGCCTCATCCCCCCTCTGGTTCAGCTCCTAAACTCCACCGACCAGGAGGTTTTACTGCAAACCGGCCGAGCGCTCGGCAACATCTGTTATGACAGCCGTAAGTAGGAGCTAGATTTGCTTCGAAGGTGCCGAGTCAGGGGATTATTTTGTTTGGAAATCTCTTGCCAGAAGGCAGAAAAAGCTGGTTAACAATAAGCTTCAGATTTATTCTTTGCTGAATGTTTTTAACTTTTTTTTTTTTCCAATCACAGTAGAAATGGTTCTTCTAAAAAAAACATAAAGATTAGATCTACATCAGCAGAGATTAATCCAACTAGAATGTGAACAGAGTCACGTGTTACAGCATTAAGCTGTACACATTTAAATTCCAGTTCTTTTGACAATAATCTGATTGCTTTTAAAACCTGCAGCCGTCGGAGGAATTTCCTCCTGAGGTTGGTATTTATAGAGAGGCTGCGGGGACGTATGGCCAACTTTGATCTAGCTGCAGCGTTCTGATCACAGCTGTCAGATGATGAAGAGCCGGTCATCTGGAATCTGCTGGGATCTGCCATTTGCTCTTGCAGAGGGCTGGTTTTCTGGTGCGTGCCGAGAGAAGAAGCAGCTGCTCCCCGCTAGAAGGAAACAGACGGTCTTTGGGTCTGTTGAGGACGGGACATTTAATGCGTTTAAGGCTGCTCTGGAAACCTCATAATCATGGAGGACAAATCCTGTTTTTTTTAAGAATCAAACTAGAAAAATTACTGGTCTAATAATTGTGCTTCCAACCTAAAAAAACAGGGTTCCTGCGGGTCCTTAAAAAGTCTTAAAAGGCATTGAATAACTTCAAAATAAAGGCCTTAATTGGTATTAAAATGTCTTAAATCAGTCTTTTATAGGTGTTAATTTTAAAACAGCATAAATAGGATTATTTTTATTACGATTTATTTTTGTAATCTAAATAAAATGTTAAAATTGACATTTTTTTATTATTTAAAAAAATAACTGCTCGCCATTATTGGTTCCGTCCCGATAAGCGGAACTAATAAAAGCGTTGATAAGCTGGGATTTAGATGCAGCATAAACCTTTTGTCTGGAAAATATGAGCAAGTGTAAATGTAACCAAAATTGTCTCCAGCCAAGAGTTTTCTCCGTGGCTAAAACCAGGGAGAACATACATATGAGCTCAGTGGATTTTATGCAAGAAGTTCAAGTCTCTCAGAAGCTCGCGATGGGAATTAAGGCAGTGGAGTCAGCGACATGCTAAAGCACGAAACACAAAGCGCCAAAATGGAGTTACAGAGAAACAGCCGGTATTTCTCAGTTTAGTTCCACCCTTGTCTCTGCAACGCTCCCACTTATCACTAAGGGCCGCAACTAACCCATTATTTCTAAAATCGATGAATCGGCCCGATTATTTTTTCTCGATTAATCGATGAATCGACAAAAAAAATATTTTTTATATTAAACACTCTTTTATTCCAAAATAAACATTTTTAGACAGAACAAAAATGAAGCACACAAGTACAGGTTGCTCATTAACTGTCCCTGGTGCAATATGAAAAATAAATGTTTGTGTTAAAACTTCATGAAACTTACATGAGAAATGTAGCTGGGTACATCCACAAAATATAAGCTACTTTGTTTCATAAAGTGCATAAAAAGAACTTTATTTTGTTTTTAAAAGCCCCTAAGGGGTTCAAACAATAGCCCCCCCCCATTTAACAAAATGAGTTTTTTTAGACTAGAAGAGTTCTGCCTTTTAAGACAGGAAAGTATAGCAGTTAAAGTTGCTACTTGAGAAAATACTGAACCATAGAGATAAAAATAGCCCTGTGATTCAAATTATAAATTGTATTTGGAATAAAAATGAGAGAACTAGGGGTGCTAAAAAACACATCCTCCAAAGACAGATATTTACATGGGAATGTGGCAGATAATTGACATATTACTGATCTTGCTGGATTTTATTCTGCTTTACTTCCATAAATTGCAGGATCTTCTTTACTTTATCTTTGCCAGAAGATTTAAACTTTAAAAGCCTTGCCCTCATA
>JAGKQL010000062.1:22291232-22310677 GCA_018398635.1 Cyprinodon brontotheroides
ATTTGAAACATTAGTGCAGTGGTTTATGTTAAAATAAACCTTTGGGTTAAGTTGTCGCAAGCAGGTTTTTCTTGTGAATTTGGTCTTAAATTTTTATTTCAAGCGGCATTAAAAAGTCTTAAAAAGTCTTGAATTTAACTTGCCTTATGCTGTAGGAACCCTGTTTTTAAACAGAACTTTCCACATACTGGTATTATGTTAAACTGCACTTCCAATATAAACCACTGTTTGGCGCCATTTCCCTTTTTCCTCTGAGCATGGAGCAGCCGGCTTGTTTCGATAATTGGGGTACCCAAGGGTACCTTCAAAACGGGCTGCATTCGACAGACGCAACAAGAAGTCTTCCAATCTAAACAGGCCGCAGCCACTCGCTATGACCTAATATGCAGATGAATCTTTCCTTCGGAGGATGCAGCCGCTGGATTCAAACTCCGTTTGTCTTCCTTCCTGTACTTATTCAGCATGAAACGTCCTGCAGCCATTTCTGGCTTTTCAACAATCCAACTACGAGGGAAAGCCTTGGCTCTCCTTTGCTCTTCTACCTGCCAGCTTTTATAATCCATTCAGCCGATTGTCTGAACCCTTTAAACGGGACCAACGGATCCGGAGTGACATCCTGGAATGTGTGATCCAAGCCCGATTGATCAACTTCCACATATCCTGACATTATTGACATCTCCTGCAGTCAAGCTGTCGTACCCCAATGCTTTAAGGCCTTCGCAGTCATGACACAGCAAAACGTCCTGCCTAAGGGATGACCATCCTGATACACTGACCTCTGTGGTAATGAAATGCTGTTGGACCACAGTTTGCAGCCATCCAACTTTCTCCAGTCACCCTGCAGACTAACATCTCTTAATTCCATCATGCTGGGCCATCCAACTGTGCAGCTACTCCTGATGAAAACGTTACCCTTTAATTTGAAGGCGGTTGACCAGCAAAAGGACCTGATGCTCAACATGGACAACGGATATGAGCACGAACTTTCTGACCTGTTGCCATCGGGTAAACGGAACATCAACGGGAAACGAAGCAATTATTTTTAGATTTGATATTAATTAATGTTTCTTATTGTGTTTTACAGGAATAATCCTGGAGGAACTCCAGGGAAACAATAAACGGGGTTAATTTAAATAAGTGAAGCATAAAAAAAAAGGATCAAACACTTTCTTCTCAGCACATTACAGGCAACTTGGCACTGAACTGATTAGAACAGAATCATTTGGACTTGACTCATGGAAGCTGAGATTAATTCATTATATTTTGTTTCTTACAGGAAAATGGATTATTACTTTATTTTTAAACTTGAGATTATCATGCAGAAATATAATTTCGTTGGAATCATCTTAAAGTAAAGAAGGTTCAGATAAAACTCATTAGCCGACTCATGACTGCGTCTCATCCTTTCCTGCTGCTGTTCATAACATAATGGTGATTCATTGCTTCCACCATAATCGTCTTGGAATCCCTAATAAAAGCAAAGCCTGAGTTATGAATGCTGCAGGTTGCTTAGAGAAAACAATGTTGTTAAATGGATTGTGTTATGCAAAACCAACTTGAAGCTTGAACTGTTATAATGCCATTTCTTCATTAAAATCAAGTCCTAACTGTCTGAGAAATCCTCCCGAAATTTGCTCTCTGGAGAAGAAAATTATAGTTTCGCGGGAGAATATCCTGATCTCGCTGAAGCGCTTTCAAGGTTGCACTCTCGCCTACAATTGGAACGGAGGACTCTCCGCTCAAATAGTAAAGCTTGGAACCTGCTCTACGATAAAACCTAACGGCCCCAATCAGCGCTGGCTTTGAGGTGGGCTTTTAGCGGAGTGTGACGAACGACGAAGCCGGCCGACAGTTCGGGGCCCAAAAGAACATGCCGGCTTCAGACGATGAAACTAGCGCATGCTGGCTATCGAGCAAGTTTTATCGAATTGCAGAGTATTTTCTTCACTGAAAGAAGAGCGAAAACACTGCTCTGGAGGCTTCTTCTTCAGAGTGAAAGCGATGCTTGCTCTTCTCCCGACCGGTTTCCAGCAAGCAGTAGCCTCGGGCTTGTGGTTGTGCTTCCTGGGCCGTCGCCTCCCTGTTAGCACGCCTTATGCTTCGCTGATCTGATTGGCTTCTATTTGGGCCTTCGCCTATCATCAACATATAGGCCAATCAGCAAACCAGTATTTTCGCCTTCCCCAAAAATTACTTAAACGGAGGTTTCCAGATGGATATGCGGAGCAAAATCCATCTGGCGGAGTCAGGTTAAGAAAATGAGGGGCCATCGCGGTTTTACATACTGAAGCGATTACCCACACCCACCAGGAAGCACCTACCTTAGCTGCGCTGCGCCTGTCTTGGCAAGGCAAGTTTATTTGTATAGCACAATCCAGTACATTGATATTCAAAGTGCTTTACATGAATTAGATGGTAAAATAGAACAACAATAAAAGCAAGAACATTCATAAAAGAAAATGAACAGTTGAACCTAAACCTTAAACTTCAGTTAACGGTTAACTTCCAACAGTCAAAGACAGCTCTAAACTAATGGGTTTTTAACTTTGACTTCAAAGAACTAAGGCTTTCGGCTCTTTTCCAGTCTCCTGAGAGTTTATTCCAGATCAGTGGAGCATAGACGCTGCTTCTCCGCGTTTGGTTCTAGTTTTGGGTGGACAGAGTAAGCTGGAACTAGAAGACCTGAGTGGTCTGGGAAGTTGATCCACCGACAACAAATCTGTTATGGATTAAGGTGCTTATCTATTCAGGGATTTCGAGACTAACCGAAGGATTTTAAAGTCTATTCTCTGAGCTACAGGGAGCCAGTGGAAGAACTTCAGAACCGGGCTGATGTGCTCTACTTTCTTTGTTTCTAGAAACAAAGGCTCACTTTCTACTATCGGTTAATGGCGACGTAGGGTAGAGAACGATCATGTCAGCTCAAACTTGAGATAAATTGGCTCTTTCAGCCACTAATCTAAACCCAGTGACAGTTTTTTTTTTGTCTAAGCTGCAAAATATATGATTTTGGGCTGTGAGAGGTCTTGGACTTTTCAGCCTTTCTAAGGCTGGGCATACAGCTGCACGCATATTTTCAAACGCTACCGCTACTGCTCAAACTGTAACGATGAATTCACAGGGTGTAAAAGTACACAGCGCACAATGTATTTCTTACACTGTACTCCACCCGAATGCCCGTGATCTGCACCCCGCCGTGACTGCACACACATCCAAAAACCGAAGCGCTGGACTCTGGCACCGCGAGATGACGCTGGACTCTTCAATCTGGAAAAAGAAGAACGTACCTTGACTTGCATATCCAGAGTCCAGTCATGGTTCATGGTAAATCAGCCTGTAGCTCTGCTTCAACAGCAGGATTTACCCAAGAATACACTTGCCGGCGGCTGTCCAATCTTATTTGATTTTTCTCTCCTGCAGCCTTATAATTCCAGGATCGGGACATGGTCGTGGAGTAGGGGTGTGGGAAATAATCGCTTTGGCGATATATCGTGATATTCGGCTGCCCAATATAATATCGATCTTTCACTTCTTAGTATCGATTTTCACAAAAAAAAAAAAAAAAAAAATGGTTACCTATAAAACATTGAGCGCTGTGGGAAAATGGGCTAGCATATCTGCACCACCAGTCTCTGGCAGAAAGCGCAAACAACATGTGGGAGCCCTAATCCATTTAACTGTGAAAGCGCAGCAGCACCAAATTTGTATCCTTGAGGCAGTCACAGTGGGGAAGAAAACCCCAAACAACATGGATAATAATACCTAATCAATATTCAATAGATAGTTAAATTGGGGAAAATATGTTAATATATAGTGATACTGCAATATCGCGGATAATATCATATCGTGACCCAAGTATTGCGACATGTATCGATTCGCAACACTCATGCCAATACTCACCTCTAGTCGTGAGAGGCTGATCGGCTCTGGTTATCAGCTATATGCTAAACGATGCAGGGCGCTCCATAAGGCTGAATCTTGGCCCGATCCAAAAAATTCTTGAATGACTGGAAAATGGACCCGAAAAGGGCAAAAACTCGTACAATGTATGCCCGGCTTAAAGAGGCCAAGTACAACGTATAGTGTGATGCAGTGACATAGTTAAATTGGCAAAAACCACTTAAAAACTGTGCGATTTGTTTTTTTGCCCTTTTCGGGGCGACTTTCCAGTCGTGCGAGAATTTTTCGATTGGCCCGACTTTCAGCCTGATCGAGCGTCATGTATTGTACAGGTGGGTAGCAAGGGCCGATCAGCCTCTCACTACCAATCAGGAATCGTGATGCTGGGAGAAAATCAGACATTTTTTATTTTCAGTCAACCGTTGTGGGCAAATCGCTCACTGGGCAAACAAGGATTCTTCTGAAGCATGGCGGGAATGCAATGAGTGAAATTGACGGACTGTAGTAGCCACGTTTGCACAGCCATGTCTTTGTCCAAATACGTCGTCTCCTTTTTCTTTTAGGGCTTTCAGCACAAAATTGCCCAAATTGTCAAAGCAGCACTCTAGTGAGCTTCATATTCCTCTTCTACTCGCTTTTTGGCTTCCGGATAGACGAGTCCCGAGTAGCGCCATCTCACTGCGGAGCTGAGTCCCATGTGGTTTTTAGACGTACAGTGTGAGCAGGTGGATGGCATCAAAGCGTCGGGCCGCACAGTGTCAGAACAAAGTGAGCTGAGAACTCGCACTGTGCGAAAGCAAAACTGCAGGGTAAAAATAGTTAAGAAGAGCTGCCTCGTAGTAACGACAAGGTCCTTTCCTCCATGTTGGAAGAAAAACAACAATATTTCATGACAAATTAATCCTCTTTAGTAACGAAGGCAATAGTTCATCAGATATACGCCTTTAGTTGACTTTGAAAGCTTAATAAAAGCAGGAAACTTCTAACTTATTTTCAAATTGTTTGATGCTTTTCAATAAGATAATTTTGGAAAATTTTAAATGTATGTAACCTGAAACCTTTGGTTCTGAGAAATTACTATCTGCCAAAAGGCTTTTTAAAGATCGACGATTGGTCATATTGCACAACTGTTCAAAAAAAGCCAGACATGTCCTCTCAATCTGACACTGGAGCTTTTAGAAGGTAGAAAGACTCTGAAGAATGAACGTTTAAACTGATCAAGCGATAACTATTTACCTGTTATTACACCTTTATGTGGTTTATTTTCAGCAGCGTGATTGATCTCCTGTGGAACTGGCGACTAAAATGTCCCACTTGTGCCTTTTTTTTGTTTACACTACAAACATGATCTGGAAATAAGAAAAAAAATCTTAAATTAGGTGCATCTACCTTTAATTTGAGTAGGTAAATAAGATGATTTGCCAATGGAATAAGATTTTTTTACTCTTACAATTAGGTATTTAGATGATGTTCTCAGAAAAGCCTTTTAGTCACCAAGACAGGTTGTGGTAAAACAGGTTTATGCTGAGTTTCAGGAAAAACAAGCAAATCTAATGAAGCAAACATTCCTGAGTTGAGCTCTTGGCATATTTCTTCAGTACTGTGATCATATCTGTACCCATTTTTTTGGATTTTACTCTTGCGTCTCCATTTATTTCAAAACGCTAGCCAGCAAAATAAAAAATTCTCGATTGTATGTTAAACTAGTTCTGTGTGGGCATGCAGGTGGCGCAGTGGTTGAAGTGCGCACGCATCCATGTAGGGGAGGGCTTAGCCCTCAACGCTGCCTGGACGCGAGCTTGAATCGGCGTAATTCGTGGTCCTTTCCCCCCAAGATGTTCTGCCCCCTCTCAAGCACCCCCCTCTCTTGTCACGCCCACTGTTGAAAACGAGCAACTAATGCCGTAAAAAAACCAAAAATTCTGCTGCATCTGCGACATCCATCTGGAAACCTTCCTCCGCTAAAGTAATTTTTGTGAAGGGGCTTAAATACATTGGCTAGGCTGATTGGCCTATGTTGGTGATAGACGGGCCAAATAAAACCAATCGGTGATCAACGTAAGCGCATTGATCGACGCACTAACAGAGCTCGATTCCAATCTAAATACGCAAACCACAAGCTAAGCCAACTCAAAGCCTAAACCAGCCTGGAGTGAGAGCAAAAACATCTTTTCCACTGAGAAAGCCTCCAGAGCAGTGTTTTGCTCTTCTTTCAGTGAAGAAATACTCTGTAATTCCGAGAAAAACTTGCTTTCGATAGGCCACGCGCTAACGCTTAGTTTCATCGGCTGAAGCGCCATGTTCTTTTTGAGACTGAACTGTCAGCGCTTCTCGTTGCGTCACACCTCAACCCGCCTCAAAGCCAGCGCTGATTGGACGCTTCGTTTGGTGAATCGGCTCCAAATTTTCTTTAACGGAGAGTCTCCAGACTGATCTGCGAAAGTGAAAACCTCGAAAAGCTTGCGAGATCAGGAGGGTCTCCACGAGGCTAGGTTTATCTACCACCACACAGCAAAAATCATACATCGCAGCGAGAAACTGCCAGTCGAGAGAGAGGAAAAATCGTTCTCCGCGCAAGCTAGCTCTTCCCAGGCCGTGCTTGGGAACATGCTTAGGAAGCTCACCGCGTGCACGATTTTCTGTCTGGTGGTTGTGCTCTCGAAAGCATCTCTGCCCTCCGGACCAACCGATTTTCTCCTCGCATAAGGAAGCTGTGTTTTTGACAGGTTGGGCGGAGACAAACCTATTTCTGTAAAGGCCTGGTTATCCTCCCGCAGCAGTGTGTCGCGGAACAGTGAGCTTTATCGCAGATATTTTTGATTTATCCCCAATATTGAAGCGTGGTCTTTGCGCTTATATTATTCCACGCAACAACAACAAGCAGGGACAGTCAGGAACTAGCTGTGGGTCTAGATAAGGCCGAGGCGGTGAGGGCAAGTGGATGCAAATTTGTGCGACAACGAGGGACATGAGGGCGAAGGAAAAAGATGGGCATCCAGGTGGAAAATGGTCCCAGCGTTCTCGAGCACCTCGCTCTTCTTGCTGGTCCAACTTCACGAAGTCGTTTTCCACAAATGGCGGTCATACAAACAAAAAAAGCAAGCCGGTAAGTTACCAAACATGATATATGCATAGTGTAGAGTGGATGTAGATTTGCACCAATCAGAGGCCTCCTGTCTTAGTCAGGAGACCATCCTGATCTCGCGAGCTTTCAAGCCTTCCCACTCGCAGATCAGTCTGGAGACTCTCCTCGCTAAAGAAAAATTTTGAGCCGCTCCCCTGCAAACTTAACGCCCAATCAGCGCTGGTTTTGTGGAAGGCGGGTTGAGGTGGCTGTGACGCAACGAGTAGCGCTTACAGTTCAGCCCTAAAGCAACATGGTGGCTTCAGCCGCAGCGAAACCAGCGCTAGCTGTGCGGCTATCGAAAGCAAGTTTTATCGGAATTACAGAGTATTTTGACTGAAAGAAGAGCAAAAACACTGTTTCTGGAGGCTTTTCTCAGAGGAAAAGATGTTTTGCTCTTCCCCTACACTGGTTTTGGCAAGAGTCTGACGCCCTATCAATTGGCTCCTCTTCGCCGCTGCTCTGTTTCGTCATGATGCTTTCATTGATCTGATTGGTTTGTTATTTGGCCCGCCTATCACCAACATAGGCAACAATCAGCTAACCAGTATTTTTGCCCCTTTCCAAAATTACTTAAACGAAAGGTTTCCCCAGATGGATATACCGAGCAAATCCATCTGGCGGAGCTCTCAGGTTACCCCGCCTGATGCTCACCTACAATTTTGAAGAGGTGCAGCAGAGTGACTTCGCGGAGGAGGCTGAGGTGCATATTTGCATTCTCACTGCAACACACATGCAGCGTACCTGGTTTCTGGAGTACAAATCAGCTTTAAGCCTCCTAAATGGGCCTTGAAGACGCCATCATACGCTAAGAAACAGGAAGCCCTTTGACTGACGCTTGCCACTTACCGCAAACGTCCGTTGATGATGAGCTGTCAGTCATAGGCTGGCGTGTGGGAGGAGCTAGCTTGGGCGGAGTGTGATTTTATATATATTTTTTCCTCCTCACGGAGGGGCAGTTTCTCGCGCTATTAAAGTGATTTTTTTTTTTTTTTTCTCTTGCGGTTGGGTAGATAAACTATGCTATAGAAATATTTTAACATGCGTGCGATTATGTTTATTTTTCTCGCTGGCGTTTTGAAATAACTGTGATGCCATATTTTACTGTCACTGCTTTGTAAGCTGTCAGCTCTGTGTTCATCCTTTTGTTTTTCTTCCCAGTTGTGTTTATTTTTTTATTTTTTTACTTTGCTTTGTGGTTGATATATATCCATATACATATTTTTTGTCCTGGCCTCTTTGTTTTTCAGATGAGGGCAGGAATGCTGTTGACCTGGCAGGAGGGGCTCAGATAGTAGCTGAACACATTAAATCCCTCTCCCAAAATACCAACCCTGAAAATGCGAGGCTCTTGACTGTCTTTTGTGGCATGCTGATGAACTATAGCAATGATAATGGTAATGACCATCTCCCCCTGAGTTTTTATTTTCTTTCCTTTTTTAACTCATCTCAACTAATCAGTGGGCGTCCTCTGTCTCCTACACAGACAGTAGATGTTGAAGTAAAATCTGTACTTCTCTGGTTCAGTCTCATCTGATCCCTTTCTCTCTGTCGCATCCTCTTGCTTTTCCATCATCTTCTCTGAGGTAATCTGCCATCATTAACATTATCTGCCTTCCTCCCGGGTTCTTAGCCAGCTGGGAGTTTCTAGTGTGACTCAGCTGCTAGAACGTCCTCATCAGTTACAGAGCTTGTTAGCTATTCTGGTAACATGGCTCCAGGGAGCATCAGTCTGACCGTCTATCACCCTGTTGTGAGGCTAAATGGCCAGCATGGCGTGGAACCTGCCTCTTGGATCCGTTTTTATTCCCAGAACCAGTAGCAGTTAAATCAGAATTGACAAAAGCTTTATTTACAAGTAGTAGCCAACTCAAAATTTCCCCGCTTCCCTTGGCTGGTCCCCTACAATTCCTTAATAAACATCAATCTCAGGGGTTGACATTAAGGATTTTTACCACTTGCCCTTTGGGCAAGTGACTTTCACATTTAATTTGCCCAGAAACAATTTTTACTTGCCCAGTATAATGTTTGATAAATACAGTTCCTAATATTCATTTTTGTATATATATCAATGAAATGTGTTTGTTTTTTTAAATGTTTTTTGTAATTCAGTATTTTTTAAGTTTCCAGGTTCCTGGTGTGTATCTGCATGCGTCAGATAATGAACTCAAGCCTACATTACCGTGTTACTTTGTCTTCAGTGTTCCATGCAAAGCATAGATCTATGCATCAAGCATAAACCAACCATTTAAGTCTCCTCAGTCCTGCTTGGTATCACCAAGCTGTGAAGGGAGTTTGCTTCCTAAACAGTTCACTTCTGAATTTTGTGAAATGGATCTATCCCTGATTTTAAGTGATTCATTCATGGAGCCTAAAACAAACGGGTTTGTTTTCCAGCTGGAAGAGGTTTTACCTCCCCCACCGCCTCTCTGTGATACCACCATGTGCTGCCTTGTATTTGGGGCTACTTCAGTCAGATCATCTTAAAACCTCTTGCACCTACTTCATGGTTCACCCCTTTAGGCCGAAAAAGCAGACATTCTACTGCGTTTTTCTCCTTCTGCACTGCAGTGCTTCTGTTTCTTTGCTGTCCCATTCTGCATTCCTGCTGTGGTATTAGCTTTTCTCTCACATGAGGACCAAACGAATGCATTAAATAAATTAGCAGAAAGAAATAACTCTATGGTCTATTTAATTAATGATATCAGGAAGTTTTGGTAGGATTTGTTTGTATTGTATGCAGTTCAGATGGAGAGTAAAGCTACGTTCTCACACACCGCATGTCGCTTTGAGCAGTAAAAACGCTGCTGCTTTTCTTCCTTGCTGCTTGTCCACATTAAGGTCAGACGTTCAGTAAAGTGTGTCCAGATGTGCTTCTGCTGCTCCTGTGTTCAATGCACAGAGCAGTTTTGCTATATTAGCTGTGATCAGTGGGTAAAAAATTAGTTTGAATCTATCAGCAAAGTGAGAAAGTCCACCTTGAAAACATGGTCTGTGCAGTCAGTTCATCTTAGATACCATCCAGTGTTGCCAACTCCTCAGTAAGGAAAGTAGCTATTGGCTGTGCTAAAAGTCGCTAGAAGTCGCTAAAATGACGCCATCGCTGCCTAATTTGCATAATCTGCCACAGGAAGTGATGTGCATGTTATTGATGCTGTGTGGGAGAAATAATGTCATTACTAGAAAGATAGTAAAGTGAGTAAAAACACTATATAATAGTGTTTTTACTCACTTTACAGAAAGACAACAATATATAGAGCTACTTTTTGTGTGAATCAAATGCCGTTATTTATTTTAAGATAAAATATTTCAAATTCAGTTATTTACAGTTTAGACTGAGACATAATGATTCTCACCAGCAGATCAATGCCTTTAATCTTAGAGAGGAAAACACAATGGACAAGGTGATTAAGTGACTGACTGTGGCTGTGTGAATCAAATGCTGTTATTTACTCTTTAAGATAAAATATGTGGGGAGGCCCCACGCAAGAGTAGGAACGATACATGCTTTCACGTAAGAATCTCCAAAAGCCGCCAGTGACACCGTAAAAAGTCGCCAGATTTGTCGCTAGTCGCTTTTTTGAAAAATTGTCGCTGGAGGGTTCTGAAAAGTTGCAAATATAGCGACAAAGTCGGTGAGTTGGCAACACTGTTTCTCGCCAGACGCTCAACATACCTGTGTTGTGCTGTTCCTGGGAATCCCCAGGAACAGCTGCCTCAGGCAAGTATATGTTAGCATTTTCAGGCATGTGGTACAAAACCGCTAGCCTGATCGTAGTCCTACTCAATTCTAGTCAGAATATGAGTCTGATACTGCTCCATAGAGCTGTGATTATGGGGGCATGTTTTGAACGAACCAGGAAAAAAATGCCTCTGCATTCAATTGGATAGACCTACAACCAATAAGACAGCAAACGGAGTAGCGTGACGTATGTTGCTTAATGCATAAGGTTGTTGTCAACAAAAATCAAAAGCATGCATTTGCACACCTAGAATAAGAAGATGAGCCTTGGTCGCTGCTTTCTCTGTTCCTTCTTTTTTTAAAATTAATTTGTTGCCTCTACATTCGTCAGAACCTAATAGCAGAATCTACTACCTCAACCTCCAGCGGCAGCCATTGCTGTTGTCACCCGCTATGCGCTTTGGTCACGGTTGATTACGCTACTGCTGATCATCTGTCCATCATCCTATAAAAGCCCGCCCTGACAATTTGATTGATCGCCAGAGGGTGGGCGATCATACTCAAGCGCTACTATGGAGTACAATCGCCAGACTCAACTTCCCGACCTCAAACCTTGTGGGCGGGACTAAGTTCTGGAATGGCACCCAGGCTAACAAACCGCAGGCACCAGGATAATAAAATTGAACATATTTTGCATATTCAACGTTAATTAACTGTTCCAGACGAGTGGTCAGGCATGCTGTAATAACCAGAGCCAGACACCATTTAGCAAAAACATGGAGCAGCTCTGGTCAGAGGAAATCCGACAAATAATGGAGCAAAACAATAAAGTTCACTGACTACGCCCTGGCTACGTCCTGGCTTCTTTCCATTGTTTACTTTCCTGATATCTGTCTCACTGGTGACATCATCACAGCTAACCCAGCGTGATAATGTTACCAGACACGCAGCCGTGGGGGGGCACAGAGGCCACGCAACTGCCAGCATGCTTTTGCTTTGCCAGTGGAATGGGAGCCAAATGCCAATTGTCAGCGAGTCGACCCATGTTTGAAAAACACGCTTAAACGCGTTATTTTCAGTGGAAAAGATGCTTTTGACTCAAAGCCTCCTCATTGGTTTCTGTTTGAATCTTTCTGGTTTAATCTCTTTAAGTTTATTCAAATTGAAACAGCTCAGAGAGGAAATAATCTTATTTGAGATACCACATAAAACAATAAGTTGGAAGTGATCTAAGCTTAAACTGGATCATCATCATCACCATCAATCTGTATGCTTCGTACAACCGGCTCCCGTTCTAATGGAGCTCTTCCTCAGGCGTAGGAATCCACTTTTCTAGGAGTTACAGAACCGGTTCTGTCCAGTTTGGTAGATTGTGTTTGGCTTCTCTAAGACCGTTTCTCAATATGTGTACTTGTCCGTTCTCATGGGCTCGTGTTTTTATGAAACGTCATCAGCCTCAGCCCTAGTACTGTTCCAATTCATAAGAACAGCAGACAGGGAAAGGACAAAGTCCCCGGATGTTGTTCTCGCCCCTCCCTCATTACCCAGCATGCATCAGAGCAGACTTGTCTGTTCTTGAGACACAGCTATCCCAGCATGCACCGCGGCAGCAGCTTCCAGGTTAGCGCTCACAGAGCTCAGAGTATAAAGTTAAAAGTTCTCTTTTCTGTTGCCGTTGTTATATAAAAGTATTTGAAACGAGAACATTATACTTCTTATTGGTAATTTTTGTTTTTACGGCTGACAGGAAAAAGGGGTATGAGAGAGGGGGAGAGACATGCGGCAAAAGACCACAGGCCGGATTCGAACTCAGGTCAGCCGTGCGGTCGGAGGACTAATGCTACTGCTCGTTCACACCGGATGCAGTAAAAGCTGCAAAATCGGTCTGCTGCTTACTTTTTGCTGCTTGTACCAGTTAGTTCTGACGCGCGGCTGAAGCAGCTTTTGTTGCCTGGCTGCGCGGTGCAAAAGTGTGTGTCTGACGCAGCGTTGGGCGGAGCTTCTTCTATCCCTTTCTCTGCCTTGCAGCTATATTTGCTGTGATCAGTGGGAATAAAGTAGTTTTAATATGTTTTTAAGTGAGAAAATACACCTGAAAACTTAATCATTGCAGTCAGTTCATTCAGATTACCATCCTGCCTTCCAATATTTCTTGTCGGAGCATCAGACCCCCACATACTGGCGGATGCAGCGGGAGTATAAATCTCTTCAACAGCAGCCTCTGGCCGGGTCGCCTCCTCAGCGGTTCACAGCAGGCAGCTAGTAGGTGTTTTTCATCTAAATAATCTAAACTGCAGGCAATTCTCAGGATAATAAAAGCCAACATATTCTGCTGCGGCAGATTTCTGCATTTTAAGTTAATTTATGCATTAATAAACTGTTACAAAGGAGTGATCATAGCGCTTCTGCATCAGCAGCGCTGTGTTCGACTCCCCTGCCAGCTCCCAGATCAGCTTCTCTGATTGGTTGATAACGGCATATTAAGCAGTGCAAATTCAATTTTTCTCCATCTCGCCACGCCAGCCAGATGCTTAAACGCGCCCGACGCTGCGCGCTGCTTCAGCTACTTCAGACACGCTGCCGCCTGCTGCTCAAAACACGCCGCTGACCTTTTATCATGCGCTTTGACGCAAGGCCAACCATTGACTTTGCGCGGTAAACCGCTTTCGCCGCCAGCTGCATCCGGTGTGAACGCAGCATAAGGCCTCCGTACATGGGTAGTGCGTGCTAATCGCTGCGCCACCTGCAACCATCGAAAACATTATACTTTTAACCGTAACTATATGGCCCATTTACTGATTTGATACGCAATTTCAATAGAAATTCTGAAGTTGAGAGGCCGGCGTCAACCAGCAGACCTCTGAGGGTAACGGCAGTTAGAGCTAATTTTAGTCCGTCTATAGGCAAAATATTAACTTGATTTGTGTTTATCTGACTTTGGTGACTATTAGTCCCCCACCAAATGTAAAAAGTAAGAGTTTATTTATAATCTAGACACAATTAATGGCAAGAGGTGAAATGCAGCTGCCAAGCGTGTGGTGACGTCATCAGTACGCTTCTCTTCCATTTGACCCATATTCATGCTGCCTACTCCCGTTCTCACCAAGTCCAGACTTTCCTGTGTTCTTCTCAAGAACATACTTGGTAAGAAAACACGAGTCCGTACTCGCATTCTTGTGAATTGAGAAACAGCGAAAAACTTTCGGTTATTCTCCTTCACTGGTTTATACCTGCTACAGCTGCCGTCTTCTTCATCCTGCATCCATGGTCCTGGAAACTGTTTCTGCTACCCATCAGCTTCACTGTGTGTTGGTGGGATTTTGCGTTACAGACCAAAGCATATTAATGGTTCCCGTACAATGGAAGGAAAATAAATCAGATGATATTAGACTGAAAGGTGTGGCATGCATGCTCCCTTTAGACTGATGGCTCATTTCATCTTGGAGGTGGAGACGGTTTCTTTGAAGCAAAGAATCCTGCTTAGTTTTACAAGATGCAGGATGTGGAAAGTTTAGTGGATGGATGATAATTGTGTGAAAAAGGTTCGTTGGGAAGAGTTTGGCTGAGTACCAGTCCATGAAGACATGGATGAGCCCTTCAGGTGTGGAAGAACTTGATAGGAGTTTGTAGAGTTGAGTGGGATCATTTACCCCATTTACGCTACCCTTGAAAAACTCATCCATGCCGGTGACCGCTAAGTAGCTCGGATCAGTTGACCAGGCCGCAACACATCACGCTATCTCCCGGTTCTCGCCTCCTAGTGACGATCTGGCGTATTACTGCCAGTATTGAAGGAGGAAATCAGCAGTTGGTGGCGGTAATGCACCAAAAGTTGTTTGCCAAACGCCATAAAAACACAAGAAGAAAAAAAGACGAAAAAGGAGGGAGTCAAGCAAAACAAAAGTGCGCTTTCTCAATATGCGTTTTGAGCGCTCTCGTACTCGCGGCATCGCCATCAGCCTCAGCCCCAGTACCGCTCTCCAGTTCCCTCAGAATGCCAGATCGAGAACGCATCAAATCCTCGGATGTTGTTCCCCGCCCTCTCTTTGTCGAAAGCATGCATCGGAAGAGCAGACTTGTGCGTTTCTTCATACCGGACCGCTTTCCCAGAATGCCCCGCAGCCGCGCAGCTTGATTCGGAGACAGCGCCACAGTGTTAAGTTAAACATTCCCTTTTCTACTGCTGTTGTTCTTCAAAAGTAATGCGTTTTGAAATCGTTTGAGGCTATAACATTATACATTGAAGCCTCCCTGTGTGGCCTGTTTACAGACCTCCGAGGGTAACTGCAGCCAGGGCTAAATGTAATGCACTTCTCTCGGTCTAGTTATGTGTGAGAACTACCGCCGTTCTGATGGCGTTTTTGCGGTTCAGTAATTTTTTTATGTTTTTTGCTTTAGAAATTCCAAAAAATATTGTTTTCAAAATGTTTGTGTAGGGAATAAATAGTTTTGACTGTTAAAGAAATAACTAAAGAATGTTGCATGTGATGACGTCCGCGAGCAAACGCTTCTGTTCCAATACACATACGTGCTTGTATTGCTGCAGCGTTCTCGCTACCGTCCGATCTTCCTGCGTTCTCGCCAAGAAGCGGACTTCACGAGAACGCGAGTACGTAATCGCGTTCTCGTGAATTGAGAATTGCCCCATATGTTGCGTGGAGAAGATTTCGATTGTTTAGAGTTGTTCTTCTTCTTCTGTTTTGTGTTGGTTGGCTAGCAACTTCCGGAGGGGCATTACAGCCAACTACTGGAATGGAGTAATGAATGCGCCGATGTGTGCAGCCAGGCGGAGATGGCAGCGTTCTGCTCATGCGCTCTTGTTGTATCCGAAGAACTGAGCCGAGCCCACCGCTGGAACTGGTCTGCGGATTAGCTTCGGTCCGTTGTGTCTAGCTTCGGTTCAGTTCAAGTTTGCTTTCCATTTACACACGATAAGTTATTCTCAGTTACTACGAGCTTTCCGGACCGTCTCGCAAAGGTTTTTCAAGGGTAAGCGTAAATGGGTCAATTGCCTTGCCGTGCTTCTGGGATCCACATGCCAGAACCTTAACGAAGACAAGCGAAAAACTGCTTTTGGTCGTTTAGTGCTTGTGTTTTTCCTGCTACTTCATTTCCACGCTACTTTTTCAAACAGATAAAATCCCCATGAAAAACACAGAGCATTGAAGGACTTTCGACATGCGCCTTTTCTGTCCTGGTTTTAGGTTTGCGTTGAGGCGGGGGAAGAGTTTCATGCGTTTAGCAGTTTAGCGCCACAACAGAAGGAATTAGAGATGGAAAGATTGGCTGGTTTTAGGACCTCGCCATCTTACCTTTGGCCATACAGTTTTGGACATATTTGATATAAATTAGGAAAATTAGCAGCTCAATAAAATTTTTAATTTTTTTATGGTTCTTTTAGTTGAAGCATCAGATCCTTTTAGGTCCAGTTTGATATTTAAACCAGTGGAAGAAAACAAAATGCTCCTATTTAGGGGGACATATTTGATCAAATGGGGCTATAAAGGGTTGAGTCTTTGCTAAGAAAGATGATTCTACCTGTTTCTGCTTTTTCTTCTATTCTGGCTCTTGATTAAAAAAAACCAAACTCTTAAACATTGTTTTATTTTGCCTCATTTTCTCTCTTTGTCTCTAATGTGCAAACGTCCTTTCAACATGTTTTTGTAATCCCTAACGACAGCACCTGTATCCTGACATTAACATGTGGAATTGTGTGTAAAGCAAAGCAAAAATCACTATAATTAATATTTTTATTATTAATGTTTCCAGTATCACAATAATACAGTTTTTTTCCAGAGTCTGTGTTGCCATGTTGTTCTGTCTTCACGTCGTCTCAGCCGTGGCTGGTAGATGATCACCTGAATCAGATTCATAATATTTCATCTCAGGTTGTTCAATTAGGATTTTTTGGTTGTTTTCACCAAGCTGTTGTTGTATAGTTTACGAAAAAACCCAAATAGCCTCAGTGCATTTCTTTTCATCTTTGTGTTCCTCCAGATACCCTACAAGCCCAGCTGATTAACATGGGTGTTATTCCCACCCTGGTGAAGCTGCTGGGCATCCACTCTGACAACACTGCACTGACAGAAATGTGTCTGATAGCCTTTGGGAACTTGGCGGAGCTGGGTGAGTATAAATATGGTTTAAGAATTCCACGTTGAACCGAAATAAAAGGGAGAAAATAAAGGAGCAATCCCTCAGTTAGCTGGCTGATGAAGCAACAGGCGGGGGTGGGCAAGTGTCGCAGCACACTGAAACCTGGTTTATGCTCAGAAACCAGGTCCTCTGTGTGTGTGTGTCGCTGTTAACGCAGATATGCCCCCCGTCCTTCTGCAGGCACTCTGGTACACCTCCCCAAAATTGTAGGTGACCGCAGACATTGCGTATAGGCAGGAGAGAAACGGTTGCATAGTGTATGTGTTTTAGAAAACATATGCATATATATAGAAGGGCTGGCTGAACGATTTTGGAAAAAAATCTAATTTAGATTTTTTATGTTACCAATGCAATTTAATCGCATTTTCCGGTTTATTCCGGTTTAAACTTGTATTTAGTATTCAAAAATTGTAATTCGTAGTCATAAATTTGTAATTCGTGGCCATAATTTAAAATTACTTGTTAGGGTTGTTAAGTTTCCCCGACTTTAAACTATAAAAAATGAAACAAAGACAGTGTAAGATTTTTCCTGAAATGCTTTTGCAAAGGGGAGTCCAGAGTTGAACCGTCAATCTCTGCATCTCCGCTTGGCTCAACACTTGCCAGGCTTTTTATTGAGCAGTCAACACATTACAACAGCAGGCATTAGTTTCGATTACGCAGTCTCTTAGACATAGCAGGATTCATAGCTTTATGTAAACGCTACACAAAAGCAAACAGAAAACAACCCACCCCATACTTTCAGACAGCCAAGTGTGTGTGATATATTGAATATATAAAAAAAGAAAAAAAGAAAGAGAAATAGAAGAGAGAAAAAACTAAATTTACAGTTTCTGTAAAAAAGATTGCACCGGGTCCCAGATCCTCCGGAATTTGTCCGACTTTTGATGAAGGTCATGAGTCAGTTTTTCCTACTGAGACAATAGCAGACATTTGTGATAACCACATATCAGCAGGATCTTTTAAGATAGGGAACTTGCCTGGTTTCAGTATACGCTTTACACAAGATGTCGGGGTTATGAACTTTACACTTCTCTGCTTCTCAAATGAAAAACAGAAAAGCATTCTTGCAAAACATTTGACTGTCTTATGGCCTTCATACACTATTTCCAATGATGAGAGTAACATATAGAAAAACAAATGATTGAGAGCAAAATAACTCCAACATTACTACTCAAAAATTGTTATTCGTAGTCTCAAATTTGTAATTCATTGCCAAACGTTATAATTCGTAGTCATAATTTTGTAATTACTAGGGATGCATGATATAATACGACTATGTTGCTCGTCCTGTATCGTTCTTAAACGATACAGTCCTCAAAAACTTCTTTTTTACAGACTTAAAAACTTCTAAAGACGAGGGAAAAAATATTGATACATTAAAATATCCCAATATCTTCGTATGCTGATATATTGCCATTTAAAAACACCATATCAATCTCTTTTACTAATGAAATATTGCTATATGTCATCGTTATGCTACGAAATCCCCCGAAAATTCACGAAATGTCGCCATATTTTTATATGTTGATATATTGACGCGGTATCGATCTATTTTACTAACAAAATCTCACAAGAATTTGCAAAATATCACGAGAGTTTGTAACAGAACGATGAAATTTCACCAGATTTTGAAAGTAAAATAGATCGATACCGCGTTTTTATAAATCAATTTGATATCAGCATATGAAAATATATTTGAGTTTATTATTTTTCAAAGTGTCAGAAATGGATAACAAAACTGCTATTTTCAATGACTACTTATTTTTGTCCAGCTTTAACATCGTTATCGATATCGGTTATCGGCTACATGAGTTTTAAAATATCGGATATCGGCCAAAATCCCAATATCGTGCATCCCTAGTAATTACTATTTAAAAATTGTAAGTCATAGTCATAAATTTGTAATTACTACTCAAAACGTGTAATTCGTAGTCATAAATTCCATTTTTAGTCATAAATATCAGATTCATACTTGTTTTGTTGCAAAGTTCTTCTGACATTTGTTGGACCAGGGATGCTTTCCCCTCGGATGTTTGTTTCCATTCATTAACGCTGCCTCAAATCATGTAAAGCTTCTATCCATATTTGCTATCCATCGCTATGTGTGATGCTGATGTGTTAACCGACGGTGTAACATTTGGTATCAGTGTTATTTCTTTTATCATGTAAATGAAGGAAGAGAAAATAATGATGGGTCATAGAATCAGGCCCAAAACACCAGCCAATTCTCATTTTCCCCAGCTGATGTGTTTAGGGCAGATCTTGTCCACAGACATGTACAGATTTCTGGGTCTTGATTGGTTCCCCGCTTCTCTCTGCTGTTGATAATTAATATTGGGCCCCGTTCCTGCTTGGAAAGTTTCTTTTAGCCCCATAAAGTTTCAAACTTTTCATATGATTAGTTTTCCATCAGTGCGTCTCTAGTGATGCTTCTTTAAATACAAGGAAACAAGACTTCCTAGTTGAATGTCAAGTGTCACACAGTTTGATCATCTTTATTTCTTTTCTTAAAGGAATAGTACACCCAAAACACGATTAGCCTTCATTTTCTACTCACCCCCATGCTGAACAACACTCTGG
>JAGKQL010000062.1:22311104-22342827 GCA_018398635.1 Cyprinodon brontotheroides
CTATTCCTTTAAATCTGTATAAAACATCAGTAGGATGAGCAGAGATCTGAGCAGCGTTTCTCATCCTGATTGTCACGTCTGGCATTTTTCAGAGTCCAGCAAAGAGCAGTTTGCCTCCACCAACATTGCAGAGGAGCTGGTGCGTCTGTTCCAGAAGCAGACGGAGCACGAGAAGAAGGAGATGATCTTTGAGGTTCTGGCCCCGCTGGCTGAAAACGGTAACGTTCCTTTGATATTCATCTTAAAAAGCCTCGTCAGCAGAGGACAGGGTTTGTAGAACCGCTGCGCTGCAGTGACAGGCGGCTCCTGTTTATTTTCCCCGACGTGTTTGAACAGCAGAGAGCATCTTAGCTGCTGTTCCCACGCCAACCGTCTCCAGGACGACGTCCTACTTATCGGCACTCAGGAGACACCTGTCTGACCCTCCTTTTTATCCGCCGAGCTGTTCGTTCTGGCAGTAATGGGACGGCTTTTCCGGGGTGGGTCAGTGGAGCGATCTCAGACGGGAGGGATGCTTGTTCCTCCTCCATCACAGAGTTAGCAGCAGTACAAGCTGTCCTCCTGTGGGTCTCAGTCAGTTCTCTATTCCTGATGACAAATTTATGATCAATTAAGGATTTATCTGTCGGTAAATGAGCCCAATGAGCTTCCAGCTGAAGTCGCCTCCTTCCAACATGGACCAATGCAGGCTTTTTAAAGCCGATACTAATGCAGATTATTCTGACATCAGTCTAACCGCTCCCAGATATGTGCTGCCAATTTATTTAGCAGGTATTTGAAGCAGATTTATTGTTCCTCCTCTGTTTGCATGATAAAAATGACAGAATAATAATTGTTGAACAAGTTTCATTAACAGATTAAGAAAAGGGTAAAATCAGCCAATGTTTGTACGTATCGGCTGATACAAGAAAGAGCAGGAAGTAGATTTTCACTGCAAAAAATTGAAATACGTTATTTTTCTAGAGCAGATAAATAAGACAATTAAATTAGATGATTTTTCTTTAAACTAGATGAAAAGAAACTCGATTAGCTTAATTTCAGGGGCATAATAACCAATTATCGTATTTTCAGGGCCAAAATGCTCATTCTGTGGAGAAAATCATATCTACCTGTCCATAATTAAGGGCAAATTGGCCGATATGAAGAGTATTTTTACAAATTTAAGACCAGTTTTTGCAGCGCAGGTTTTCAAAAGGCCAAACAGCGATTGCATTGGAAAAAATCTAAATCTAGATAAGTGATTTTTCTTAAAATAAGTGCATCTGTTCTTGAATTGAGAACGTAAAAAAGACATTTTGCCTATAATGGAATGGAATACAATTCACATTTAAAATAAGAAAACACAATTAAATTGTCTTATTTCATGCATATTATCCTAAATATCTTATTGTAGAGTAAATACTGTTCGTGGCAAATCATCTCTCTCTCTCTCATTTACCTACTGAAATTAAGGATAAATTGAAAAGAATTTTACTTATTTCACATATCGTTTTTCCAGTCGCGGGTGGTTTAAGCTGCAAAGCTGATCAAATTCTCCCCGGAAAGTTGGCTCGAATGTTCAAAATTTCACAATCACAGATGCTGGAGTTGGAAATATTTAATTTCTGCTGCTCGATGCGCGACATCAACCAATCAGAGAAGCTGATCTGGGAGCTGGGAGGGAGTCAGACGCAGCACTTGCTGATGCAGAGCGCTATGATCACTCCTCTGAAACAGTTTATTAACGCCTAAATTAACTTCAAATGTAGAAACCAGCTGGCAGAATATGTTGAAAACTTTATTATCAAGTGTTGTTGACATTCTTTGCAACATGCATGTTGCTTTAAGGATTTTGACTCAAACGCTGGTTTATGTTATTACGTTAATCATGAGAGCGCTGAGAATGGAGGAAGTCTTTTAATCCACGTGGTTTTTTTTTTTTTTTTTAGAGAGCGGCTGCACGCAGTCGCCCAAAAGATGAAGCACTTTACAAAAATGACGTGGAATGCGTCTGTGATTTGGTTACATTTCAGATTTAAAGTCGTGAGGGGAAGTCATGTTTACATGTCCAAATTATGCTTAAACATGTATATATAAATGTATTCTACATCAGACCATATGGGTCCCAAGCGTTAGTCCCAAAAAAGCGTGTCTTAAAATCTGCATTTTTTTCATGTTGTTATCTTCTTCTGGCCAGTTAGTTCTACGTCAGCCTTGAACACCTAAATTCAGCCAATCATATATCATTGGTCATCTGTCCAATCACATTTTTCCGGTCATAGCATCTTACGATTCATATGTAAAGCTTAATATTACGCACCGGTTGAAATCAGAATCCTTTCGCTTTCCCATTGAGTTGCGTCCCGGTATTTCCTGAGGGGATGGGCGTCTGTGTCTGTACGACGGCGTAAGCTAACAGAAGACTGGCAGCGTTCTGAGGCAGGAGCTCAAACATATGCGGCTGGAAGCCTTCTACACCAAACCAAGCTTCTGCCACGCACCTGGCGTCCTCTTCCACAACATCTTCTTCCCGCTTTCCTCCTCTAAATAAAAATGGATGACGGAGGAGACTCATCCACGACCTCGACACTAAACTCTCCTCCTCTTGCATGTTTCGGCTGTCCATGGCGTTCCTTGACAGCGTCGTTTTTAAAGTCACCAATTTAGTAACCTGACTCCGCCAGATGGATTTGCTCCACCTTATCCATCTGGAAACCTTCACGTTAGAAATAATTTTGGGAAGGGGCAAAAATTGGCTTATGTTGTTGGTGATAGGCGGGCAAAATAAACCAATCAGATCAACGAAGCATATGGCGTACTAACAGGCGGACGGCGAAAACACAACCACAAGCCAGGCTACTCTTGCGCGAAACCAGTCGGGAGAAGGCAAAAACATCTTTTTCTCTGAGAAAAGCCTCCCAGAGCAGTGTTTTGCTCTTCCTTCAATGAAGAAATACTCGAAATTCCGATAAAACTTGCTAGATAATACACGCTAATGCATTTCATCGGCTGAAGCCGCCATGTTCTTACAGACTGAACTGCAGCCCGGCTACTCGTTGCATCACACCTCAACCACGCCCCTCAAAGCCAGCGCCCTGACGTTAAGTTTGGTGAAGGCTCCCAAATTTTCTTTTTAGCGGAGAGTCTCCAGACTGATTAAGCTGGTGAAATCCTTGAAAGCTCGGCGAGATCAGGATGGTCTCCGCAGAACGCTAGCAATTTGTGCTACTACTTGAATTATATAATGGAATTTCCCATTGGGAACCTACTAGCACTTAAGTTGCTAACTTTAGTTAACAAAAGATACTCCACACGACAAACCGGCCACGAAACCAAACCTGCTTGTGAACCTTCCCCACAGCCAATCCAACTCCTTGATGTCGATAATCGACATCCCACTTTTATTCCTCCCTGTAAATTAAATTGCACCACTTTCGAGGAGGAATGCCGAGATAGTTCTTGGATCCCTTTTTTTTCGTGTTTTTAATGTAACGGTGTTGAAAACTTTCCAGACCAGTCTGATCCTCATGTTCGATGCTTTAGGGCTTTCAGGAGCACCATTGTGCTTCTCCTCCGGCAGATGTTATAAAGCTGCAGCTGGTGGAGGCGGGCCTGGTGGAGTGTCTGCTGGAGGTGGTGGGTCAGACTGTGGACGGCGAGCGGGAGGAGGACATCGCCCAGCTCAAGACCGCCTCCGACCTCATGGTTCTCCTGCTTCTGGGGGGTGAGTGTAAGAGGCGCTGCCTTATTATCACGCTCCTCTGGCTGCACATAATCACATGCAGCACTTGGCTGGAAAAAAGTAATTTTTTTCTTAGTGCATTTGTTCTTGAATTTAGGAGGTAAGTGAGTGACTTTGCCAATGGAACAAGACAATTTACATTTAAGTAGAAAAAAGAACATTTGCGTTGTATTATTAAAAATGCTTTTCTGATGATCACTGCTTTTTGCCGTTGAGGGTCACGTATATGTATCCCACCCGGCGGGTGCCTGTGCCATCTTTACACACCTGGCGATGGCCTATGGCGATATGCCAAATCCCATAATACTTTGTGAGGAAATCTCGGCAGCAAAACGCATTCTGGGATATCGTCTGACACCGTAATGCACCGCAGATATACGCCTGAAAATGAGCATGCGCAGAAAAAGATAGCTAACGGAATGAGCACATAAGATGGCCTTATGTAAGCGTATCATCAGAATGATTGACAGGAGGACCACTGAGATGATCACATGGAAATAAAGATCATCCTTTTACTTTTGAGTAGTCAATAGCGCTGGAGGATGGGAAACCATGAAACCTTTGGCACGACAGCGACCAAATTAGAGCAATAGTAAACTGTAAAATATACAAATATGGATTTGTATATGAGATTTTTTTCTTTTGTCCGTTAATATGCTCTAGAACGTCTCAAGCAAGTCTTAGTTTTACTTGGTTTAATTCTGTAAAAAGTAGGACCCTTTTGCTATCTGATTATTAATAGATTAATTGAAGAAAAATAATCAATAGATTAATCAATTAGTAAAATAATGTCGTTAGTTGCAGCCCTAAAAATATCATAAAGAATTGTAAGGCCGGACTTTAGAAACTGATTTTTTTTTTGGATGAGGCTGCTGACTGCTGATATGCAACTTGGTGTCATTAAGCACACTGAAACAAAACAATCTAGTCTTAGTAAAAAATGTTAAATCAAAGTGTATTTACCCCTTAATTTGAGTAGGTAAATTAGATAGTTTGCTTAATGGAATGAGTATTTTTACTTTCTTTAAATATGATAATTAGATAATATACACTTGAAATAAGACAATTACAATTGTTTTTCTTATTTTTAATATAATTATTTTTGTTTCATTGGCAAAATGTCTCTTTTATCTCCTCAATCAAGAACAAATGCACTTAGTTTGAGAAAAATTGCCTTATCTAGAATAGGCTTGTCGATCCGATC
The DNA here is from genome assembly GCA_018398635.1 of Cyprinodon brontotheroides. NCBI lineage: Eukaryota > Metazoa > Chordata > Actinopteri > Cyprinodontiformes > Cyprinodontidae > Cyprinodon > Cyprinodon brontotheroides. The sequence continues at coordinate 22,316,030 of JAGKQL010000062.1, forward strand.
CGCATTATCGTATGGATCGGATAATTGGCACAAAAATGCGTGTCGGCCAAAGCATGTAAAATGCCGATCCAGTTTTTAAAAAAATCTGGTCCATATTTTCCAGTTTACGCGGAATTGAAAGCGATCCATTTCACTTTATTTTTCGCCAATGTTTCCCTGTTTTGCATTTTTATTAAAACTTTACAGTAATACTTGCACCTTTAACTGTTCTACGGTTTTACTGTTCACTGTGCAATTTCAGATTGCCTATTAAATGTGTAATTTTGTCCGGTTGTGTGTTTATCTCCTTAATAAACAGGTAAGAAGTTTGTTGTTACCAACGCATTGTGTTTTATTCAATCTCACCTAATTCAGCTGGCTAGATGTTGTCAAAGAGTACTAAAACCCTTTTCAACATGGAGTCTTACAACTAAGGCTAAATACTTTAACTTAATTTAAATACATGCTCGGATAGAGCTGGTATGCGGCCAGTATGGGTATCGGTCGAGAAAGTCAAAACAATATGTCGGTGTCGGATCGGAAGTGCAAAAACCTGGATGGGACATCTCACAATCTAGATTTCGTTTTTCCTTCCAGTGCATTGTTGGACCCACCTTAGTGGGTTTGGAAACTATAGAATGACAGAGCCCATTCACACCTCCGCGTAAAAGCGGATACCGGATACGTGTGGAGGTTTCCTCATACGTTCTAACCGTCGATTTAGATGCGTGCTGACGAAAATTGGGAGCTTGCAGCTTGCGCGGGGCCGAAAGCGGATCAATATGTGAGCAATACTACCGGAGAAGGTGGGGCGCTATTGAGTTTTTTAGTACAAAATGTCAACGGAGCAAATGCACAACAGAATCAGGTCTTGGATCATCGCCATGTTTTGATCAATGACGAATCATTGGCGCCCAACGCACGCACTGCCACCTAGGAAATCGAATGCGCGGCGCTTATTCCAGCGGACGGAGGTATGAAGGAGTCAACGTACGGACAGAAATAATACGGACGTGCAGGCCAAACGTGAGGTATGAATGAGACCTTGAGGGCGCACCTACCTGGCTGGGAGGCTGTCACCTTTAATGAACACAATATTAAAAAGAAAATGAGTTTGTCTCGTTAGCAGCCTTGCAGTGATGCGATAAGCGTGGAAACAGCTATTGAAGCACGCCCTCCCTCTCTCTGCAGATCAGAATCCATGCAGAAGCTGTTCGAGGGAGGAAAAGGCAGCGTCTTCCAGAGGGTCCTCTCCTGGATCCCCTCCCACAACCATCAGCTGCAGCTGCGCTTTGGGGCTTTGGCCATCGCATGGCTTTGCCCGCAGCGGTAAGTTTTCACAAGCAAATTAATTAGCATTAGAAGAGGCATGCAATTGTCTGCAGCAGATGCTGTCCCGATCAGTTCTCTCCGACATCCACTTCCCTGTGTCTCTCTCTCTGATCAGGCGGAGATTGCATCCACATGGTGTACGGTCGTTCAAGCTTCTGGATCTGTTGGATATAGCCGCGTGGAAGAGAGAGAGAGGAAAGCATTGACGATACACACACAACATAGCGGCTCAAGCGCCTATTCTTATATACAATTGAGCTCCGGCCATTGTGGGCATAGTTTATCTCCAGCAAAAGCAGCAAAAAAGGCTGTTTTCATCCGAGTCCTCAGCTGTAATGAACCCTGCTGCTTTTCTCTGTCTCCTCAGTGGTGAACAAATCCAAAATGCTGTCTGCTGGGGTGGCGGATGTGGTCTTAAAGTTTTTGCAGTCGGAGATGCCTCCTGTCCAGTTTAAACTCCTTGGAACGTTACGAATGCTCATCGATACTCAAGGTAAGGTTTGTTCAGAGCAGATCAGGGTTAATGGGTGGAGCTACGAGTTTTAGAGAAATAAAACCAGCTTTTAAGATTAAGCGGCTTCTGTTTCAAAACTTCCTCCCGTTATTCAATCATCTCATTAAAATAGAAAATCAATCATTTGTTTGGTTTTTTTATTTATGCACCATAAATGTTCCACATAGTTTTTTTTTGTTGTTGTTTTAACCACAAAGTTCAGGGTGTAAGGAACAGTGCAAAAAACTGATTTAAAAAGTGGATTCAAGTGTATTTAGCATTTAAACCCAGGTTTAAAGCACTTTGCAGGGGCAACTTAGAGCCCTTTGCAACATTAAGACAGATAAAAGAAAGAAAATAACAAACGAACAGTTCACTTTTTTTTTAGAGAATATAGGAATTAGGAAATTGTACCAAACTGAAGCGATTGTTGTTCTCTACTTTAAAAAACAGTTATATATAATTGTTATTGATGTATATATATATATATACTATATATATATATATATATATATATATATATATATAAATAATATACATTTATTTTATTTCAGTGTTAAATTCAGTTTAAAGTTGTGGTAAATCATATTTAAATTTAAAATCATTCTGGCTTAAAATGTATATAAACATACTCTTTATCAAGCGATATTGTTCCAAAAGTTATAAAATTTCAATATTTAAAAAATTCTGTCTTAAAAATCAGATTTTTTTCCCATTATCTTCTTCTGCAGGCCAGTTAGATCTACATCAGCCTGAACTCTAAATTCAGCCAATCATATATCATCAGGTCATCTGTCATTAAAATTTTTTTCTTGATTCATGTTTTAGCAGCTAATATGCCGCTGATCAGAATCCTTTCCTTTCCCATTGAGTTGCGTCCCAGTGTTCGAGGATGGGCGTCATGTCTTCGACGGGCGTGAAGGCTAACAGAACTGGCAGCGTTGCGAGGCAAGGGCTCAAAACATATGCGGCTGGAAGCCTTCTACACCAAAACAAGCTTCTGCGCCCTGGCGTCCTCTTCCACATCATCTTAGGTCCCTTTTTCCTCCTCTAAATAAAAAAAAATGGATGCCGGAGGAGACTCATCCGACCTCGACACTAAACTCTCCTCCTCTTGCATGTTTCCTCTGTCCATAGCGTTCCTTGACAGCGTCGTTTCTAAGTCACCAATTGGTACTACTTGGTCCCAATGGAATTTCCCATTGGGAACCTGCCTAACACTAAGTTACTAACTGGTTAGCAAGATGCTTCTGACAAACCGACCACAACCAGCTTGTTGTGAACAACTTCATACAACAATCCCGCCCCTTATTAAATGACCAATCACATTCACTTTATTCACTCATATAAAGTTGGGCACCACTGGGAAATTGAGGAAATACAGCGATTTGGGCGGCGCTTCCTGACTTTTAAACCATTTAAACATATTAACTAAAAGTGTTTCCTGGTCTGGCCAAATTTAAATCATGTTTTTTTTTTTTTAAGGTTTTTTTGCTTATTTTGCCATTATTTTGTGTCAACTTTTAAAAACAAAACACTCTGCAAGTTAGAGGTGGAAGCGTCCATGGATCGGAAAACTTTTAAATCTCGCTTTGCTTTTGAAGCGTGCGTAAATAAAGCTGCAGTTTACGAGGACCTTTTGCCATACCAATGTTCACGTTTTCACCCCTTTAATGCTTGGTTCAGCTGAAGCTGCAGCAACTGGGAACCAATGGAAAGCGGTTGAGAGGCTAGTGGAGTGGTGTGAGCTGCAGGACCGCAGCGGGGGGTGATAGAGGTCAACGGCTCCTGGGCCCCTCATTTGACACAACAAATGGGTAAACAAACAAACAGCCATTTTGTGTTTATTCTGCCAAGTTAGCTGCTCCACACAGATTCTGTTCACTGTGACAGTTTTATAGATGTGATAAAAATATGGCTTTTGATCTTCATCAGACTTAATTCTTGGTCTGTATAGAACTAAATAGTCTAGATGGCGAATGGGACAGTCTGTATAGAACTAAACAGTATAGATGTAGAATGGGACGGTCTGTATTGAACTAAACAGTCTAGATGTGGGAATGGGGACAGTGTATAGAACTAAATAGTCTAGATGTAGAATGGGGTCTGTGTATAGAACTGGACAGTCTAGATGTAGAATGGGGCCGGTGTGTATAGAACTAAACAGTCTAGATGTAGAGCGGGACAGTCTGTATAGAAATAAACAGTCTAGATGTAGAATGGGACGGTCTGTATAGATGTAGAATGGGACGGTCTGTATAGAACTAAATAGTCTAGATGTAGAATGGGACAGTCTGTATAGAACTAAACAGTCTAGATGTAGACGAGGACAGTCTGTGTATAGAACTAAACAGACTAGAAGTTCACACAGTTCTCCCTTTTTCCAGACATTCTAGATGTAGATCAGGTCTGTTGAACTGATGAGCTTGTTTGTTCCCATCTGGATGCTAAATATTATGGCTGTATGAAACCTGCAGACATTAAAACACAATAAAGGGTAAAGAGGGAAAGGAAGCTGCACAATCTATTACAGATATCAGAATATGTGTAGAAAATATAGAAAATAGGACTGTAGTGCAGTGATCGCTGGCTAGTAGATTCCAAATGCTAACGCTAATTAAGCCAGATGGACAGAATCGGAGGGAAATTCTGTTCACACCTGAAAAAATTGCAAATCTAACAGGTTCTACGTAATGTGCGAATTGAATACATTGAAAAAAACACGGGAATATTTTGTTTCTCCGTGTTTTATTGTGTGGAAGAACAACGTTGACCAGATGAACTTGTTTGGGATTCGAACCAATGACTGCAAACATCGGTTTGATCCCACTGATCTGAATTGTTTTGTTTTAATGTGCGGTGCAGAGGATGGTCATCACAACACTTCTTCCATCTTGTTTTGTTTCTTTTCAGGAAGTTGTCAGGACTGTGATCCAGAAAGGAGGAGTCAAGCACTTAGTAACCATGGCAACCAGCGAACATATGATTATGCAGAACGAGGCGCTGGTGGCTTTGGGGTTGATAGCGGCGCTGGATTTGGGTAAGCTTTGATCCTGCAGCTGCACGATCGACTCGTATTTAAGTCTGAATAAACTCCTGATGAAAACCCAGCTTCTTCTCAGGTTGTTATAATGAACCATCAGGTCTCTGAGGACTGGACATGTCCCTTTATAACCACAGCATTTCTGTTGCCTTTAGTAGACAAACATTTAGTCAGTTGAGTGAATCCTATTTAATTGAGTCAACGCGTTTCAATTCAATTCTGTTTCCTGCATGAGAGGTTTGTTTAAAAAAAAACGATTCAGCATCATGAAGATCACAGCAGGCCGGTTACGGGGAAGGTTCTGGTTCGGTTTAAAGTACAGTAAGGTTCTGATAGAAAAGTCTTCTAAGACTAAATATCTTGCAAGAGAGCAACAGGATTAAACACTGAAAAACAGGCCCAACACTATCACCTGTAATGGAGAGTGTTGATCCAGCCAATTCCTCCTTCCTGGATGGTGTCACAGCGAAAAACAGAACCAAGGTCACATCGAAGGTACAATAAGGAGAAAAAGTAGAGGGAGCAGATAGAAACCTTCAATTATTGACAAGTAAAAAAAAAAAATAGAAGAATATCAGTAGAATGTAGAAGATTGAGGAAAAGTTGTTTTCTTGTCCTCCAGCAGTCTAAACCTATAGCAGCATACAACTACCATAGCAACTATAGAGACAGCTCAGGAGCAGTTGGAGGTTACGTTACGCTCACCGCAGGCCTTAATGCTCAATTCCGATTTTTTTTTCGTGAAATCTTTTCTCTTTGCTGTATATTTCCAAAATATATGTGACTCTCCTGTGTGAACTGCATTCATAGAGCTTAAGTGTCCCGCATGCGCAGTAGAGGACGCAATGATGTCACAAGCAAGTGTGCTCTGTGTTTACGTTAGTAAACATGGATGGTAGTACTTGATGGAGCTCACCTAGCGATCTTTCCCAACCTTAAAAACTTAATCTTTTCAAGATGGTTAAAAAAAAATAATAATGCTCTCCGCATTAAGGCTGATGGTAAATGCAGAGACGTCCTCGCCCCCCTCGCGCAGACACTCTGCTGCACCTACTCCCTAGAGGTTGTAGGTGACCGCAGACAGATATTTACTAGATTTATGCCCCATTTTTGGCAAGCGTTGAAAGCTGGCTTTGCCTCCCATGCCACATCGCCAAGAGAGACAATCAGGAACTAACTGAGTCTAAATAAGGCAGAGGCTGATGAGGGAAATGGGAGGCTGTCTGTGCGACAACGGAGGGACATAAGGGACATGAGGGCCAAAAGCAGCGGGGATCCAGGGTGGGAAAAGGGTCCCAAAGCGTCGCCAAGACACGCTCTTCTAGCTGGTCCATCTTCACCAGTCGTTTTCCACAATGGCGGTCAGACAAACAGAACAAGCCGGTAAGGAACCAAACAGGAAATGCGCATAGTAAGTAGAGCGGATGTAGATTTGACCAATCAGAGGCCTCCTGTCTGCGATCACCTTCAATTTGGGAGAGGTGCAGCAGAGTGTTAGCTGAATGGGGAGGGGGCATATCTGCGTTAACTGCGACACACACGCAGGCGACCTGGTTTCTGAGATAAATCAGCTGTTAGATCTCTGATGTAAGATTGAACCTGCTTATTTAGGATGATCTGATTTGTGTCATTATGTCGCTGTAACGTTTGTAAAGGTACCAAATCTATACGCCCTTAAACACTGTGGACGTCTTTCTGCAAGGTTTAAAAAAAGTGAATATTTCAGTAATGGATGTTTGGCCTCACGGTGTCTCAGAGAAAGCTTTTGGTTTTCAGTTGCAGCTGAGAAGGACTTTGTGGGATCCAGCCTGGTGTCGGTTCTTCACAAGCTGCTGTCAGATGAAAGGAGCGCGCCGGAGATCAAGTACAACTCCATGATCCTCATCTGTGCCGTCATGGGTTCAGGTGAGACCCGGATCTGCTCCTTCCTCCCTCTGGTTGTGTTTTTGCCCCCTCCTCCCGCGTGGACTGATCTCTCCTGCTCTCCTCTGCTTTCAGAGCCTCTCAGTAAGGAGGTGCAGAGCCTGGCGTTTATCGACGTGGTGTCCAAGCTGAGAGCTCACGAAAACAAGACGGTGTCGCACCAGGCCTCCCTGACGGAGCAGCGGCTAACCGCACAGAGCTAAATGACTGTGTCCACGCCACTCCCATGCCTGCCTGCCCACCTCACACCCGACCCCCACCTTCCCCATTGTGTCCCATCGTCATGTGCCAAGGTACCGCGTCGCGTTAACTGCCAGCCAGACATCCAGCCCCCCCTCTGTCCCACAGCATGTCCCACAGCCTCCACCCTAGAACCGTTTTCTAAGCCAAGAGCAACTGTAATTTGTAATTATCGTTGAAATAAAACCGAATCTGCTCATATCCGATATGTTTAGGGTCAGGAAAGCTTCACATACTTTACGTTTGAAAGCCATAAAAATGACCGAGGTGGCCAGTGGCGAGCTGGGGTCGGACCTCGGTGGAAGTCCGAAGTTCCCACCTCCCGTGTGTGCATGTCCGTTCTGAAGCTACAGACGAAGAGACGACGCTTGTTAAGACCACAGCTGTGACGCCCATCGTAACGACGTGCACAGGTTTGTTTTTCCAGCCACGTCTCCTGGAGCTGGATTATAATCCCAGTAGAACCAGTGCATGTTTTTGTCCCGTTCGAGCTGTGACTGTGTTCATTTTTTATTGACCTACGCTCCCGCCGGCTTCGTTCTCAACTCTTTGGCTCCTAAACCCTCGATTCTTTCTAAGCCGCGGATTTAGCATTAGCGAGATTTTAGCGTTTCATCCCTTGAAGAATGCTGGTGAAGATTCCCAGTCGTCCAGGTCATAGTCATTCCAAAAAAAAGTTCAAAAACAATCCACTGGACTTTGTTTCCAAGTTGAAGACGTTTCGCTTCCCATCCAGGAAGCTTTTTCCATTCAAAATGGCAGAATTAGCGTCATGTTCAAGGCTTTATAGAGTGGACCAAAAACAAAGCCTTGTTTTGGCTTAAAAACATGCAAATTAAACCGGACGAACGGGTCCGCCCCTTTGGAATGGGGGTCGTTTGGGTTCTTTGTTAGCCTGTAATACCCGAGCACCCGTCTATGTCTCTGAAAGGAGGGTCGCTAGAAGGGATTGTTGGCCTGCCTGAATATGCGAGGTCTTTTGTTCCCCTCTGTTTAAGGTTGGTTTGGTTTCTTCATGCCCCTTTCAAAGCCCCCATCCTCTCTGTCCACAATGTGAACACTTTGGTCCTCATTACAGGGGATCAGCCAGGCCAACAATTCCCTTTAACTTAACCCCCTTTCAGAGACATAGACGGGTATCAGGTATTACTCTAATAAAGCCTGGAACTTGACGCCATTTCTGACATTTTGAATTGAAAAAGCTTCCTGGATGGGAAGCGAAACATCTTTAAACTTGGAAACAAAGTCCAACTTTTTTGGAATCCCTTTGAAGAGGAGTCGCGACTTCCTCGTGGGCATGTTAAGTTTGGGTTTGCTACGGTCATGTGAGCAGAGACGCCAGAGCTCTTTCTCCTTGACCCAAACCCACCAGACTTCATAACGTTGTCCGTCTTCAATTTGTACTTCGTAGTTTCTCGGATTTTACCGTCAGAATATCGACCATATGCACATATATTAGCCAATCCCCTTTGACCAATTTAATCAATTTCAAACCATGTTTACAGAAAGTTTTATTAAAAGCTTCTAGTTGCAAATCTAAAATCTATCAACACATAGTGAAATCTGTTTAAAATGACTATTTATTACGCTGTGGATGAAGCTCATTTTTTGATATTTTGTAGATAATAGACGCTATGAAAACCTAACGGATTGGTTGTTGGGGGTTCCTGCTAACATGCCCATCTGAGCATGTGCGACACTGTGCCGTCACTCGGTGTGTTCCCCGGCCTGGGCCCGCACTTCTTGTTTTTAAAGATACATTTATTTATCAGATTAGTGATCTACTCAGACGCGCGCCAGTGGAGACGTTTCCATCGTAACCGCATCAAAAATATTGTCGACATACGTGTTTGTTGTAAATGTTATGAGTTGTACATTTGAAGGACTCAACAGACAATTAAAAAGATAATAGCTGGTGACGTCTGAAGTCTTTTCGTTTTTTTTTCTTTGTGTGTCTGACTTCGCAGGATTTACTTTCATTTAGTTTCAGGGAGAAATCTGTTTGTAGAATTCAGTTTCATTTAAGGCAGGGAAAAATTTAGCAAAACACAAATTCCAATTCACGAATTCAGTTCCAATTTTAGCCGCATTCATTTACCAAAGATTAAAGCCTGGATTATGCTCAAAAACCGTGTCGTCTGCGTGTTTTCGCAGTTAATGCAGATATACCCCCTTTCTGCAGACACTCTGGTGCACCTCCCTAAAATTGTAGGTGACCACAGATTGGTCAAATCTACATCCACTCTACACTATCTGCATATTTCCGTTTGGTACCTGATGGCAGAAACTCTTAACCTGACTCCGCCAGATGGATTTGCTCCACATATCCATCTGGAAACCTTCCGTTGAAGTAATTTTGGGAAGGGGCGAAAATACTGGTTAGCTGATTGGCCTATGTTGGTGATAGAAGCGGGCCAAATAAACCAATCAGATCAGCGAAGCATATGGCTTACTAACAGAGCGACGACGAAAACTTTAAACCACAAGCCAGGCTACTCTTGCGAAACCAGTCAGGAGAAGAGCAAAAACATCTTTTCACTCTGAGAAAAGCCTCCAGAGCAGTGTTTTGCTCTTCTTTCAGTCAAAAGAAATACTCTGTAATTCAAAATAAAACTGGCTTTCGATAGCCACGCTAACCCTAGTTTCATCGGCTGAAAGCCGCCATGTTCTTTAAGCCGGAACTGTCAGCCGCTTCTGCGTTAGCGTCGCGCCTCAACCCGCCTCAAGCCAACGCTGATTGGACACGTTCGTTTGGTAAGCGGCTCCAAATTTTCTTTAGCTTGGCGGAGAGTCTCCAGACTGATCTGCGAGTGGAAACCTTGAAAGCTGCGAGATCAGGATGCTCTCACGCAACTAGAAACTGGCTGTGGCGCCGTCCCAATGCTGCCACCAGTCCACACCTCAGGGCGGCTAGTTTGTAGCTTTGTGTAATGCGATGGTCTGTTGGTTTGCACCTGAAGCCAAAAGCATACAAGGGGTGCTGGTGCCTATCTCCAGCAGTCAATGAAGGATAGGCGGGGTAAACCTAGACAGGTAAGCTACTGAAGGCAGGACTCACGACCGGGACCCCAGCAACCAGGACAAACAACCATTCACACACTTTAGAGAAGCCAATTAACCTAACAGTCATGTTTTTGGACTGTGGGAGGAAGCGGAGTACCGGGAAAGAACCCGCCTGCTCAGGGGAGAACATGCAAACTCCATGCAGAAAAGACCCTGGGCGGGAATTGAACCCAGAACTTTCTTGCTGCAAGGCTGAGCAGCCCGTTTTTATTCACATTTCCATTAAATAATCCTTAATTCACTCCATACGTGTGAACAAAGACCACAGCCGACGTCTCAGTCAGGTCATTTTATTGGATGATGAAATGATTCCAATGTTATCGGACATGAGGAGGTAGTTACATGGTAGATGGAGACGGGACGTACAGTGCAGGTGATCCTCACGGTGACAAGCACTTTTGTTTTTCACAAAATCGACAAGATTCCCTTCAGTCGTTTGAACATTAGTGTTAAAAAAACCCCACATATTTACATTAAATATTTAGTATCAAAAAGGGTGTCCCTCGTTTTGTCAGTAGCATCACAAGTTTTTTTTCAGGATGTAACATATTACAACAAAAAAAACAGTTCTTGAAAGTATATTCTAAGTCATTTGCTACAAATGCATGCTTAGAGCAGAAATAAACACAGAAAAACACCTTTTTAGTAGATTTCATTCAGCCTTGTTTGCATGTTTGAGATCTGCATCAAAATAAATGAAGAAATAAAAGCCTTTTTTTGTACTAACACACAAATTGCCATGTGAAACGCTGAACATGTCCAAAAGATTTATATGTATATATATAAAAAAACAAATACAAGTTGCGTGTTTTCCCAAGGTCTCAGCTCCGGGATGGGCTGTACGCTTACATACCTTCTGTGACGACCACAAGAACATTATCTACATTTTTTAAAATTGTTAAAAGGAATCAGTCAGAAAAAAATGGAAATAATCAGAATATAATCAGAAGCGGGAGGTTTTTTAATTCCTGCTTGCAATTTTAGCCACTAGGGGTGCTAGATCTTTAACTTCCAGGGCAACTTGGCGCTGTCGCTAAACTAAAGTCTCCCTCGGGGTTTTGGAGTCTGATATCGTACCAGAAGTCGTGGAGTTCCTGGCTAGATTAAATCCAACATTAGAGGACAAAAATGTCGTCTATCAACTTTTAGGCGACTGTTTCGACCCTCTCGAGTCACACAGGGAAGTTTTGGAGAAGGGTAGTTCTAATAGGTATTCAACTTACACCAAGTGCTGAATACTGACCTGAAAAAATCAGGTTGAAAAATCAGCTAATATGTGGGTCAAAAGTAATTAGAGATGTTTTTTAAAATATGCAGGGACCTGGTTTCTTCGTGGATTAATCAATCTCTGAGGACAATCTCAATCACATATATTTCAGTTAAAAACAAACGGTAATGCTAGAGGACTTGATAGAATGTTAGCCATGAACAGGAAATGACAACACTTAAGGGCAAATTAGACTTCTGCAACAGCACACACATCTATGTTGCTTGGGTCTGGTTCTTGAACCAGTTTGCTGGTATGTTCCGCAACATGCAGCTTCTGTCTGGAATTTCTGGAGACGCCTGGCAGTTTCGAGACAGCGCCAAGGGGAAGGCTGATATGAGAGCGGCGCAGAACTTGGAGGTGTTTTCTATGCCCAAAACAATGGCTGGCGTCTACCGCAGACATCAGGGTCATGGAGATGGATCTAGAGTTGCTATACATCCCGAAGAGGAACAGGTTCTGTTAATGGAAGCGAACCTCCTCGATTAAACCTTACGTCGTGATGCGTCCATAGTAGTTGTTTCACCGGTTTTTAAGCTTGGTATGCGCCGGCTTACGAATCGAGAAAAGGGCGACCGCACAGATGGCGGAAGGGCATTCCAAGGACCAATCACGGCTGCTTTTTGTCTGCGCACTTCAGCTTGAGTTCTGCGCGGGTTTGCGAATGTCCGACGCGTAGTCAGGATTTTTTTTTAGGTGCGCGACGACGGTTGCAGAACCTCTGAGACAGATTTGACAGCTGCAGAGGCTATGCGTCAGAAGCATAAATTGGCCTTAAGTGTGCGCCGTTAAGCCCAGGCAAGAAATGTTTAAGCATCAAAGTCCCCATTATGACCACAAGAGGGAGCACTAAAGCCTTAAGTCGACATGTCCCCATTACAAAAAACGCAAAGGGCAATTCAAAAGTCCGTACTAAGAAAGAACCTTTTTTTGGATGCGATTTAAAGATGTTTCCTAAATGCATTGCGTTAAACTCAAAACTTAGCAGTTTTTCTCGTGCACCGCTAACACCGATTACACTTAGAAATGCGAGGAGGGAGTCAGGCTGTTGCCGTTTGACTTTCTTTACGCGCAAACATTAGCATGACTTCTGTAACGCAGAGGTTCAGATCGAGTGAACGCGAGATGATGTTCACACGCTGCCTCTTTTTGTGCTCCTACTCCCGCATCGGGCACAGGTAGCTGGAGTTACCCACCAAAGACCTGCGCCCACCCTTCATTTCCGGCCACTGCAGATTGATGTCGCTAAAAAGCGGCAAAGCAGGACATCTAGTCGTGCTTTTCTTCATCGTTAACTTATTTTATAGAACAAAGACGTTAGTTGTGTAAGGTATTCTCTGCACTATTGCTTTAACTTAAAGGGGTGATGGAATGATTCTATAGGGTATCTGGTCCATAAGGTCTCTGAATAGGGTGCGTAACATTGGTTGGGCTAAAAATCGCATATTTGCTGTTCTATGAGCCCTAATGGAATGCTCTGATTGGTTGGTTTACAACGTGCAAAGCTGCTGAGCAAAGACGCATCATAGCAACAAGCACTCACTCACTGAAACAGAAATATGGCCATCATAGCCACACAGCTAGGTTGAGAGAGGACTGCTGCAGACGGGCTAACGTTAGCCCTGGCTGCCGTTACCTTAGGAAGCTCATCTCAAATGTGGAAATGTATTTTTAAATTACGCATTAGATCAGTAAATAGGCCATATAGTGACGCTTAAAAATATATTCTCGCCTCAAATGATCTTAAAACTTATTTTAATTGAACATCGGCAACAGAAAAGAGAAGTTTTAACTTTATACTCTGAGCTCTGTGAGCGCTAACCTGGTAGCTGCTAGCTGCCGCAGTGCATGCTGGGACAGATGTCAATATCAGAACGGTCAAGTCTGCTCTGATGCATTCTGGGTAAAGAGGGAGGGGCGGAAACAACATCTGGGGACTTATTTGTTCTCGATCTATTTGTTCTTGTGAGTTGGAGCAGCACTAGGGCTGAGGACGTTTTTCGCGTACACGAGAACGTACAAGTACAGATTAAAAAAATGGCACCAGAGTTGGTTTAGTGACGGATTTGCTCCACTTTAACAGTCAGCCACTTGTGAATATTTTTTACAGTAAGAATTAACTTGTTTCTACCGATTTTTTTCAAACGAAACATTTAGGAAAATCTTTATAGTGTTCAAGTGGAGCGGATAGAGTCAGTGAAGGTGAACTCTGGAACTATGTCCTAGCACAGTTCAGTTGCCAGGCTTTAAACGGTTCATTCGGACCCTAAAGTCTACCTGTCCCATATCAGCCAAAGCAGGAAGAGAGAATAAGAGAAGCAAATCTGAAGAGAACAGACAAATAAAAGCTTCGAAAGGGTCGAAACATCCTTAGATTACCAACATAAACCCAATAAGATGGACTTTCTTCTTCATGCTTTTTTTCCTCAACGCAACACTGCCCCTAAAGCAATTCATTGGAACTGCAGGATGTCTGATCTAAACGTTGGCATGAAAGCCAAGGTTTAGGAAGCAGATTTTCTCCCTTTAATAAGTAAACATCTTTTCAAAAACCACTGCAGGTTTGCATGTGGAAAAATTGACATTCCTCATCATGATCAAATGTGACGCTTCATTTGCGGATATTTACTGCATTAGTAGAGCAAAAAACTTCATGTGTGAATCGATCCACTGTTCTGGGTCGGTAGCAACGATCGGAACAGTCTCTTCTTTTAATACTGCATTGCTTCTATTCAGCACGTCGTCGTCTCAGATGCTTATTTATCATTATTTCGGTTTTCTCCGAGAGCCGAATGAAAAAACAAACTATAGAGCCACTAGATGCAGCTATCAAAAGTGGAACACTGCAGTCATCTTAATCTTGTCCGCCATCTTTGTTGAGTAGTTGCACAGTGGTTATTTACAAAACCTTCCACATATTTAGTGCCTTTAGAAACAAAAAAAAAAGTGCTGGTTCAGTGTAGGAAAGTAGGGGGGGTGACTGGTGACGTTCTCAGACGGTGCTCACAAGGGGACCATGTTCCAAACTGGTGCTGATCCAAAAGAAGAGAACTGTTAGAAATGATTTTATTCCACATTTAAAATGGTTGCAAAAGTAAAACCTTTACCTGTTAGAGGGAAGCTGCTCCAGAACTAAGTGAAGAAACTGGAAGAGAAGAAAAGAGGAGTTGGATGAAAATGAAACCAAAAAGTCATCGCCTCCTTCAGCCGGACACTGGACAAAAAGTGGCGTTAACTTTGGAGACGGTCACAGGGAGAGCGAGCGGGTCGGGTTCAGAGACTGAACCGGGTCGGGTTCAGAGAGTGGGCTGAGGGACAAAGGGCCACAAACAGACAGGAGGTCCAGCAGCAGGCGCTCGCCCTGATTTCTGAACTCCTCCCTCAGTCGCCTCAGAAAAATCAAACAAGGGTCCGATTGGGCAAAGTGTATCGACAAATCTTAGCCGAACTGATGACAAATTTGTATAAAAAACAAATTATCCAAACTTTGCAAAAAATGTTTTTATTAGCAAAAAAATACATTCTTTCTTAAAATAAGTGCATTTTTTTTTCTTGAATTGAGGAGTAAAAAAGTGAGACACTTTGCCAATGGAACAAGATTATTTCAATTTAAAATAAGAGAAAAACAATTCCATTGTCTTATTTCAAGTGCATATTATCTAATTATCTTATTTTAAGAGTAAAACATACTCAATCCATCTTATTAACCTATTCAAAAAATTCTCATTAAAGGTATACTATGCAAACGGTGTTGATTTTCCAGCGAGGCTCCCCCAGAGGCTTAAAGTAAAAGTGCACTGTCGTGAAATATGCTCGGCTGTTCTCCTGGTTTCTCCGTCAGGCCAGCAGAAATGCGAGGGTCCGCTGGTCAGCCTTGCAGCCTTGTTTTTCTTTTAAGCTCGCCATTCGGAAAAAGCTAGCCCGATGTTCACCCGGTGTGCGACTCCTCTCTCTGTCCAGAGCCCTTTTCCTCTTTCTTGCCTGCTCCGACATGGGCTTTCTCTGTTTTCTCGCTGGTTCCGCCATGATAACTGCACAAATATCGCCACTGTGCTAGCAACCAGCATGCCTTTCCACTGGGGGTGTAGCAGTTCTCGCGCCGTAAAGCAAGACAGACTCTCGCGAGACTTCTGGAGCCTGTGGGTGCGGGTCGAGGGCTCCTGCAATTGCAAGTGCGGTATTTCCCCTACAGACCACCAGTGCGGCCGAGAAAACCTTTGTTCGACCTGAAATGACTCATTTAATCATTCAAAACGTTTTGGAACACATTCAAAAACTGAAAAATGTTGCATAGTGTGCCTTTAAGTGTATTTACCCTTATTTTTACTCATTTCTAGATTGTTTTTCCAGTGTTTTAGGTTAATGTGGAGCTCAGAAATCTCTTAAACCGGGCGTACACTGTA
Organism: Cyprinodon brontotheroides; assembly: GCA_018398635.1. Classification (NCBI taxonomy): domain Eukaryota; kingdom Metazoa; phylum Chordata; class Actinopteri; order Cyprinodontiformes; family Cyprinodontidae; genus Cyprinodon; species Cyprinodon brontotheroides. The sequence continues at coordinate 22,331,773 of JAGKQL010000062.1, forward strand.
CGATTTCTTTGACCTTTTTGGGCTGATTTGCCAGTCATGCGAGAATTTTTCAATCAGGCTGACTTTCGGCCTAATTATTGCGTCATTTAGTGTACAGAGGGTGACGGCGACGATCAGACTCTAGCGACCAGGAATCAGAAATCGTAAGATCGGGAGAAAAACCTGTTTGAAATTCAGTCGGCCATAGTAAGGTGGTGGGTGGGCAAATCGCTCATCGGGCAAACAAGAGATTCTTCTTCCCCTCAGACAAAAACCCAGAAGAAGGGATGCCGCGATATAATACGCCTCCTATGTCGTTATCAGCCTTAAAAACTGAATATCGGACATGTCGGCCACCCCCACCGATATTTAACCCGATATTTGATCAGCTTCTGAGTTTCTAAAGTCCCTAAAAATAAAATACTACTTCTTCTTCTTCCTCAAAAACTTCTTTTTACAGACTTAAAAAACTTCTAAAGACGAGGAAAAAATATTGATACATTAAAATATCCCAATATCTTCATATGCTGATATATTGCCATGTAAAAACACCATATCAATCTCTTTTTACTAATGAAAATATTGCTATATGTCATCGATTATGCTACTTGAAATCTCCGAAAATTCACCAAATGTTGCCATATTTTTAAATGTTGATATATTAGTGTACGGTATCGATCTATTTTACTAACAAAATCTCACAGAATTTGCAAAATATCAGGAGAGTTTGTAACAGAACGACAAAATTTCACAGAGATTTTGAAAGTAAAATAGATCGATACGGCGTTTTTAAAAATCTATTTGATATCAGCATATGAAAATATATTTGAGTATATTATTTTTTCAAAGTGTCAGAAATGGATAACAAAACTGCTATTTTCAATGACTACTTATTTTTTTGTCCAGCTTTAACATCGGTATCGATATCGGTTATCGGCTACATGAGTTTTAAAATATCCGGATATCGGCCAAAATCCCAATATCGTGCATCGCTACCCAGAACCATGTTAGCATGTCCAAATCACGTTGTCGCCTTTCTTTTTGGAACTTTCAGCACAAATTACCAAGGCAGCGCATTTCACTCTAGTTAGCTTCATATTCCTCTTCTACTCGTTTGGCTTCCGGATAGACGAGTCCAAGTGCGCAACCGCCTCACTGCGCGGAACTGAGTCCGGCGTTTTTAGGCGTACAAGCGTGAGAACATACATAAGTGAGCTGTGAACTCCGCGATCGAAACCCTCCTTTAGCTGCGTGCAACAATGGAAAAAAATGGTACAGTGTATGCCCGACTTCCAGACAACCCAAATGGTCTCTCTACTCTAAAGCTGGACTAACATCTCGGGGTAGAATCTACCATGGACTCATCAAACCCACGTACATGGCGTGCATGCCTGTCTCATGAGTAGTAAGCCGATGATTTCTTGCAGGTGTATGGTGGGGGTCGGCGCATGGACAGACAGGGGGCACCCTGATGAAGCATGGAGGAGGAAGAATGATGGTTTGAATGGAAAAGTTAGATTAACCTTTTACTCTCTAGTCGTCCATTAAACCAGGTAGTAAATAACAGCTGAACACAGACCGTCCCTACAGGCTAAATGATGAAGGGGGACAAATCATCTCTGATTTACCAACAATTAAGTTATTAATTTTAGCTAACAATATGTTAACGTAAAGCTCCAGAAGATAACGTGTTTATCATTGGCTGTAATTAATGCTTTAATGGTGCTTTAAACGTGTTCAAGATTTAATGATCTTGACGTTTTCTTTTGATTTTTCTCTAATCCACAAATTTAAAATGCTAGCTTGAATATTAACGCTCAGTATTTTTTTTTTTTTCTTTATGGATTACAGGAAATCTAAAGCAAAAATGATAGAATTAAGGGAATAAATAAAAAATATGGGCAGCACAAAACAGGGATCGGTTAGACTGATAAAATAATCAGTATCAACTTTTAAAAGAAAAACTGTTTTGGTCAAATCTAAGATAAACTAGGGCTGTAACTAAAAATTCTAAAAAATCTGGAATAAAGAAAAAAACTTTGCTAAATTTCTATGAATTCCAAATGGTCAAAATGTAAAAAAATATAAGTAAACAGGTATTTTTTTCATATATAATATACATTTATGTTGTTTTTACATATATTTTCAGCCCTAATGTCGGCAGTACGGTTCTTTGTTTTAGAGTGGGGTCTGGCTTTTTAAATGCTTAATAAAAACCTGCTTTATTCATTCTAAAACCTAGTTTTAATTTGTTTGGGATCATTGTCCTTCTGAACTTCAAACTGAGCTTCACATTTCAACCGTCAGACCCAAACTGCTACCTCAGATGAAAGGAAAAATTGCTGAATTATATTAAAAGATGAGGCTATCTAAACAATAATGTTCCAACTAACAATCTGCTTTTGCTCAAAACGTCCATAAATCGACTCAGTTTTGTATTCGTACTCTACACCTTCCGCTGACATTTGGGACAGAGTGTGAACAAAATATCTTTATCCTTACCATGCCTTATAAGCTTTAATAGGACAAATAATGTTAATTCGATTTTTTTTTATAGACTATTTCTATACTATTATTACTACCAAAAATGTCTCAGAAAATGCAAAATGCACTTTGTTTGCATACAAAGTAGGGATGCACCATATAACGGCCCCCTATTCGGTATCGGCCTTAAAACTGAATATCGGGACATCGGCCACCCCAATTCCATATTTAAACCCTGCTATTTGATCAGCTTCTGAGTTTCTAAAGTCTAAAAAAAAAAAAAATAAAAATACTTCTTCCTCAAAAACTTCTTTTTTACAGAGACTTAAAACTTCTAGAAGATCTAGGAAAAAATATTGATCCTTTAAAACACCATATCAATATCTTCATATAATGAAATATTGCCATTTAAAAACAACCAGTTACTCAATCTCTTTTACCAATTCAAATGTTGCTATATGTCATGCGTTATGCTACGAAATCCCAATGCTTGAAATTATGCGCAAATTTTCTATGTTGTTACTAACATAATGGCCAGCGATTGTCGATCTATTTGCTAACAAAATCTCACGAGAGTTTGTAACAGAACCATGAAATTTCACCAGATTTTTGAAAGTAAAATAGATCTGATGCAGCTTTTAAAAATCTATTTGATATCAGCATAAGAAAACTATATTGAGTATATTATTTTTTCAAAGTGTCAGAAATGGATGTAACAAAACTGCTATTTTCAATGACTACTTATTTTTGTCCAGCTTTTAACATCGGTAGGTATCCATGTCGGTTATCGGCCTAGCATGAGTTTGCAAAATATCGGCATATCGGATATCGCCAAATCCCAATATCGTGCATCCCTAATACAAAGGTTTTTTTGAAAGACTTAACAAATTTTGTTAGTTTATAATTTATTTTTGTGTTTTAGGCTTTGTTTTTTCTTAGTTTGATAGTAAATAAAGCCCTTAGTGTATATTTACAATAACAATAGAGGTATGATACTGCGAATTTGTACAGGGGGTAAACAAGGAAGTAGCCTACTCCATCTAAGCTAGTTAGCACCTCTCAGATAAGTGTGGAAACAATTAAGAAAAATATCCCAGTAAATGTAAAAAGTAGAAACCATTAGCATAACCAGCAAAATAGTTCAAAAATTCTATTTTAGAAGGGTTTCATAAACCCGTCAAAATCATTTTTTATAAGTCTGCACAGACATTTGTCAGGGTTATCCGCTAAACTTTACAACAATACTGGAATTATACGGTATCGACAGAAACTGAGAAGTATATTGAGAATTTGAAAAAGGGGTTAAAAGTCAAAGTTATGCAGGCTGCTCAATGTTAGCGTGATTTTGCGCAGCCCTAGATATCATTTTAAGATAACATAAATGTTCAAGTCTGATTTAAAAGTTTTACAGAAGGTAGGTTGGATTATTTAAAAAAAAAATGGTTCTAAAATAATTTGACAACCATGTCTTACTTTTGATTTCTCAGATTCAGATAACTTTATTATTCCTGATGGGCTTTAGTGCAAACATTCAGCTGTAATATGCCTCCACTAAACAAAATAATTAGTAAATTGAATAATAAACCTCCCAATTGTTAAAGGTAGCCTCAGCTTAACAGCTGCATAGCTCAAAGCTTGAAGCAGTGAGAAAATAATCCCAAACAAACCTCAAAACCGGTCTTGGAACAAATGAGGCAGGCCGACCAATAAACCTTTGTAAATTCTATGCTGGGTTCTTCCAGTAAAACCAACTAGTGTTACCAATTCTGCCAGGAAAGGAGGTCATTTATTCAGCCAAATCAAACAAAAGGTCAATGTGAAACTTATGACTGCGTGTAAACGTTTGACTTTAGCTGGTTAGGTGGGCTTAGGAATGATCATGAGAACTTAAAGCAGGAAAAAAAAGGTTGAAGGAGTCTCACCAGCTCGCCCTCACGGCCTCGATGTCGCTCACTAAGTTCTGGGCCAGACAAATCCCAAAAATCTGCAGACGAAAGCGAACCGTTCACGTTTGATGAAAGGAGAATTACTTTCCTAAGAAGGCAAGGAAAGAAGCCAACCTGCAACAAAGCCACGCCGATGAAGATCCCAGCCACCAAGGTGAGGTTGTCCTGGAGCCACTTCTCGAACTGGGGGACGCAGCCTTTAACGTTGATGTAGTCCTTCTGCTCCGAGTCCTGTGAGCACGTGCGAGTATCTTCAGTGTTTTCATCTCTCATCGGTAACCACTAAATGCTCTGAAGACATGAACTGTTCTACTGGAGACCAGGAATTCAGCATAACCGTCTAACTTACTGGTTTGGCTCTGATGTCGTATCCACACTGGGTGTTGATCACATCCTCCTACAGACAAAAAAAATAAATGTAAAAACAAAACAATGGAACTAGAGTCAGTTTCGGCGCATGAGTTATTGCGCAGGTGCATTGTCAGAAACCGTACCGCTGGGTCCTTGGTGCAGCAGGAGAAAGGAACGCCACACTTCTCCCGACTGGGGTTCCCATCAGTACAGTTAAAGTAGATGTTCAGGTTCCAGTCGTCGGCTCCAAACGCACCGCAGCACTCCCACTACGGTCAGGCAGAGAAGACGAGTTAAAAACTCCTGACATATCGGGTCAAAAATCCTGAAATGACATTTACTGTGTGGCTCCACGTCTCGTTCCAAGTCCCCCGTCACACTGTTGCTTATAAAACCGACATCTGAATGGTGAAAGGTGCCATGACACCATGCCTCTCAGGCTACACTATGCAGACCCTTTGTCTGCGCCCATGAAAGTCTCCTCTACAGACTGTGAGAAAGGGGCGCAAACCAAGGCGCTACTTTCTGATATTTTCTGGTAATCGCGAATGAGCGCCGCGCTCACGACGCCAAAAAAAAAAAACACCCGCGTATTAACGACTCCCCATTATGAAAGGGGTGGACCTGTTTTCGGTACAATTTGCATGTTTTCTAAGCATAACAAGGCTTTTTGTTGGTCATCCATTCATCTGACCCGGACGCCATTAATACCCAACAAAGGTCACTATTCTGGGTCTTGCTATGAAGAAGCTGTTGGTCGCAAGAGAAACAACACTCATGGCGGACGATGATGCTGAGAGCAGTATTTATGTTTAACCATCTTGAAAAAGATTTAGTTTTTATGTTTGGGAAAGATCACTAGATGTGCTCCAGCACTACGCTACGAGGGTAAATCACATCCATCATGGCTATTCGATTCAGTATCGATTTCCTGACCCAACGATTCGATTATTTTCGATACTCAAGAATCCACCATAATTTATCTATACAATTAATTGATGAATTTTTTTTTACACCTTCCAGGACAGACAATGTTTCAAATAAATTAATAATGAAAGCTGTAAAATCGTTATGTATTTTTAAGAAAGTTTTTAAGCAAATAACAGAACTAGAAAAGTTGCATCAAAAATCAGTGCAATGCAATACAATGGGTGCAATGCCATACCCCCGCTTCCAGAGACGCCCGGCCTCTTGAGAGACGCCCTCCTCGCAGACAGCTGACCGCAGACAGGAGTGTCCGGCTTGTTTGTTTTTATGACCTAAATTCATGGAAAACAACTCGCGGAAGTTTGACTCGCCAGGAAGTATTTAGGTGCGGTGAAATGACCCTTTTTCCACCTGGACTCCGCTTTTGGCTCCTCATGTCCCTCCGCTGCCGACTAAACTCTCGCCTTCACTTCCTCGCCGTCAGATCTAGACCCACAGCGCAGTAGCACAGACCACGCTTAAATACTGAGCATAAATCAAAAATATCTGCATCAAGCTCACTGCAACACACTGCTGTATAACCAGGAAGCGAGGTAGAGGGGAAAAATAGGTTTAGCCACCGCAGCACGGAGGAACAATTACCCCACTGAAAACTAGAAAAAAAGAGGAAAAAAAACATGAATCGATTCTTTTGCGGGACGTATCGATGCATCGATCGCTTCGCCCATGGATCGAGTTTATTCTAAACAAAACTATTATTATTTACACCAATTAATCTTGCTCCATCTACTTTTTCTCCTTATTGTACCTTCATGTGACCTGGTTCTGTTTTTCGCTTTGACACCATCCTGGAAGGAGGAATTGGCTGGATCAACACTCTCCATTACACATAGATGATAGTGTTTGGCCTGTTTTTCAGTGTTTAATCCTGTTGCTCTCTTGCAAGATATTTTAAAGCTTAGAAGATTTTTCTATCAGAACCTTACTGTGCTTTAAACCGAACCAGAACCTTCCCCGTAACCCGCCTGCTGTGATCTTCATGATGCTGAACCGTTTTTTTTTTTTAACAAACCTCTCATGCAGGAAACAGAATTGAATTGAAACGCGTTGACTCAATTAAATAGGATTCACTCAACTGACTAAATTTTTGTCTAGTAAAGGCAACAGAAATGCTGTGGTTATAAAGGGAATGTCCAGAAATGCGTATTGATCCATTTATAAGTCCTCTGAGACTCGATGTTTCATTATAACAACCTGAGAAGAATCTGGGTTTTCATGACGAGTTTATTCAGACTTAAATAGGAGTCAATCGTGCAGCTGCAGGATCAAAGCTTACCCAAATCCAGCGCCGCTATCAACCCCAAAGCCACCAGCGCCTCGTTCTGCATAATCATATGTTCGCTGGTTGCCATGGTTACTAAGTGCTTGACTCCTCCTTTCTGGATCACAGTCCTGACAACTTCCTGAAAAGAAACAAAACAAGATGGAAGAAGTGTTGTGATGACCATCCTCTGCACCGCACATTAAAACAAAACAATTCAGATCAGTGGGATCAAACCGATGTTTGCAGTCATTGGTTCGAATCCTAAACAAGTTCATCTGATCAACGTTGTTCTTCCACACAATAAAACACGGAGAAACAAAATATTCCCGTGTTTTTTTCAATGTATTCAATTCAAACATTGACCCTGTTACTTTTATTATTTGTTTTTTCAGGGGTGAACAGAATTTCCCTCCGATTCTGTCCATCAGGCTGAATTAGCGTTAGCATTTGGAATCTACTAGCCAGCGATCACTGCACTACAGTCCTATTTTCTATATTTTCTACATGATCTACATCCAGAATGTCTGGAAAAAGGGAGAACTGTGTGAACTTCTAGTCTATTTAGTTCTATACACAGACCATCCCATTATTCTACATCTAGACTATTTAGTTCTATACAGACCTGCCCCATTCTACATCTAGACTATTTAGTTCTATACAGACCATTCCCCATTCTAGACTGCCCCATCTAGACTAGACTGTTTAGTTCTATACAGACCGACTGCCCCATTCTACATCTAGACTGTTTAGTTCTATACAGACTGTCCCCTTCTACATCTAGACTGTTTATTTCTATACAGACCGTCCCATTCTACATCTAGACTGTTTAGTTCTATACAGACTGTCCCATTCTACATCTAGACTGTTTATTTCTATACAGACTGTCCCATTCTACATCTAGACTGTTTAGTTCTATACACAGACTGTCCCATTCTACATCTAGACTGTTTAGTTCTATACAGACTGTCCCATTCTACATCTAGACTATTTAGTTCTATACAGACCGTCCCATTCTACATCTAGACTGTCCCATTCTACATTAGACTATTTAGTTCTATATACAGACCGTCCCATTCTACATCTAGACTGTCCAGTTCTATACAGACCGTCCCATTCTACATCTAGACTATTTAGTTCTACACAGACCGTCCCATTCTACATCTAGACTGTTTAGTTCAATACAGACTGTCCCATTCTACATCTAGACTGTTTAGTTCTATACAGACTGTCCCATTCTACATCTAGACTATTTAGTTCTATACAGACCGAAGAATTAAGTCTGATGAAGATCAAAGCCGATATATTTGCATCACATCTATAAAACTGTCACAGTGAACAGAATCTGTGTGGAGCAGCTAACTTGGCAGAATAAACACAAAATGGCTGTTTGTTGGTTTACCTTTGATTTGCTGTGTCGAATGAGGGCCGACAGGAGCCGGTTGGACTCCCCCATCACCCCCGCGTGGTCTTTAGCCTCACACCACTCCACTAGCCTCTCAACCAGCTTTCCATTGGTTCCCAGTTGCTCTGCAGCTTCAGCTGAACCAACGCACACAGGGGGGGTGAAAACGTGAACATTAAGTATGGCAAAGGTCCCCCCGTAAACTGCAGCTTTATTTACGTACGTTTGGCAAGAAAAGCAGATTTAAAGTTTTCCTGATCCATGGACGTTTCCACCTCTAACTTCAGAGTGTTTTGTTTTACAGGTTGACACAAAATAATGGCAAAATAAGAAAAAAAACCTTAAAAAAACATGATTTAAATTTGACCAGACCAGGAAACACTTTAGTTAATATGTTTAAATGGTTTAAAGTCGTACGGAAGCGGCCGTTCCAACCGCTGCATTTCCGAATTCTCCCCAGTGGTGCCCAACTTTATATGAGTAGAATAAAGTGAATGTGATTGGTCATTTATCAAGCGGGGCGGGATTGTTGTGGCGGAAGGTTCACAAGCAAGTCTGGTTGTGGCCGGTTTGTCAGGAAGCATCTTGCTAACCAGTTAGCAACTTAGTGCTAGCAGGTTCCCAATGGGAAATTCCATTGGGACCAAGTAGTACCAATTGGTGACTTAGAAACGACGCTGTCAAGGAGCGCGCTATGGACAGAGGAAACATGCAAGAGGAGGGAGAGTTTAGTGTCGGGAGGTCGAGTGGATGAGTCTCCTCCGTCATCCATTTTTTTTATTTAGAGGAGGAAAGCGGGGGCCGAAGATGATGTGGAAGAAGGACGCCAGGGCGGCAGAAGCTTGGTTTGGTGTAGAAGGCTTCCAGCCGTACATGTTTGAAAGCCCTTGCCTGCGCAACGGCTGCCCAGTTCTGTTAGCCTCTACGCCTGTCGAAGACACGAAGACGCCCATCCCCATGAACACTGGGACGCGCAACTCAATGGGAAAGGAAAGGATTCTGATCAGTTGCGTATATTAGCTGCGAAACATGAATCAAGAAAAAATTTTAATGACAGATGACCGTTGATATATGATTGGCTGAATTTAGGAGTTCAGGCTGATGTAGATCTAACTGGCCTGCAGAAGATAATGGAAAAAAACTGATTTTAAGACAGAATTTTTTAAATATTGAAATTTTATAACTTTTGGAACAATATCGTCTCTGATAAAGAGTATGTTTATATACATTTTTAAGCCAGAAATGATTTTTCCATTTAAATATGATTTCACTAAACAACTTTAAACTGAATTTAACACTGAAATAAAATGGGGTTTTTATATATATTATTTATATATATATATATATATATATATATATATATAGTATATATATATATATATATATACACACACACAATTTATATATATATATTGTATTTAAAGTAGAGAACAACAATCGCTCAGTTTGGTACAATTTCCTAATTCCCATATTCTCTAAAACACCTGAACTGTTCGTTTGTTATTTTTCTTTCTTTTATCTGTCTTAATGTTGGCAGTGGGCTCTAAGCTGCCCTGCAAGGCTTTAAACCTGGGTTTAAATGCTAAAATACACTTGAATCCACTTTTAAATCAGTTTTTTTTTGCACTGTTCCCTCTTTTACACCCTGAACTTTGTGGTTAAAACAACAACAAAAAAAAACTATGTGGAACATTTAAGGGTGCATAAATAAAACCGCAAACAAATGATTGATTTTCTATTTTAATGAGATGATTGAATAACGGGAGGAAGTTGAAAACAGAAGCGTTTAATCTTAAAAGCTGGTTTTATTTCTCTAAAACTCGTAGCTTTCCATTAACCCTGATCTGCTCTGAACAAACCTTACCTTGAGTATCGATGAGCATTCGTAACGTTCCAAGGAGTTTAAACTGGACAGGAGGCATCTCCGACTGCAAAAACTTTAAGACCACATCCGCCACCCCAGCAGACAGCATTTTGGATTTGTTCACCACTGAGGAGACAGAGAAAAGCAGCAGGGTTCATTACAGCTGAGGACTCGGATGAAAACAGCCTTTTTTTTGCTGCTTTTGCTGGAGATAAACCGTCCTGTCGTCCGCTGGATGGAGCCTCTCACCAGGTATAGCTAGGTTCCTTAGGGCGCTGAGCGCGGCGTGCTGTACGGTCACGTTTCCCTCTTCCACGTGGCGATCCAACAGATCCAGAAGTTTCTGAACAATCCCGGTGTCCACCATGTGGATGCAATTCCCGTCTGATCAGAGAGACACAGGGAAGAGTGGATGTCGGGAGAACTGATCGGACGCACGCCCTGCTGCAGACACCAGGCGTCTCCTTCTAATGCTAATTAATTTGCTTGTGAAAACTTACCGTTGCGGGCAAAGTTTGCGATGGCCAAAGCCCCGGCGAGCTGCAGCTGATGGTTGTGGGAGGGGATCCAGGAGAGGACCCTCTGGAAGACGCTGCCTTTTCCTCCCTCGAACAGCTTCTGCATGGATTCATCTGCAGAGAGAGGGAGGGCGGCTTCACAGCTGCTTCCACGCTATCGCATCACTGCAAGGCTGCTAACGAGACAAACTCATTTTCTTTTTAATATTGTGTTCATTAAAGGTGACAGCCTCCCAGCCAGTAGGTGGCGCCCTCAAGGC
>JAGKQL010000062.1:22352496-22374015 GCA_018398635.1 Cyprinodon brontotheroides
TCTTGAGCTTCCAGTGACTCCAGATGCTGATAGATCCTCTTCATGTACGGATGTGGTTTGGCCAGATGACTCGCCGACACCTTCTTGATGTGAAGCATTTCTAAAATAGCTTTACCGAGCGCTTGGTTCTCGCCTGGAGCAGATTTCTGCGTTGCTCCTTCAGGAACAAGCCTTTGACAGGGCGCTCCAGCACGAAGGCCACAGTTATGCAAAAAATGGCCAAATGCACGCTGCCAAGCATTCTGAGTTTAAATCACAAAGGTCAACACTGTCTGGAAGCAACAGAGTGTGAGCTGCTGTGGGACTTGTGCTAGCCTCCACCCTGCAGACCGGCGTACGGGTCTGAGCTCTAATAGTCGAGCAGGAGCCACAGGGGCCGTCAGGACGCTCTGCATCAGTCCATTCCTGAAGCTCAGGAATGTTCTCCCTGTTTGACAAACACTCTGCCTGCAGTGAGCTGAGGCCAAACACATCTGAAGCACAACAGTACATGTGCTATCGTTGCCATAGCAACAAGATGCTTTTTGTTTGGGGGTGAGGGGTGGGTGGATTCAGTGTCATAATAGGGATGCATTGGCCATAATCGACCCCTATGGGGTATGCGTTTTACAAAACTTGAGATATCGGGACATCCCGGCCACCCCACCGGTAATTTAACCCGAGCATTTGATCAGCTTCTGAGTTTCTAAAAGTTTAAGGCTTAAAAAAAAATAAATACAACTTCTTCTTTCCCATCAAAAACTTATTTCTTACAGACTTAAAACTTCCTAAGGAGCAAGAGGGAAAAATATTATTGATCCATTAAAAATATCACCATATCTTCATATGCTGATATATTGCCATTTAAAAACACCATATCAATCTCTTTTACTAATGAGACTATTGCTTTATATAATAAATAAGTTTTGTATCTTCTCCTACCCATCCCCCATCATACTCTGCCATATTTTTTATGTTGATATATTGTATGAGGAATACATCGATCTATTTTACTACTAACAAATCTCACAAGAATTTGCAAAAAAATATATGAGAGTTTGTAACAAACGATGAAATTTCACAAGATTTTGTAAATAAATCGATGCAGCCGTTTTTTTAAAAAATCAATTTCATATCAGCATATGATGGAAAATATATTTTGAGTATATTATTTTTCAAAAGTCAGTAAAGTAGTTATACAGGCACAAAACTACTTTATTTTCTATGAAGCTACTTACTTTTGTGTCCAGCTTTAACATGGGGTAATAGATATAGGTTATGGGTTGAAGCTATCGACATATGCATTGGCCAAAATCCCAATATGGGTATCCCTAATACAAAAGGTTTTTGAAAGACTTAACAAATTTTGTTATTTTATAATTTATTTTGTGTTTTAGGCTTTTGTTTTCTTAGTTTTGATAGTAAATAAAGCCCTTAGTGTATATTTACAATAACAATAGAGTATGATACTGCCGGGTACAGGGGTAAACAAGGGAAGTAGCCTACTCCATCTAAGCTAGTTAGCACCTCTCAGATAAGTGTGGATATCGGCCAAAATCCCAATATCGTGCACCCCTAGTAATAATATTTTAATTTTAAGCTCTTATCATACATAAAAAAAAAAAAAAAATCCACTTGAAGACGTTTCGCTTCCCATCCAGGAAGCTTTTTCATATCAAAATGGCAGAAATAGAGTTGAGTTTGAGGCTTTATAGAGTTGACCAAAACAAAGCCTCGTTTCGGCTTAGAAAACATGCAAATTGACCTGGATGAACGGGCCCCCCCCCTTTAGGAATGGAGAGTCGTTTGGGTTCTTGTTAGCCCGTAATGCCCGATACTGGTCTTATGACCTCTAGCAAGGGGGTCGTGTTAGAGGGAATTATTGCTTCTCTTGGCTCCGGATGAAAGTTCAGTGGGGTTTGGTGTCTTCTCATTTATCCTCATGTGGTTAGGGCTTATTTGCACCTGGACAAGTAAAAACATCTCAATATGGAGCAAACATTACCCGCCACATATCCAACTCAGTAACCACTTAAATTAAATATTTAGTTAATCTCCGAGCATTGAAATTAATCACATACTCCTTGTGGGCTTGTATTATATTAAGCTGCACTTTAAATATTCGCCATTGTTTGGTGCCATTCCTCTCTAGAGCACAGAGAGAGCCGGCTTGCTTACCGCATGAATCAGGGGATACCCCTAAGTTACGAAGTTTATACCAGACCTCTCCTTCAGCAGAAATGGAGTGGTGCACAGAGAGGAGGGCTGGGCAGCCACTTGTATGTCGGCACATAATACGAAGGAGTCTTCCAATCCTAACTGGCAAGAACGTCCCGCTTTGATGCAATTAGCCGACGAATCTGGCCTTCGGAGGACGCAGCCGCTGGATTCAAACACAGCAGATGAATGAATGTCTATTAGACATAGACATTAGACAAAGTTTGCTGTAAAACAGACACACCCCCTCACCCCTCCTTTCCCCTTTTGAGGCACAGGGCAGGCTGAGCGTCAGTTACCGTCTTGCATAGCTTGGTGCAGGAGAAGGGAAGTGAGCATGAATAAAAGGAAAAGAGAACTGGCTGCAAACACTATTGTAAAAATGCTAGAATTGCCCATTCTGCACGAGTAGCATAATGAGGAGGTTGGACCAACTTTAAGGAAACCTGAGGGGACCAAAACTGATGTAATGAACTAAATGATTAAAGTTTATATTTGAAGATACAAACTATAGTTATGCTGCTATAGGCTCGTGGAAGCTGGATAACTATAGAGACCCCTTTTCACCATTCTATGTCTACGTCCTAGGGTGCAGTAGCTGTGAGTTCCAGCTCTTACATCAAAATTATCTCCACAGCTTTGATCTTCGAGTCCGTAAATCAATGCAATTAGATAGAAAACTTCAGATATAATCTGGCAAAACTATACTATTTTGTCTGAGATTACATTGGGAACTAGTCAATAGGCCCTAAGGTAATAAACTGAATTGAAGATTTTTTTGATTTACTTAGAGTGACCAAGCACTTTAGATCTGGACTTCATAAACTCAGTCAAATACTATAATCCAACTTTTAAACCCGGTGTAACTTTACCTAGCTTTTATTTAATCAGGTAAAATTAAGAACCTACTAGTGGTTCTAGAATTTCTAAAAAGTAGAATGGGAGGCAGATCTTTTTAGTTATCAGGCTCCTCCCTGTGGAACCAACTACCAGTTTTAGTCCCAGGAGGCAGACACTCCTGTCTACTTTTAAGGCTAGGCTTAAAACTTTCCTTTTTGATAAAGCTTCTAGTTAGAGTGGCTCAGGTTATCCTGAGCTATCTCTATAGTTCTGCTGCTATAGGCTTAGACTGCTGGAGGACATAGGGACCCCTTTTTTCATCATTCTGCTTCATTCTATCTCTCTTCTCCCACTCTGCAGAATCTGTTAGTTCAATCTCTAACGCTCTGCTCTCTCTGCTTTTTCTCATAGTAGCTTCATCTGGTCTGTTCCTGTTTGGCTGTGACTCCATCCTGAGAGAAATATCAGCTGTGCTGCTGCCATCAACACCTTTGTTTCTAGATGTTGGAGCTTGGCCTGTTTTCCAGTGTAGTCCTGTTTCTCTGACTGTGACTAACTGGATGTGCTCTCTTCATCCTCTGGACATGGGAGCTGGCTCGGAGCTCGCCTGCCTGGCTGTGTGTTTTCTGGACGGGCCGCCTGTGGAGCTGGTTGACAGTTGCCTTTTTGTATCTATGCTTTTCTATGTCTGCTTCACCTGTCTCCTTGAACCCCAGTGGGCTCCTCAGCAGATGGCCGCCACACTGAGCCTGGTTCTGCTGGAGGCTTCTTCCTGTTCAAAGGGAGTTTTTCCTCTCCACTGTCGCTACAAGCATGCTTAGTGTGAGGGATTGCTGAAGAGTCAATGAGTCGCATGCAATCAGCTGGTTTTCCTAGATAGAAAAACTTTGAATCAATCTCTGACTGGATGATCTGGTGAACTGAAAGTGACCTGAGATGACATGACATGTGAATTGAGCTATAGAAATATATTATTTTGAGAGTATATAAAAAATATTAACTCTCCTTATTTGTTGTTGGTCTATCACATAAAACCTGTTCAAATAAAGTGAACTTTGTGTTTTAAACAACACAACATGTAGAGTACCATTAAAAAGACCCCAAATAACAACATTTCTACTTTTCCAAGCCTTTTATGTAATCTCTACACTGTTTTTTTTCTCTCTGTTCAAGTGTTACCGTACATCAGTGTTGTGCTAAGTCTCTCATCTGTGTCCACTTGTGTTCCCTAATGACAAAGCAACAGATGCTTTAGACCAGACTTTGATCTTCTCAGCCTGTTGCTTGTTTTTGAGTTTTTTCCTTTTCCATGACTGATCCCTCTGCTGTTACGGGACAAAGAAGCTATCCTCAGTTGGCTCTTCCTGTATCTTCCTGTATCCCCTTAGTCTTTTTGCTCTCTCGGAGGTGGAGTTAGTTGCTGAGAAGTGAGCCGGAATCTGTCAATGAAGCAGTTGTAGTTTTAAACACACAGCAGGAAGCAGGTAGTGGAGAAGAAGTGATTTTAAAGGATGAGACTCAGGTGAGAACATGCTTTATTTTCCCAGAGAGCTTTGCTTGTTTTAGAACATTGTTTTAGATGCATTTTTAGTTTTTATAGCAAGAATCTATCTGCATCATGGGACTTAATGCTAATCTTTCCTTCATCAATAACTCATTTTATGCTTGGGATTCTGTGACATGCACATTTGTAAGGATAAACTTGTTTCTGATTGGTGGAATCTCACTCAACACTTTTGCATTCAAAGAAGCAAACATTATCTTAACACATTAGTGTTTTACTTGTGGTACAGTTTTGCACTTCGCCCCAATCTGGGAGCCACTCAGCTCTGGTTGTTTGTTGCAGTCTGGGAGCATCTGAGAGTCTCTTTGTTGCAAACTCTGCTATGTGCTGCTGGATGGCAGCCAAGCATTAGCTTGTGTTTTCAGCAGAATACTTTCCTTCTTCCCACCGGCTGTTTTTTTTTTCTTCTTTTTTCTTTGAAACGTGCAAAGCTCTTAGGACCCTGTCATTACTAAAATTAAACGATGCGGCGACCAGATGCATACTGAGCTATGGAGCGGAGCTGTTTGTTGCATGACACATCACATTCTCTCAGTAATAACTGTTTAAGGTTACTGTAGACTCAGTAGCATCATATAAACTGATTTAACATCTTATATGTGATAAAAATTGCAGTAAACACAACCTAGATGTTTCATCAAAGAATGAAATGATTCTAGATCTCTATGTTTATGTGAAAAGTATTTCCTACCAATAGATTTCACCTTTTTTTTCTTTGTTTTTCATGCTTGCTAACTTCAGATATTCTCATTTGAAAGAATTTCAGTTCTGTGGTTGGATCAATGATGTTTTTTAAAGGGAAATGTTCGGTCAGCAAGGAATAATTAATGGATCATTATTTATACCTAAAATTAATACGTTCACTGTGATTTAATTTAATCAGTTTAATCAGGAGAAATAATTTGCTGACTCACGTTTCCAAAGAAGTTGTTGACTCTTTGACTCCAGTCTGTGTGCTGTTGTTCCAGTGTTTGACTGATTCGGTGGAGGGCGGACAGGGTTTACCCAGAATGTGGGTTGTTTGTAGGTGAATGGAGAAGCTGACTGCCACTCAGATTTCCTGCGGTACTTGAACGGTACTTCTGGTGGAGATGAATCCCTTGCTCAGTGTGAAGCTCAAGCGATCTCTTGGGAAAGGTGGATCCAAACCTCCAGTTTAAATCCTTAGCTCAGTTTGAGAGCTCAGTTGATCCTTCCAGGGAGAGAAGGTCTGAAACATCCAGTTTGCAGGATGACTTCCTGCCGAGAGGCCAAAGACAAAAACAAGATTAAGACTCAGGTTGACAAGAACTCAGTTTGACTCAAGCAAAACTCAGCTTGGCTACAGAGTACCCCCAAACTGGCAAACACTCTGGCGTCGGGTAGTGGCAGTCAGCAGCTTAAGAGCACTCCGCCTAACGAGGCAAACCATCTGCAGGTGTGTGGGGAGGCTTAACCAGAACTAGACACTCTGGTGGATGAAAGGAGACAAACACAGAAACACACAAACACACAGACAAGAATCCTGACATATCTTCCAGCAGTATCGCCACGTTAGATGAATCTAAAACCGGGTTCCTGTTCGCGAACCGTTCCAGATTTTCCGGATTCCATGGCATCGCTGGCAGCTCGCTGAACGATTCTTTTCGATTCCCCGCAGAGCTTCAAAGCTGCTCTGGGGAGCACGACTTACGTTACGTTTTTTATGCAACTTACGATTTTCATTCCCCGCAGCACCAGAGCCTGGCCGCTCGTATACCGACTTACTTACGTGAAGTTACTAAAGTTGGAAGAACTCATTCGAGGACGCATAACGAAGGCGGTCACTTTGTGAATCAAAGCCCCGCCTTCTTCTTCAGCCCAGAGTGCAGTGATCAGGAAATCCAGCTCTGCTAAAAGCTTGCCCTCCATCCCCTGCAGGGATGGGGCTTCACACCGTGGTGGTGGAACAACAAGATACGCTGCCCTTGCTATCTGGACTGGCTGAAAACTACCTCTGTGTGCAGGCTTCCTCCACCCCATCTGAGAGGGTGTTTTCCACGGCTGGAGACACCATAAGACCTGAGATATCCCGTATCCTTCCAGAAAAGCAGATATGCTCATCTTTCTGCAAAAGAACTGTTAATTTTCCCTACTACTGTTTATAATTAGTATTTTGTTATTTAAAATATATTATTATTCCATCATTTGTTATTAGACATTGTTGGTTATTAAGTTTGTTCTGTATTCCTCCTTTTTCATTTAAACACAGATGTTAATCCAGTTTCACATTTCCTGTGACATCTTGATCTTGTTGATTTTGTAAGATTGTGCAATAGTTAAGTAAAACAAAGTTGATTCTGATAATCAAACCGTTTTGTTCTCCTTTTTCCCCCAAATTGGAATCGCAAAAAGAATCGATAAAGAATCTAATCGTTTCATAGAATCGAAAAGGGGAATCGGAATCGCGGAAAACCTTTTTCAATTCCCAACTCTAGTCACGGGTGCTGCAAGCCTAGCGCCATTCTCCCCTCGCTTACAAGCTAAATCAATGGGGAACTACTAGACACATCTGCAATCAACAACAATTATTGAAGATTTCCAGAGGACTTTCACCATTGAAATTCACCAGAGCTATAGGTGAAACTGACAATGCCCACGTGCATGGCAGCTGGATGCTGGAATACATCTGGTAGAAGTGAAAACGACATAAGTTATTACACCTTTTCAAATCCTGATCCGGGTTGGTCGTTGGATCGCCAACTTGAAGAGGGAGGATTTGCCATCGAACTTCTGGCCAGAGAAAAAACCCGTAATATGTAGCCAACATTTGGAAGAAGAATGTTTTCAAGATGACTTGGATAATAGCGCGTTGTGACAAACACCAGATACAGCACTGGGACTTGATCAACAGCCGATACCGCACCGTGACGTCACAAACCAGTAGGTGGCAGTAGTGTTCTTTGACAAACATGGATGCCTCCAGTAAAGCACATTCAGATGAAAATTACTCTGAATTAAAAACACTGATCATTTATTGAACAGGATGGAATAATTTCATACTTAAAGTACTTTCAGAAGTTAGAATTCTGAATGTGAGCGGACTTTTCCTTTAATGGAGATAGCTCTGCTGCAATGCATTCTGGGAGCTAAACTTCTTTTCATATTTAGGAAACCGACTGATACGCTTGGAAAACACCAATAAAGATGGGTTCATTTGTATTTTAAAAAGCTCTAACATGACAAGTCATAGCTTTATTTTTTCCATTAATTTCAGTTTAAAGCGATAAAAACCCAAAATAGGCTTTAAATGAGGTATAATGGGATCTCTTACACATACAATCCCTTCTGAAATTGTTGAGTTGTTTTCCAGAGGGGAAAAAAATAGGTGTAGATTGGTTTTTGTTGTCACAATCACCATATCTGAGGCAGCGCAGCGCAGGGGGGCATTTTATGCCCCCAGGCCCTGGTGATGCTATTTCATTAATGGAGTGGGCGGGAAGGTGACAAACAAGAGAGCTAGTCTGTAAAAGCGTATACGGCTACCGCTTCGATGCTGTAACATGTTTGAATTACCTACAAACCCCACAATCTCCAAACCCCAACTCCACACTTTTCAGTGTAGTCTCTAATACTCTCCCGCTGTATATTTTGTCTAATTATCTTATTTTAAGAGTAAAAAATCGAATTCCATTGGCAAATCATCTTATTTACCTACTTCCTCGAATTAAGGGTAAATAAGCCCAATTTAATCTTTTTACTCTTTTTTTGTTTAGTTTTTCGCAGTGAGCACTCAATTTTTTTGCAAACAAGATCTTTTCCACTCTCTAAAAACAAGCATTGTTCAAAGAAACAGGCTGCAACATGTTCCTCTGCTCCGAGGCTGATTATAAGGTGCTTTCTGTGGGAGGTCTGGAGAAGGTGTCTGCTAAAGTGTTAAAAGAATGCAGAAGGATAACATCTGAAGCCTGCTGGAGCTGAAAAGCACCAGAACACTTCCTCAGTAGGGAGGTGATATACTGGAACTCCTCTATATTTCCACTAAAAGAAGCTGGTATGAGACAGAGAGGAGAACTTGTTTCACTGATGTTTTAATAGGATATTTTCCTCCTACTGACTGAGTGAATGTCAGAGGTCAGCAACAAACATCCTATTATTACATGGATGACTTCTCAGCCCCGGGGGTAGATCATTTTCAGTACATATGTCCTCAGGTTGAGATGGAAAAGTCTGCTAATTGAGATGTAGATAATGAAGAAAACTGCTACAAATCTGTCCGTCTGTCTGTTGTTCTCTTTGTTTCTCGCTGTGAGGCCGTAGTGCTACAGTATCCTACCATCCCGCTGTTAACCCCTTCCATTAGAAAAGTTGGAGTATCTTTAGGGGTATTAACCTCTTAACATTCACCTCATTCTGGGACATTCTCGTCTATTTTGCATGTGCAATACATTATTTGAAAGCTTTTAGTTTCTGAATATTAGGGCTGGGTAAAAAAGATTTAATCGATTTTGAATCGATCACTTTACATTTTTGCAGAATCGATATCTAGGGAGTGAGATGGATTATTTTTATAGTGACGCGTGTGACGTTCACATTCAAATGAGCAGGAAAGATGCACTTAAGATGACTTCAAGCCAGACAGATGCAAATATAGCCAATAGATTAACTGAAGAAATTAACAAATGGAGGCTGACCAGCAAACACTCTGTAGTTGATGCAGACAACGCTGCAAATATGGTTTATGCATTGAAGATAATGCAGCTCATGCATGTCTGCTGTGTCTCCGCTGTGTCACTTTTTCACTTGTCACAAACAAGTTTGCACTTATGAGACAGTTTTGTTCACATCTCAAGCTTAAACTGTCTGATTTACGGGTTTGCACTTTGTGTTTAATGTGACAGGAAAAAAATAAAATATATGAGTATTTTGACACATAGTTGAACCACTTTCATTATTGTAAAAACAGATCGAATCGAAATTAATCGATTTAGAGTCGTATGAATCAAAAATCCAATCGATTCAGGGCTTTGGTGAAAACACCCAGTCCTACTGAATATATAGATGAAAATTGGGTGAGTAGAACACAGCCCAGCTGCATCAGTTCAAACATGACTCAAAGTTGTTGTTTTTTTATTCTTGGAAATGATAGGTCTTTATTGAACAGCAGTAATAAAGAGATGCTTTGAGAAAAGGCAGGTTTTATTGTATTAAATTTGTTCTACATCATGTTATCCACAAATGCAGAAAATTTCAGACATCTAGCTACAACAGTTCCAGAGCTGCGGGGTTTTGAACCTTTGGCATCACCAGCGTTTCCAAAAATCTCCAAATCTCTCCAAATGGTTTTATTATGCTTTGCTTTATTATTTGACCCACTGAATAACACTGAAGCATTTCGATGGCCACAAAACATTTTATGAAGCAAGTATTTTCCATTTTTTGTCCGAATCAGTGTATATTGACAAAATGTAACATTTTTACACAATAACATAAGAATCTATAAAAAATTGTGAAACTGCTACTTTTCAAGTTAAAATAAACCCCACTGCCTTTTCTGAGTTGTATTTATTTTCCAGCCTTAGTCATTGTAATAAAAAAAAAATCAGCATCCAAACTTAAAAAAAAAAAGGACTGTTGCTATAATTCAGCTTGGAGCTCCATCCATTTGGTGGGAATCCATAGAGTGTCATGATTTAACTAAAGATCAGACCCAAATGCAGAGAAACCATTACAGAGAGTACCAGGGAAAAAGTTTAACAGGTTTATCGTGAGAAGTTTTGTGGAGATTCCAGTGTAGCTCTGAACGCTGCTCAACCGGAACTGAAAGGTGAGGGGAAGACACTGCGGTTAGTTCAGGTTCAGTGGAAAATTGATTCTTAAATCTTGAAGAGGAGAAAAGGTTTTGACTCACGCTTCCAGAAAAGTGGTTGACTCTTTGACTCCAGTCGGTGTGGGGTGTTCCAGCAGTTTGTCTCCATTTGGTGGAGTGGCTGACAGGTGGTTTACCCAGAATGGCGGTTGTTGGTAGGAGAACGGAGACACTGATTGCCACTCAGAATTTCCTGCGGTACTTCTGAACGTACTGTGGTGCAGATGAATCCTCCCTTGCTCAGTGAGAAACCTCAAACGATCCCTTGGAGAAAGGTGGATCCAAACCTCTAGTTTGAATCCCCGCTCAGTTTGAGGCTCAGTTGCTGATCCTTCCAGGGAGAGAAGGTCACCTGAAACATCCGGTTTTGCAGGATGACTTCCGCTGTAGAGAGGCAAAGACAAAAATAGTAAGATTAAAACTCAGGTTGACAAAAACTCAGTTTGACTCAGCAAAACTGAGCTTGGCTAGAGTACCCAAAACTGGTAAACACTCTGGCGCCGAGGTAGTGGCAGTCAGCAGCTTAAGAACACTCCGTTAATAGGAGGTAACCCTTTGCAGGTGTGTGAGGAGGTGGAATCAGGACCAGGACCGCCGCCTGGTGGAGGAAGGAAGACAAACACACAAAACACAGACAGGAGTCCTAACATAGAGCAGATCAATGAAAATCAGAATAAAAGAAATATACCACTCCATATACACTTTCCTCTCTACACCATTGAAGGTAAAGTGGAGGATTTTCTTTTTTCAGTGGTCCTCTTTAACTGTCAATCATTATGGTCCTCAGTTAGCTTATCTTTTTCTGCGTGATACGCTATTTTTCATGTGCTGAGCTACGGCTGTTTCAGCCAGTCATTGAAGCTCACCTTCCCCACCACGGTTCTTTGAAAAAAGCTGAAGGTTCGTCAGAGAGGAGAAAGGCTCCCAGAAGAGAGAAACAAGACCAGCGTGTTTTTGGGGGATTCTTCCATGTGATGGCGTGCACTGGAATCACAGGTCAGGCTTCCCACCGATACCTCGATTGCAAAGTTTCTACTTGAGAGGTGAAATTTGGCTATTTGGAGAAACCCATTTCACATCACTGCTAGTAAAAGTATCCTTCCATCCATTGTTTGCCACGCTTATCACAAGTGGTGTCTATCTCCAGCTGTCTACGGGTGTCCACTCTGCACAGGTCTCCAGTCCATCGCAGGGCAACACACGCACACCTAAGGAGAATTTAGAGAAGCCAATTAACTAACTAACAGTCATGTTTTGGGACTGTGGGGAGGAAGCTCAGAGTAATTCCCAGAGAGAACCCACGCTGCTCATAGAGAACATACAAACTCATGTAGAAAGACCCCGGGCCGGGAATCGAACCCCGAAATCTTCTTGCTGCAAGGCAGCAGGGCTACCCACTGCTGCCCTAGAAGAAGTTATCTACTTCTGATTGAAAACTTTCCAGGGAAGATCAGTTTATTTATTTTAAAATTTGCATCGTTAGTAGCAATACGGTGGCCACAGATCCTTATTTAGCCTGCAAACATGTCCAAATTTCCACAGTTACTAGCTTTTCATGATTCTTTTTAATGTTCCAGTAGTCTTATTTGCTGGCTGGGAAACTTCTTATATATAAATATGGGTGAGATGAGATCCATCCTAGCGACCGGCTTATTGCGTCCCCTTACCTCCTCGTGAAGAAATGAGCTCCTGCACCCTTTGGCAAGTAATTAATAGGCGGTCACTATTACAGGGTTGTGCATTTGAATTTTTTTTTCTTAAAGTGGAAAGGTCTTTTCAAAAATTTGTGAAAATCCTCCACTATACCTTTAAATCTAACTAAATTGGGTTTACATGGATTTCAATCATTATTTGTCACTCATCTCTTTGGTAGAGCAGGATATGTAAGACACACTAAAGCAATTTCAATTCAATTCAGTTTTTGATTCAGTTTATTTCTATAGCTCAAATTCACATCTAGTAATGTCTCAGGTCACTTTCCAGTTCACCTCAGATGCTCCAGTCAGATTGATTCAAAAGTTTCTATCTAAGGAAAACCAACCAGCTGATTGCGGTCGACTCATTGACTCTTCAGCAATCTCCACTCACACTAAATGTAATGCTTGTAGCGACAGTGGGAGAGGAAAACTCCCTTTGAACAGGAAGAAACCTCCAGCAGAACCAGGCTCAGTGTGTGAGGCCATCTGCTAGTTGAGTACATTCACTGGGGTTCAAGGAGACAGAAGCAGACATAGAAAAAAAAAGAAGCATAGATACAAAAGGCAACTGTCAACCCAGCTCCACAGGAGGCCACATCCAGGAAACACACACAGCCAGGCAGGCGAGCTCGGAGCCAGCTCCCACATGTCAGAGGGATGAAGAGAGCACATCTAAATGGTCACAGTCAGATTTAACAGGATCTACACCCAGAAGCAATGCGTCAAACTCCAACATTCTAGAAACAAAGGTGTTGATGGCAGCCTCATCAGCTGATATTTCTCTCCAGGATGGAGTCACAGCCAAACAGGAACAGAGTACCAGATGAAGCTACTATGAGAAAAAGCAGAGAGAGAAGCACGTTAGAGATTGAACTAACAGATTCTGCAGAGTGGGAGAATAGAGATAGATCTCTAAGAATCAGCAGTATTGGATAAGTCAGTTTTGTCGAGTTTAGCTAATGTTCATGGCAGAATTTCCTCTGTTACTTAATTGGCAACTCTTTATTTCAACTTTTAGTTGAAATTTTCGAATTTCAAAGTCAACAGAAAGACACCACCACATTGGTTATCTGTGTTCAAAGAGCAAATCCTGATGTCACAGGATGGGACCAAAGTTACAAGACTGGGAGGGAAAATTAAAGTTGGAATGTGATAAAGTCAATTACATCTTTCCTTTGGGGTTAGTTTCGTGCGTGGCAATCCACGTATAATGTAATTGCAACCGTTTGTTATTTCTATCTTTTTCTTATGCCTTAATGTTGGCAGCGGTGGGCTTTTAAGCTGCCCTGCAAGGTACTTTAAACCTGGGTTTAACCGGAGACTAAGCCATTCTCCAAGCATATATCAAGGTGCTCATTTTGAGCCTGGATTCAGATTTATTGTTGATTGATTCTTTTCATGGTGGAGAATCTCTGCTTCACAGCGGCAGGTTTGAGCCAAACATCCTCTTAAATGTTAGGGGTCATCTTTGAGCACGCCATTTCACTTTTCTTTCACCAGTTCACCGTGCAGTTCTTCAGCAAGCCTTTCTCTGCTCTCTCGTTTCTCATGGTCTTCTCCTTCTTTCCTATCGCCGGCTTCGCCACAGGTTTTGCCTGCTGTGTCTGCAAAGTAGCAACAGCAGCAACCCGCGACCTCCATTGCTCATTAGCTCATTTGAGGATCCGCATGCGGCCTCGGGCGGACTGGCTCCCAGGGCTTTCACCGTATTAACAAGGAGCAGTTATAGCCAAGTGAATTTAGACACTGTAGTCAGACGACATGCAGTGCATTTATAAATGTTTTTGAAATCAGGTGGATCCTGGTTAGTTTTCAGCAGGTGGATCCGCTAATCCATTACCTCTGGTCTAAAGGTTGATTGTTAGTTGAGTGACTAGCATCTGCCAGTCACTGATCATTCATGCTTTGTAAAATTTAGATTGATTTGTGTTTTTGTAAGTAATTTCTGTTGTAAACAAATCCACCTTCTACATTGTCTTCCTATTGCTGTTCTTTAGCCTCTTTGGCCAAGCTTAGTTTCCCCACAAACTTGTCAACAATGGGTGGTGAGGTTGCTCTGAGGACCCAGATGCAGAGTGAAGGCAGGCAGATGAGTTCTGAGAGGTTTAATTGCAGACCATAGGTAGCAGAGGCAGAAATCCAGAAATCCAACTTAAAATATTAAACAGACCGTAAATCATGGAGACATCAGGGGAAAAACGAAGTCTGAGGAGCCGGGGAGAGACAAGCTGAGTAGACAATACAGCAACGAGAAGGAACCAGCACTGAGTGACTGCAGAAGGTTGGAGTATTTAAGGAGAGAACAAGAGCAAAGGATGGACTAATGAGCTGAATGGGGAGCAGGTGTGGGTGGAACTGGCAAGAGGGATTCAAGGGGAAAAAACAATCACAAAGCCCTAAGGGGCAACAGAGAGTGGCAATAGAATGCTTGAAGATCATGGAAAATAAAAAAACAAAACAACTGATAACAGAAACTGAAACAAGTCACAACAAATAAGAACCACCTCTCCTCTCTCTTCAGTTGCCATATTTCTTTTTACAGCTCCTGACCCGGCCAGCGTGATTCCAGGAGAAGCTGCCACCCTGAAGTCCCTGGATTTCCTGAGGAGACTCCAGTTTTCTGCTCTGTGACCAACAGCGATGGGTCCCCAAGGTCCCACTCTGGCCTTGACTTTGCTTGTTGGGCTTCTTTGTTTGCTGACCTGCTCATCTGATGGTTCCCTGGTGAAAGTCAATAAGGGCTTAAAGGTGAAACAAGGTCAGTCAGTCTACCTCCAGGAAGGTGACCTGCAGTTCCACATTCCCGTCCAGAAAGATGTCTGCAAGGTGGAGGTAGTGCCAAACGAGCCCATAACTCAACGAGTGGGAAAACTTGTGCCTCAGGTAATGGAGCCCTTAGACAGTAGGAGCAACATCTACCAATACACTGATCCTGTTAAAAAATAACATAAATATTTACATTTGATCTAACATGATGAGCCTGAAAGGTTGGGTTGCACATCATTGCATGTATGTTTCACATTTCTGGTAGATTTAGATTGTTGTGGTTATTTTTCCCAAAAAAAAAAACACATCATGGAAAAAAAGATGTATGTGGATATTTTTAAAAAATAACCTGCATTTGAACCCATGGCAAAAAACACACACATCCACACACACTTGCTTTACATGACTTTCGAGGACATTTCTTTGACTTGTATTCATTTTATATGGCCTTACCTAGACCCTAACTATTACCAACATATACCTAACCTAAAATGTGATATTTAAAACAAATTTTGGAAAGAATACAAGATGCAAAACTCGATCTGAAAAAGGGAAATAAATGATACAAACATATATAAAAGAAATAAAAAGAAGATTCGGAAAAAAAAAGTAAAATGTTAAATAAAAAGAAAAAATGTTGTTTATGTTTTGGAAAAAAATGTTAATTTGAAAAAAGTAAATCTCAAGAAAAAACACTGTTACACTGAAAAACTTTTTTTTTTTTATTAAGAAAGTTTACATTTCATTTCTGGATTGTATTTTCTTTAAGATATCTATCTAAAAATGTTTTTACTTTTATTTTCATTTTTCAAAAAATTTCTTTTGCTTGAAGCAATGATGGAACAAACTTAACTCCGTACAAAAAGCAAATTTCCTTGATAAACCTACATTTTTGGCACCATTTAAACTTTTCAACAGCATGAAATCATTTTCACTAAGAATCAGAAATAAACAACAAAGCAAATCATTATTAATGTTTGTGCTAATATTTAATGGAATATTCCCTTTAATTGCTGCAGGTGTTTGACTGCCATTATCTGTCTGATGAAGTAAAGTATGTCCACAATGGCTGTCCGTTGTTAAAGGAAGATACCGTCAAGCTTCGCCTATACAGGTAAAAGATTCAACACTGAAGAATTCATGCATATTTATGGGTTTTAATTCATCCTTAAATTTATTTTCTGAATATCGCTTCTTATTTTTTATTGTTTCTGACCAGGTTCACAGAGACAGAGACACACATGGAGGTGTTTACTCTCCATGTGGACATTATAGCGCCTGAATGCAACATCATTAAGATGGGTCCTAAATCCCTCCAGGTCTCTGAGTTCTACGGCCTCTCTGATGCTATTGATGGTAACGTGGTTTCCTTTCACTATGAAAGGAGATCCAGTCTGGAATGTAGCGTCCAGATTAGCCCCCAGGAATCCCACCTTCCAGCTCACGGCCGGCTGGTCACCGGAGACCCAGAGAGAGCCACCAAGAGAGGCGACGAGCCAGAAAGTTTCATCCACTTACAGCAGCAGCTAGGTGAGCTTTGAAAGAAGTTCTATACTTAAAGATTTATTAAAAAACAGGAAGCAAAACAACCTGAGGTATAATGGCACACCTACTCTGTTTGCACCAAAATCTGCCTTCCAATGTTTTGTAGGGTAGCTTTGAAAAGCGACACCAAAGAGAAACTGATATGTGTCCTACCTATCTTAACTCTGATGTTAAGGAACAATAGGATTCCTTTTTCAGCCATAGGTTTCTGGTTTATAGTGCAACGCCGACCATTAAGTGAAAAGGCAACAACTTGACGCAAAATACACTCACCGGCCACTTTATTAGGTACACCTGTCCAACTGCTCGTTAACACTTAATTTCTAAGCAGCCAATCACATGGCGGCAACTCAGTGCATTTAGGCATGTAGACATGGTCAAGACAATCTCCTGCAGGTCAAACCGAGCATCAGTATGGGGAAGAAAGGTGATTTGAGTGACTTTGAACGTGGCATGATTGTTGGTGCCAGAAGGGCTGGTCTGAGTATTTCAGAAACTGCTGATCTACTGGGATTTTCACGCACAACCATCTCTAGGGTTTACAGAGAATGGTCCGAAAAAGAAAAAACATCCAGTGAGCGGCAGTTCTGTGGGCGGAAATGCCTTGTTGATGCCAGAGGTCAGAGGAGAATGGCCAGACTGGTTGGAGCTGATAGAAGGGCAACAGTGACTCAAATAACCACCCTTTACAACCAAGGTGGGCAGAAGAGCATCTCTGAACGCACAGTACGTGGAACTTTGAGGCAGATGGGCTACAGCAGCAGAAGACCACACCGGGTGCCACTCCTTTCAGCTAAGAACAGGAAACTGAGGCTACAATTTGCACAAGCTCATGGAAATGGGACAATAAAAGATTGGAAAAACGTTGCCTGGTCTGATGAGTCTCTATTTCTGCTGCGACATTCGGATGGTAGGGTCAGAATTTGGCGTCTACAACATGAAAGCATGGATCCATCCTGCCTTGTGTCAACGGTTCAGGCTGGTGGTGGTGGTGTCATGGTGTGGGGAATATTTTCTTGGCACTCTTTGGGCCCCTTGGTACCAATTGAGCATCGTTGCAACGCCACAGCCTACCTGAATATTGTTGCTGACCATGTCCATCCCTTTATGACCACAATGTACCCAACTTCTGATGGCTACTTTCAGCAGGATAATGCGCCATGTCATAAAGCTGGAATCATCTCAGACTGGTTTCTTGAACATGACAATGAGTTCACTGTACTCAAATGGCCTCCACAGTCACCAGATCTCAATCCAATAGAGCATCTTTGGGATGTGGTGGAACGGGAGATTCGCATCATGGATGTGCAGCCGACAAATCTGCGGCAACTGTGTGATGCCATCATGTCAATATGGACCAAACTCCCTGAGGAATGCTTCCAGCACCTTGTTGAATCTATGCCACCAAGAATTGAGGCAGTTCTGAAGGCAAAAGGGGGTCCAACCCGTTACTAGCATGGGGTACCTAATAAAGTGGCTGGTGAGTGTATGTTGGTATAAGTAACAGAAATTATAATTCAATTTAGTTTATTTCTATAGCACCAATTCACAACACATGTCATCTCAAGACACTTTATAATTAATCAGATCATACAGTCAAATTTTTCTATCAAAGGAAAACCAGCTGATTGCATCGACTCATTGACTCGAAAGCAATCCCTCACACTAAGCATGCTTGTAGCAACAGTGGAGAGGAAAAACTCCCTTTTAACAGGAGGAAACCTCCAGTAGAACCAGGCTCAGCGTGAGCGGCCATCTGCTGAGGCCCACTGGGGTTCAAGGAGACAGAAGCAAAGATGCAAAAAGCAACTGTCAACCAGGTTGACAGACGACCCCGTCCAGGAAACACACAGCCAGGCAGATGAGCTCCGAGCCAGTAGGAGGATGAAAGAGAGTAGATCTAGCCAGTCACAGTCAGAGAAACAGGGCTACACTAAAAAACAGGCCAAGCTCCAAAATCTAGAAACAAAGGTGTTGATGGCAGCAGCACAGCTGATATTTCTCTCCAGGATGGAGTCACAGCCAAACAGGAACAGACCAGATGAAGCTACTATGAGAAAAAGCAGAGAGAGCAGAACGTTAGAGATTGAACTAACAGATTCTGCAGAGTGGGAGAATAGAGATAGAATGAAGCAGAATGATGAAAAGCAGGGAGAGCAGAACGTTAGAGATTGAACCAACAAATAATGCAGGGGAGAATAGAGATACAATGAAGAGCAGAATGATAAAAAGAAGTCCCCTATGGCCTCCAGCAGTCTAAGCCTATAGCAGCATAGCTATAGAGATAGCTCAGGATAACCTGAGCCACTCTAATAGAAGCTTTTATCAAAAAGGAAAGTTTAAGCCTAGCCTTAAAAGTGAACCCAGGGTGTCTGCCTCACAGGACTAAGGCTGGTAGTTGGTTTCCCACAGGGAAGGAGCCTGATAACTAAAAGATCTGCCTTCCATTCTACACTTTTAGAATAATAATGCAGTAAGATTTGCCGTTACATCAATCATCCAAAACTTCCCTACAGCACACTTAAGATGCATGTTTAAGTAGCATTGTTAGTTGGGATTTAAGATATATACATATATTTTTCCTATAAATTTCATTCCAAACTGTGGGTTCATGAGAGTGATTTGAGTTGCCAATCTCTGGCAGTAGATTGTGATCTCATTTACCAAGCTATTGTTGAAGGTCTCCTACCCCGCAAGAGAACAAATGGAGACTGTTTGTAATAACATAACTAATGACCAACCATGAGAAGCACCTCAAACACCATCACAGACTCTATGTAAAAGTAAGAAAAATTAAATTAAGTTTAGTGTTTAGAAAGAAGCCAAACTGGAGTCCATTCTGTGACTGAATAAGACAAAAGTAAACATTGGGACAGCTTTCAACAAATGAAGAAAACTCAGATTTGTCTGGTGGATAAAAATGGAGCTGAGATTGGTTTTGATGTTCCATTCAGAATAATTTCAATTAGTATAACTTTTTTAATCTCAAAAGACATTCCACCTCTAAAACAAAATAAATGGGAAGTCTCCATGGTGGACAGTGATGCTTTTTCTCTTCTCCCATTCACACTACTGGAGTCCTTTTAAGCCCGGCGTACATTTTGTGATTTTTGGAGCGATTTTGCAGTCGTGCGAGTATTTTCTCGGTCCGACTTTCAGCCTGATCGTGCGTCGTGTAGTGTACAGGGAGTTACTAGCGGCAATCAACGTCTAGTTCCTGGTAGGGTAGTTCCTATAGAGTGTCCATTAGTGTTAGTAGTGTTCTTAATGCCATTTTTGGCCCGATGCGAAACCGATACCTGGCTGGTATGGGCGATACTGATACCATAATAATGTAAAATAATTGCCATCATGGTTTTGTCAAGCTGCTGCCTACCTTTGTGAAGCAGGAAAAACCAGTAGAACTTTTTATGGCCTTGCCTACCAGGAGTGGGTGATGATAGTAGTTTAATAAACTTTTGGCTCTCAAAATGGTATGATTGCCCTATTTGTTGGTATCACGCGATACCCCGATACCACCATTTTAGGGCAGTATCGGGGCCCCGCCCGATACTGAGCCTTCGATATCGGTAGTAACACTATTAATGAATGCGTTCCTTTCACCTTTTACACAGTGAACAATGATAAACTCTATCATGGGTAGTAAAGTAACTTCAGAGTGTCAATCTTTAATTTTATACAGTGTATGTCCCTTTAAATAACCTAATTGCTTTATTTCAAAAATATCCACTGGACTTGGTTTTCAAGATTTGAAGGCGTTTCGCCAACACCTCTCCAGGAAGCTTTTCTCAATTCAAATGTCTGGATCCGCAGTGAGTTTGAGTCTTATATGGACAAGGCCTTGTATTGCTTGGAAGCATGCAATGGTAACCCGATGAATGGGTCGATTTAGTTCCGTGGTGAACCTGTAGCCATCTGAACCTGTCTATGATTCTAGGGTGCGAGTCGTTAAAGGGGATTGACCGACCCCTAGAATCATAGACAGGATATTGTACAGGCTAGCGATGGAACTAAGCGACCCATTCATCAAACATTTGAATTGAGAAAAGCTTCCTGGAGAGGTGGTGAAGCGTCTTCAAATCTTAAGAAAACCAAGTCCAGTGGATATTTTTTTGAATTTTTACGGAATGACTATGACCTGGATGACTGAGAACCTTCATCAGCTTTATTTGTTTCTTTGATCAGATAATAAAGCAAGAGCAATGTGTAAATCTGAACACTGCCTAAAGGGTCTGAAGCTAGTGACGTTCACTAAAGTCCCATGTGATGACTTCCTCCTGATGGGATTAAAGTACCAACACATAGATCCCCCGTCTCCAGATATAGACTACATTGTAATCAGACTTGACCTCAAGGACACCAGGAGCGGCAGCATATATCAGGTAATCCTGGAACTTAGTCCGACCATGTGCAAAAGGTTGTACTTTCTTTGATTTGGTTTAGACCTTTCTCTAACTTGTTATATCTGTTTTTGTTTCTGTAGTCTGAGCAGGCCTGGCTTCCGGTCCGGATAGTTGGCGCAATGCCCAACCAGCCTCCCAAACCATCTTTCATGTCCATGTTTATCTTGGAGGTAGACCAGTTCATTCTCACGCCCCTTTCCACTGCCACATTGGACGCTGAAGATGAGGAAACTCCAAAACAGCTTCTGGTTTTTAACATCACAAAACCCCCCAAGGAAGGCTTTATCACCCACCTATCTGATCACACTCATCCCATCTCATCCTTTACATGGCTCGATCTGAATGACATGCTCATAGCATATCAACCTCCGAATTCTTCACATTCCCAACGAAGGAATTATGAGGTAGAGCAAATTATTGTTTCAACTGTTTTATGACAAAATTTCTGTCTTGTGTCACCGTAAACTTGCAAGACTTCTTTTCTTGACAGGTAGAATTGGAGGTTTATGATTTCTTCTTTGAGAAGAGCTCATCCATAACTGTCCACACATCTGTAAGGAATGCAGATACAAATGCACCAAGAGTGTCCTGGAACATGGGTAGGTCAGGATGTTTTGATAGCTGGTAAAATTAAGTTTTCATTCATCTGATTTGGCATTTTGCAACATTTCTCCAGAAGAA
>JAGKQL010000062.1:22374336-22413347 GCA_018398635.1 Cyprinodon brontotheroides
TGGAGCTGAAAAGCACCAGAACACTTCCTCAGTAGGGAGGTGATATAATGGAACTCCTTTATATTTCCACTAAAAGAAGCTGGTATGAGACAGAAAGGAGAACTTGTTTCACTGATGTTTTAATAGGATATTTTCCTCCTACTGACTGAGTGAATGTCAGAGGTCAGCAACAAACATCATATTATTACATGGATGACTTCTCAGCCCCGGGGGTAGATCATTTTCAGTACATATGTCCTCAGGTTTAGATGGAAAAGTCTGCTAATTGAGATGTAGAAAATGAAGAAAACTGCTATAAATCTGTCCGTCTGTCTGTTGTTTCTCGCTGTTAGGCCGTAGTGCTACAGTATCCTACCATCCCGCTGTTAACCCCTTCCATTAGAAAAGTTGGAGTATCTTTAGGGGTATTAACCTCTTAACATTCACCTCATTCTGGGACATTCTCGTCTATTTTGCATGTGCAATACATTATTTGAAAGCTTTTAGTTTCTGAATATTAGGGCTGGGTAAAAAAGATTTAATCGATTTTGAATCGATTGCTTTATATTTTTGCAGAATCGATATCTAGGGAGTGAGATGGATTATTTTTATAGTGACGCGCGTGACGTTCACATTCAAATGAGCAGGAAAGATGCACTTAAGATGACTTCAAGCCAGACAGATGCAAATATAGCCAATAGATTAACTGAAGAAATTAATAAAATGGAGGCTGACCAGCAAACACTCTGTAGTTGATGCAGACAACGCTGCAAATATGGTTTATGCATTGAAGATAATGCAGCTCATGCATGTCTGCTGTGTCTCTGCTGTGTCACTTTTTCACTTGTCACAAACAAGTTTGCACTTATGAGACAGTTTTGTTCACTTCTCAAGCTTAAACTGTCTGATTTACAATTTTGCACTTTGTGTTTAATGTGACAGGAAAAAAACAAAATACATGAGTATTTTGACACAGTTGAACCTAACTTTCATTATTGTAAAAACAGATTGAATCGAAATTAATCGATTTAGAACTGTATGAATCAAAATCGAATCGATTCAGGGCTTTGGCGAAAACACCCAGCCCTACTGAATATATAGATGAAAATTGGGTGAGTAGAACACAGCCCAGCTGCATCAGTTCAAACATGTTGTTGTTTTTTTATTTTATTAGGTCTTTATTGAACAGCAGTAATAAAGAGATGCTTGAGAAAAGGCAGGTTTTATTGTATTACATTTGTTCTACATCATGTTATCCACAAATGCAGAAAATTTCAGACATCTAGATACAACAGTTCCAGAGCTGCTTGGGCTTTGAACCTTGGCATCACCACAGGCGTTTCCATCCATCCATCTTCCTCCCGCCTTTATCCGGGGTCGTTTCGCTGGAAGCAGCAGCTAAGAAGGGGAGGCCCCAGACTTCCCTCTCCCCAGCCACTTCTTCTTCCAGCTCTTCAGGAGGAACCCCACCGCGCTCCCAGGCCAGCCGAGACATAGTCTCTCCAGCTTATCCTGGGTCTTCCCCGGGCCTCCCCGGTGGGACGGGCCTGGAACACCTCACCAGGGAGAGGCGCCCAGGAGGCATCCTTATGAGATGCCAGATGGCCCAACTCCTCACCCCATCTCTAAGGGAGAGCCCAGCCACCCTGGCACGGAGGTAGAAACCTTATTTCGCCGCTAGGTCCCAGCTGATTCAAGCTCTTTTCGGGTCATGACTCAGAGTTCATGACCATAGATGAGAGGGTAGGAACGTAGATCGACCGGTAAATCGAGAGCTTTGCTTTTTGACTCAGCCTTTCTTCACCACGCACGACCGTCTCAGCGCTCGCCTTCACGCAGACGCTGCAACCAATCCGGCCTCGTCGCATTCCCCGCCCCATCTTCCCTCATTCTGAACAAGATCCCGAGATACTTAAAACTCCTCCACTTGGGGTAGAACAACCCCCCTGACCCGAGAGAAGGCACTTCTACCCATTTTCCCTCAAGGCTCAAGACCATGGCCTCGATTTGGGAGGCACTGATCCTCATCCCGTCGCTCACATTCGGCCGCGCTAACTGATCCACCAGCGAGCTGCAGATCACCCACCTGATGAAGCCATCCTGACCACATCATCTGCAAAAGCAGAGACGCAATCCTAAGGGCACCAAAACGGATCCCCTCAACACCTTGGTTGCGCCTTGAATTTCCGTCCATGAAGGTAATGAACAGAATCTGTGACAAAGGGCAGCCCCTGGCGAGTCCAACTCACCGAACGCAGCCCGACTTACTGCCGCAATGCGACCAGAGGCCCTGACACCGGGTCACACAGGGACCCATGACAGCCCAGATCAAAGGGCCCGCACCCCCTCGTGACCTCGAGAACTCCCCTCATCAGGGCTCCCTTGAGGGACACGGTCGGAACGCTCCAAGTCCACAAATCACATGTGTAGACTGGCTTGGCGAACTCCCATGCACCCCTCCAGGACCCCAAGCTGAGGGTGTAGAGCTGGTCCAGCTGCCTCCACCCACTCAGGACGGAAAACCATTAATTGCTTTTCCTGAATCCAGGTTCGACTATCGACGGACCCTCCCTCCTCCAGCACCCCCGAATAGTATCTTGCCTGGGGAGGCTTAAGAGTGTGACTCCCCTGTAATTGGAGCACACCCTTCCGTGCCCCCTTTTTTGGCCAGGGGACCACCACCCCCCAGTCTGCCAATCCTTGGGGAACTGCCCCCATGACCATGCAATGTTGAAGAGTCGTGCCAGCCAACACAACCCCACAACATCCAGGACTTTGAGGAACCTCGGCGGATCTCATCCACCCTCGGGGCCCTGCCACCGAGGGAGTTTAAAAGCTACTCGGTGGCAGGGCCCACAGAGATTGGAGAGAGCCCAGTCCAGAGTCCCTGTGCCCAGCTTTCCTCAACGGAAGACATGGTTGGTGGGATTGAGGAGTGTCTCAAAGTATTCCTACCCACCCACCCACAACATTCTGAAAGTCGTAGGTCCGCAGCACACCATCCCCACTATAAACAGTGTTGGTGCTGCACCGCTCTCCTCCTTCCTGAGACGCTGATGGCGGACCAGAATCGCTTCGGAGCCGTGCAGAAGTCTTTCTCCATGGCCTCTCCAAACTCCTCTCACACCCGAGTTCTTGCCTCAGCAACCATCCGAAGCTGCATGCCGCTTCGTCAGCCGGGTACCCATCAGCTGATTCCGGAGTCCCACAGACCAAAAAGGCCTGACAGGCCTCCTTCTTCAACCTGACAGCATCTTTCACCGGAGGTGTCCACCAACGGGTTCGGGAGGGTTGCCGCCACGACAGGCAATCGACAACCTTGCGGCCGCGAGTTTCAGATAAGCTGCCTCCGACAATGGATGAACAGAACATGGTCCACTTCCTCGACTCAATGTCCCCCACCTCCCTCGGGATGTGTTCGAAGGAGTTCAACAGACAGGAAACACCACTGTTCAGATCAGGGCGTTATTCCGCCCAACGTTCCCAGGAACGCTGAATCCAAATATTTTACCATCATAGGTCCACACTCTGCTCTTTTTCTCATTGTCTTCTTTCCCATCGCCCGGATTGCCGGCAAGCCAGGTTTGCCTGCTGTGTCTAAAGTAGCAGCAGCAGCAACCCAGACTGACAGCTCATTGGCTCATTTGGATCACGCGGCAGCCTGGAGCCTGACGCCTCCCCCAGGGGCTTTACCGCATAACAGGGAGAAGAGGCTAGTGAAGCTAAAACACCGTCATTGGATAACAGGCAGTAATTTATAAATGTTTTAAATCAGGTTGGGTCTGGATTATCCAGCAGGTGGATCCGCTACTCCGTTACCTCTGGTCTAAAGGTTGATTGTTAGTTGGTGACTGGCATCCAGTCATGATCGTTCGTGCTTTGTAAAATTTAGATTGATTTGTGTTTTTTTTAAAAGTAATTTTTGTTGTAAACAAACCACCTTCTACATGTCTTCCTATCGCTGTTCTTTAGCCTCTTTGGCCAAACTAGTTTCCCACAAACAGCTTTTCTACCGCCTGCTCTGTCCTTGAAAGCAGAAATCTCCTCTCCTCTCATGTCGTCATATTTCTTTTTACAGCTCCTGACCGGCCATGTGATCCAGGAGAAGCTGCCACTTAGTCCCTGGATTTGAGGAGACCCAGCTTTTTGCTCTGTGACCGACAGCGATGGGTCCCCAAGGTCCCACTCTGGCCTTGACTTTGCTTGTTGGGCTTCTGTGTTTGCTGACCTGCTCATCTGATGGTTCCCTGGTGAAAGTCAATAAGGGCTTAAAGGTGAAACAAGGTCAGTCAGTCTACCTCCAGGAAGGTGACCTGCAATTCCACATTCCCGTCCAGAAGGATGTCTGCAAGGTGGAGGTAGTGCCAAACGAGCCCATAACTCAACGAGTGGGAAAACTTGTGCCTCAGGTAATGGAGCCCTTAGACAGTAGGAGCAACATCTACCAATACACTGATCCTGTTAAAAAATAACATAAATATTTACATTTGATCTAACATGATGAGCCTGAAAGGTTGGGTTGCACATCATTGCATGTATGTTTCACATTTCTGGTAGATTTAGATTGTTGTGGTTATTTTTCCCAAAAAAAAACACATAATGGAAAAAAAGATGTATGTGGATATTTTTAAAACAAAACCTGCATTTGAATCCATGGAAAAAACACACACATCCAATAACAATACTCCTGTTGCTTTACATGACTTTCGAGGACATTTCTTTGACTTGTATTCATTTTATATGCGGCCTTTACCTATGACCCTAACTATTACCAACATATACCTAACCTAAAATGTGATATTTAAAACAAATTTTGGAAAGAATACAAGATGCAAAACTCGATCTGAAAAGGGGAGATTAATTATACAAACATGTATATAAAAGAAATAAAAAGAAGATTCGAAAAAAAAAAAAAGTAAAAATGTAGCTAAAAAAGAGAAAATGCCGTCGCTATGTTTTGGGGAAAAAAAGGCTACATTTACTCAGTAACGCAGAAAAGCAGACTTAACTGAAAAAACTTTTTTTTTTTATTAAGAAAGTTTTATGATTTTTCATTTCTGGATTGTATTTTTCTCTTAAGATATCTAAGAAATGTTTTACTTACTTTTATTTTCATTTTCAAAAGCACCCTCTCTTTGCTTGAAGCAAATTGATGGAACAAACTTAACTCCTGCACAAAAAGCAAATTTCCCTTTATAAACCTGAAATTTTTGGCGCCTTTTACTAAACTTTTCAACATTTCACTAAGAATCAGAAATAAACAACAAAGCAACATTCATTATTAATGTTTTGAAGCTAATATTTTAATGGAAGATTCCCTTTAATTGCTGCAGGTGTTTTGGACTGCCATTATCTGTCTGATGAAGTAAAGTATGTCCACAATGGCTGTCCGTTGTTAAAGGAAGATACCGTCAAGCTTCGCCTATACAGGTAAAAGATTCAACACTGAAGAATTCATGCATATTTATGGGTTTTAATTCATCCTGAAAGATAAACTAAGGTTTTTTCTGAATATTGCTTCTTATTTTTTATTGTTTCTGACCAGGTTCACAGAGACAGAGACA
This sequence comes from Cyprinodon brontotheroides, assembly GCA_018398635.1. Taxonomy (NCBI): domain Eukaryota; kingdom Metazoa; phylum Chordata; class Actinopteri; order Cyprinodontiformes; family Cyprinodontidae; genus Cyprinodon; species Cyprinodon brontotheroides. The sequence goes on from JAGKQL010000062.1 coordinate 22,379,880, forward strand.
CACATGGAGGTGTTTACTCTCCATGTGGACATTATAGCGCCTGAATGCAACATCATTAAGATGGGTCCTAAATCCCTCCAGGTCTCTGAATTCTACGGCCTCTCTGATGCTATTGATGGTAATCGTGTGTTTCCTTCCACTATGAAAGGAGATCCAGCTCTGGAATGGTAGCGTCCAGATATTTAAGTCCCCCAGGAATCCCACCTTCCAGCTCACGGCCGGCTGGTCACCTGGAGGTATCTTGTGAAAGAGCTTACCTGCAAGAGGCGACGATTTTAGAAAGTTTCATCCACTTACAGCAGCAGCTAGGTGTAGCTTTGAAAGAAGTTCTATGCGTTAAATCTTTTATTAAAAACAGGAAGCAAAACGAATCTTTGAGGTGTAATGGCATGGCACCTACTTCTGTTTGCAGATCAAAATCTTGCTCCTTCCAATGTTTTGTAGGGTGTAGCTCCTTGAAAAGCGATTGACCAAAGAGAAATCTGAGAGGCCTCCTACCCTTTCTTAACTCTGATGTGCCAAGGAACAATAGGATTCCTTTTTCAGCCATGAGGTTTCTGGTTTATAGTACAACGCCCACCATTAAATCAAAGGCAACAGCTTGAAGCAAAATATGTTGGTATAAGTAACAGAAATTATAATTCAATCTCAGTTTATTTCTATAAAGCACCACCACAACACACGCCATCTCAAGGCACTTTATAATTAATCAGATCATACAGTCAAAGTTTTCATCAAAGGAAACCAGCTGACTGCGTCGACTTCATTGACTCGAAGCAATCCTCACACCAGGCATGCTTGTAGCGACAGCGAGAGAGGAAAAAGTGCCGAGTAACAGGAGGAAAACCTCTGGTAGACCACCTCAGGTTTTGGGGTGTGAGCTGCCATCTGCTGAGGCCCACTGGGGTTCGAGGTGACACAAACAGAGATACAAAAGCAATTGTAAAAGGCTGCCCGATCTACCCCTCACTTTGTAGAAACACACAGCCAGGCAGATAGAGCTCCAAGCCAGCTCTGATGTAGGAGGATGAATGAGAGTAGATCTAGCCAGTCACAGAGGCCAGAGAAACAGGACTACAATTGAAAAACAGGCCAAGCTCCAAACATCTAGAAACAAAGGTGTTGATGGCAAGCAGGATGGAGTCAGATTGAACCAACAAATAATGCAGAATGGGAGAATAGAGATAGAATGAAGCAGAATGATAAAAAAAGGGGTCCCTATGTCCTCCAGCAGTTCTGGCTTCCATATAGCAGTGGCATAATCTATAGAGTATAGCTCAGGATAACCTGAGCCACTCTAACTCTATAAGCTTTATCAAAAGGAAAGTTTTAAGCCTTAGCCTTAAAAGTAGACAGGGTGTCTGCCTCGCCGGATCAAAAACTCGCTAGTTGGTTCCATTGGTGAGTAGGAGCTGATAACTAAAAGATCTGCCTTCCATTCTACTTTTAGAATAATAATGCAGTCGTTTAGCCATTACATCCAATCATCCAAAACTTCCTACAGCACAAATGCATGTTTAAGTAGCATTGTTAGTTGAAGTTTAAAGATATTTATTTTTTTATTCCTATAAATTTCATTCCAAACTGTCGGTTCATGAGAGTGATTTGAGTTGTAATCTCTGGCAGTGGGTGTGATCTCATTTACCTAGCTATTGTTGAGTCTCCTACCCCGCAAGAGAACAAATGGGACTGTTTGTAATAACATAACTAATGACCAACCATGAAAGCGCTTCAAACACCATCAAAGACTCCACGTAAGAGTAAGAAAAATTTAATTAAGTTTAGTGTTTCGAAAAAAGCCAAACTGGAGTCCATTCTGTGACTGAATAAGACAAAAGTAAACATTGGGAAAGCTTTCAACAAATGAAGGAAACACAGATTTGGCTAGTCAATAAAAATGGAGCTGAAATTGGTTTTGATGTTCCATTCAGAATAATTTCAATTAGCATAACTTTTTTAATCTCAAAAGACATTCCACCTCTAAAACAAAATAAATGGGAAGTCTCCATGGTGGACAGTGATGCTTTTTCTCTTCTCCCATTCACACTACTGGAGTCCTTTTAAGCCCGGCGTACATTTTGTGATTTTTGGAGCGATTTTGCAGTCGTGCGAGTATTTTCTCGGTCCGACTTTCAGCCTGATCGTGCGTCGTGTAGTGTACAGGGAGTTACGAGCGGCGATCAGCCTCTAGTTCCTGGTTGGGTAGTTCCTATGGAGTGTCCATTGAATTAGTAGTGTTGCGCCAATGCCATTTTTTGGCCCCGATACTCGAAAACCCCGACACCTGGCTGTGCAGTATCGGCCAATACCGATACCATAATAATGTAAAAAATAATTGCCATCATGGCTTTGTAAAGCTGCTGCCTACCTTTGTGAAGCTAGGAAAAAACCAGTAGAACTTTTATTGTCACTACCAGGAGTGGGCACATAGCTATCAAACTTTTGGCTCTCAAAATGGTATCGGTATCGGTGCCCTATTTGTTGGTACTCCGCCGATACCGATACCATCACCATTTTAGGGCAGCATCGTGGGGCCCCGATCCGATGCTGTTTTGTTGTCGATCTGCAACATATTAATAGTGGCTTTCCTTTCACCTTTCACACAGTGAACAATGAGAAACTCTATCATGGGTAGTAAAGTAACTTCAGAGTGTCAATCTTTAATTTTGGCGCAGTTTATGTCCCTTTAAATAAATCCTAATTGCTTTATTTGTTTCTTTTCGATCAGATAATAAAGCAAGAGCAATGTGTAAATCTGAACACTGCCTAAAGGGTCTGAAGCTAGTGACGTTCACTAAAGTCCCATGTGATGACTTCCTCCTGATGGGATTAAAGTACCAACACATAGATCCCCCGTCTCCAGATATAGACTACATTGTAATAAGACTTGACCTCAAGGACACCAGGAGCGGCAGCATATATCAGGTAATCCTGGAACTTAGTCGGACCATGTGCAAAAGGTTGTACTTTCTTTGATTTGGTTTAGACCTTTCTCTAACTTGTTATATTTGTTTCTGTTTCTGTAGTCTGAGCAGGCCTGGCTTCCGGTCCGGATAGTTGGCGCAATGCCCAACCAGCCTCCCAAACCATCTTTCATGTCCATGTTTATCTTGGAGGTAGACCAGTTCATTCTCACGCCCCTCTCCACTGCCACATTGGACGCTGAAGATGAGGAAACTCCAAAACAGCTTCTGGTTTTTAACATCACAAAACCCCCCAAGGAAGGCTTTATCACCCACCTATCTGATCACACTCATCCCATCTCATCCTTTACATGGCTCGATCTGAATGACATGCTCATAGCATATCAACCTCCGAATTCTTCACATTCCCAACGAAGGAATTATGAGGTAGAGCAAATTATTGTTTCAACTGTTTTATGACAAAATTTCTGTTTTGTGTCACTGTAAACTTGCAAGACTTCTTTTCTTGACAGGTAGAATTGGAGGTTTATGATTTCTTCTTTGAGAAGAGCTCATCCATAACTGTCCACACATCTGTAAGGAATGCAGATACAAATGCACCAAGAGTGTCCTGGAACATGGGTAGGTCAGGATGTTTTGATAGCTGGTAAAATTAAGTTTTCATTCATCTGATTTGGCATTTTAGATAATTTCTCTCAGAAGAAAAATGTCGAATTTCTTGGAGAAATAATGTTTTCAAGTCATCTATAATGTAAATGTATTTAATCTAGACTCCAAAGTAACAGGTGAGTCCAATCTGCACAGGTTCAAAATCATCCCGGTAAAAGTTGGACTCACCTGCTTCAGTGGGTGGGTAGAACCTGTTACATGAGCATGGAGATGACTGTTGATCTAAGCAATCCCCAGTCTGTTGTCCCGTGCCCCATTAAATATGAGACCACTAAAAGTTGTTGAGGCGGACACCCTGTCTACTTTTAAGACATGGCTTAAAACATTCCTTTTTAATAAAGCTTGCAGTTAGAGTGGCCCCAATTGTCCTGGGACATCTCTATATTCATGCTGCTATAGGCTTAGTCTGCTGGAGGACAAAGAGACGACTTATCGTAGTAGTTTATTTAAACTCAACAAGGGATTTCTCTGATTTAAGTTTCATTGTTTTCCTTGTGTAGGTAAGGGTCCCATGGTCCAATCACATGCTTGTTAGGTTAACTAGCAACTCCAAAGAAAGACTATGCATGGTTGCGTTTTTTTGTCTTATCCTGGGATCCTTGTCCTTGACTGCATGTTTAGAAAATACCACATCTCTTATTGGGATGGACTATAGTTGGTAAGAGAATACAGAAGTAAGCAGATCCAAAAAAAAAAAAACACAAAAGAAAAACAGTGATCCTAAGCTATGTTACGTGATTTTTTAAATTAAATTCAGTTTATTTCTATAAAGCGCCAATTCACAACACACTTGTTCCTCTCATGGCACTTTACTGTCCACCAGTGATTGGAAACGTTTTTCCTATCTAAGGAAAACCAGTTGATTGCATCGACTCATTGACTCAAAGGCAATCCTCACACTAAGCATGCTTGTAGCCAGAGTGCGCGGGGTCACGGGGGTCTTCAAAGTGGCTCGACCCGATAACCCGCGGAGACCCCTGAATGCCTCAAAAGCAAAATTTAAAGGAGGTCTTAAATTGTGTAAAAAAAATTTAAAATATATTTTGGTCACTAATGGTCACTAAAATGTTTTTATGCTCAACATGTCTGGTATTTAAAATTAAAAACATTTATTCACAAAAATGTTCTGTTTTTTTTGCCAAGTATAGTATAGCTAGCCAATCCTGTGTGCGTATGCAAATTAGCCATGTGCAGGCTAAACAGAAGAAAGACATAACGGGGCAGGGGAAGTTAGTTTTCCTAGCATGCACCGGGCAGCATGTTCAGTATTAGGAGCTGCCAGTTAATGTCAATCTTTTCCAGGTTATTAAGTTACATGTTTTACTTGTTACTGTTATGTCTGTTATATCATCAGAGTTTCTGTTATAATCTGAAGTACTTGTTTCACAGTGAGTCTGTAAGGTATGTCCGTTAATGAAAATATAGATCGGTATAGCGTAACAATCTGGAGATGGGGACCCCCCCAAATATTGACATGTATTTGGCATGCTGCTTGTAGCGACAGTGGAGAGGAAAAACTCCCTTTGAACAGGAAGGAACCTCCAGGAGAACCAGGCTCAGTGTGAGCGGCCATCTGCTGAGGCCAACTGGGGTTCAAGAAGACAGAAGCAAGACAATTTGAAAAGTCTTATATAGAAAAGTAACAGAGGGAAATGTAATATTTAGTAGATCGATAATGAGATGGATAGACATATGGAAGGACCTCAACCAATGCTGTCCTTTGGTTCTACTTCAACTCCTTCAGCAGCTTCAAATCAACAGAGGAATGCGAGGGAACTAACCAACATTACCCAGCATTAGACCGCCACTTTCCCTAAAAAGTTTGATATCCTGATGCAGACTCCAACTCACAACTTAAAGGAATAGTACACCCAAAAACATGATGGCCTTCATTTTTCTGCTCACCCCATGCTGAACAACACTCTGGAGTAGTTTTTTTGATATCTCTAGTAAAATCTGGAGATCTGGGAGGCTTGCTTTGCTGTCTGCTGACATTCAAATAATGGAGGACCTATAGGCTTGAGGCAGAAAGGTCCATAAAATCCACAAAAAGCGTGTGTGTCAATATTCCTCATACTGCTGTCCAAATGTATTTCATACAGGTGTCCTGAGTAGCATCCAGAATTTACTTTCAAAAGGAAGTCATTTGAAGAAAGTTTTTAGAGCATAAACAGCAGTGTAGTAGACTTCTAAAAGCGTTCACGCAGTCTACAGAAACCGCGGCAGACCAAACCAGATAAAAGTCCGCATTCCTCTGCAAAGAACCATGCTCTTCCTCAACACTGAAGTCCTCAGACATTTTTCTTTTCGTTGTTTCTTTCTTTTCTTTAACAGGTAAACAGCACATTTCTTCTTCTTCACTAAGCTTGCATTATCGGCAGAGCAGACGCTCAGAATAACACTTTCATCTGGTTTGGTCTGCGCGGTTTCCGGGAGACCGTGAATCTAAGCTGGGAAATCTATAGGAACTACTGTTTATCTGCTCTAAAAAAACATTCTAAAATGACTTCGTTTTGAGTAAATTATGGGCGCTACCCACTCCAGGACACTTGGAATACATTGGGCGAAGCAGTATGGAGGAATATTTACGACGTTTTTGTGGACTTTATGGACCTTTCTGTCTCGGCCATAGACCTCCATTATTTGAATGTCAGCAGACAGCAAGAAGCCTCCCAGATCCCTTCCAGATGAATGCATTTGAGATATCAAAAAGTACTTTCCAGAGTGTTGTTCAGCATGGGGGTGAGAAAATGAAAGCAGTGGTATCATGTTTTGGGTGTATATTCCTTTAACAAGTGGTGGTAGGCAGCTCTTGTGCATAGAAGCCATCTGTGTTACTGTCTATTTGATACCATTTACCATTAATACATTACTGTACTAGACTTTAACAGCTTTTTTTTTTTTGAGAATACATAAAACACGATAGACCCATTTATTCAAAGAGACCTGAGAGATTGTTTCCAGTTTAAGCTTTAAGGTATAGTGCAGGATGTTTTTTGGTTTTTCTTCTGGGTGGATCATAAAAATAAGCGGTCCTCCTAATTGTCAATCATTCTGGTGACGTGTATACGTAAGGCTGTCCTACGTGCTCGTCCCCACTTTCACTTACCGGCGGTGAGTCTGACATAGAGGAAAATTTGCAAATCTTCTTTTGGAAAGTGAGTCGTTATCTCTCAAGAGCCGGTACAGAGTTGTGCATGTGCAATCTTTTGGGGGCATGGAGACTTTGGGTCTTTTCAAAAATTTGTGAAAATCCTCCACTATACCTTTAACCTTCATATTTTGTTGAGCAGGTCTTAGTCTACTGGAGGGTCAGTCTCGTCCGATAACGTGGGACCAATTGCAAATCGTGGATAATGACAATCTGAATGTAGTTCGAGTCATCACTGTGGATGGCCTCCTGCATGGACAACTAACTGTAAGAGGTACTAACACACCGAAACACTGACCTTATGAAATTTCACCTGTAAACACATGAGTACCTGCTACTGAAAGTCAATTCAAATCTGATGCATTTTGATTTAACAAACCTTTTCTGGATTATTCTATCCATACCATAGACCCTCATTCTACATGAAAAATTTAAATTTTCTTGAAAATGGTAAATCATCTTTTGTTAAACTTTCCAATAGCGGAATAGTATTCCTATTTGATATCTTTAACAACATATCTTTATATGTTTGTTAACTTATCAACTGCAAAATTTTATCCTTATCAAAGCTGGTGCATCTATAGTCCTTCAATTTGAGTTGACTCAGAGCAAAGTGGTGTAGAATCCTAGATTATCTATGTTCTATTAAATCATATTCACTAGTTTTCTTGTTCTGCCATGAACTCCAGGTGGAAAGGGTTTCATGTTCACCATCAATGACATAAAAGCAGGAGTTGTCTGTTATCACCATGACGACAGCGACTCTACAAAGGACTTTGTCATTTTTCGCATCACCGATGGCCGCCATCAGACCCGACACAAGTTTCCCATCAAAATTCTCCCCAAAGATGACAGCCCTCCGTTCCTTATAACCAACATGCTGGTGGAGGTCTTGGAAGGCCAGACCACCCTGCTCAGAGGCTCCACCCTCAAGGCTTCAGACATGGACTCTAGTGATGACTACATCCTCTTTAATATCACTCGCCTCCCGCAGGCAGGAGAGGTCATGAAAATCCCAGGACCAGGGCTGGCAGGTCAGGAAGACTGACCGGGTTAATCTCTGATCTTATATTGTGTAATGTCTTTAACGCCCTGTTTGTTTTGATTTCTGTTCAGGTTACCCCGTGAGCCGCTTCCTTCAGAAGGACCTTTCCCAGTCCATTGTGTACTACAGACACCTTGGGAACGAGGTGTTTGATGACTCATTTGAGGTTGTTCTGTCTGATTTCCATGATCCCCCTAACCTTTCAGAACCTCAGGTGAGTGATACTGACACATCTTTACCTCAATGGTACCATTCATTTCCTGATCAGTGATAGTTCAGAGTCCTTTGGTACCATGTGAAGTTAAACAAAGTTTTACAGAAGTCCTTCAATGCATGTATTTAGTTCTACCCAGTTAAAACCATGCTGAGATCAGGTGAGTCCAATCTTAACCGAGATACGTGCAGATTGGACACGCACGACTTAACCTGGCTGGGTAGATTAAATACGCTGACATGGAGATGACTTGTTGACTCTGTTCACATGTGGCCCATGTCTGCCAGATACTGTGTAGATAGGTGGTGAATAAATTCCATATCACAGTGAAAGTTCTCAGTCCTCCTGAACCATGAAGACATTAAACAAAGTTTTACAGAATTCCTTCATAGTTGGATATCTATGGCCCCCATTTAGAACACCCTTTTAAAACCATGCTGAGATTGGTCCGAGAACAATAACTAGGATAACTGTTGAGTGTAAAACTTCCTGAACGTCAAGGGTGCCGCCATGTGATTTGCTTGTTTACGTCTAGAGAGCAGTAGTACCGTAGATCATCACTAGGAGGCAAGGAACCGTGCTAGCGTGGTGTGTAAATGGTCGTAAAGACCCGAGCTCAGCACAGTTAACTGATCAAAGCTCGGCATGGATCGGATTTCAGAGGGTGGTGTAAATGGGGCTTGTGAGGTTATTCTACTCTATCCATCCAATGTGTATTCCAGCTACATTCTTCAACTATGAACAAATATAGAATGAAGACAATTAACAGTAATAAAATAAATCAGGTCAGGTAATGTGAAGTTTTTTGGAAAATACAAACCTTATAGGTTTTTTGTATTTTGTATAGTCCCCCTGCCTCAAGTGAAGGAGTTCAAGTATCTTGGGGTCCTGTTGACTGAGTGAGGGAAGAATGGAGCCGGGAGATCGATAGACGGATCGGTGCGGCTGCTGCAATAATGGGGACGCTGCACCGGGTTCGTCGTGGTGAAAGAGAGAGCTGAGCTTAAAAGGCAAAGCTCTCAATTTACCGTTCGCTCACGCTCCTACCCTCACCTATGGTCATGAAATTTGGATCATGACCGAAAGAAGCGAGATCCCCGGATACAAGCGGCTGAAATGAGCTTCCTCCCGCTAGGGGTGGCTGGGCTCTCCCTTAGAGATAGGGTGAGGAGCTTGGTCATTCGGAGAGGCTCAGTGTAGAGCGGGTTCCACCTCCACATCGAGAGGAGTCAGTTGAGGTGGCTTGGACATCTTCTTCGGATGCCCCTGGTCGCCTCCCTCGGGGAGGTGTTCCAGGCACGTCCCACTGGGAGGAGGCCCAGGGGACGCACCCAGGACACGCTGGGAGAGACCACGCTCTCGGCTGGCCTGGGAGCTTAGGGGCTTCCCCAGCAGAGCTGGAGGAGGTGTCTCCGCGGAGAGGGAAGTCTGGAAGTCTCTGCTTAGTCTGCTGCCCCCGCTGACCGGTTCCGGATAAAGCGAGAGATGACGAGTGAAAGTACAAACCTTATGAGCAAGGATGTCAAAATGGTTCCAGGGGCGCCGTGGCTGCAGGTTTTCGTTTCCAACTAAGCAATAGCAAACCAGACTCCAGTCACCTCATCAAGTCATCATGTTCAGATTTGACTCACTTGATGAGATGATTGGAGTCTGGTTTGCTATTGCTTGGTTGAAAAAATACCTGCAGCCATACGGGCCTTTCTGGAACCACTTTGACACCCCCTGCTATAAAGAAACAGTCCTAGCTTCATTTAGACCCAGATGATTCTCGCCCTAAGGCAGCAGCACTAACTCTATTCTGCATGAAACACATAAGCCAAACCTGTAAACACAATTCCCTTTTTTAGCATCTGGGATTGACATCAGCAGTAATGGAGATATCATGGCCAAATATTTCTAAATAGCTGAACTATCTTGGCAGAGAGGGAAAAGATCCCTTTTCGTTAAAAATTGTGGTTGGTGCAAGATGTCTGTTAATGTATATAGGTGGTCATTTGGAGTTTAAACGGCTTTTTTGACCAGTTGTAAAGATGAGTTAGGAGAATCTCCCACCAGGAGGAGCCCTTGGGGCAGACCGAGGACTTAGTGGTGATGTTCAGTCAGTACTGTAGAATGGATTGAAAAGGCCTCAATTTCCTTTTAGATGAGCAGGAAGATGTTGTTTCTACTAATGCTCACTTGGACATATTATTCATAGGATAGTGTTGCTAATATAATGATGAATGTAATTATAATGGAACTTTATTGATCTCATATTGGAGAAAGTTACCTCTGCATTTAATCCATCTCCTTTGGGAGCCGTAGACTGCCATCGATTTATTTAAGGAGTTAAGGGTTTTGCTCAGAAAGCCAGAGTGGCAGTCTGTGGGGGTTGGTTTGGAACTCACAACCTCAGAATTCCAAGCTCTATGCCTTAACCACTAGCCCTCCACTCCCCTCTGATGCTTAAGTCTGATGCTATTGCTCAATCATTGAAGTAGCCATTTGTGTATAAACTTCAAGAAGATATGAATGTAATTGTATTTTTCCTGTTTTAGTTTGTAGCTGACAAAGCGCTGTCTATCTTCAGGTGGTCGTGGTTCACATAGCCTCTGTTCCAGACCAACCACCAAAGGAGGTTCCTGGTTCCAGGCGTTGTCTTGTGGTTAAAGAAACAGAAATAGCCCACATCACACGGCAACAGCTTCACTTTGTCGACCCAGAGTCGCCAGACAGCGAGCTCACTTACACAGTTACGACTCCACCTTTCTTCTCTGGTCACTACAGGTTAGTTTATTGTTGGCCTACACTGGTATATGGGTAGAGAGCATCTGTGTCAAACTTGTGTTGTTTTCTTAATTAGCAGCGGTTCAGATGCGGGAAGGTTATTCTTGGTTGACAGCATACCCAAATTTACCAAAGATTCTAATGCACCAGTCCTCAGACTCTTCACACAAGTAAATTACCTTATTCTTAGCAATTTCATTATTCTGTGTGCTATGTGTTTCACTATAAAACTCTTTTAAAAACTTTTTTCTCTCCAGCATGCAGTGAACTTTATGAAAGTAGCCTACATGCCTCCAATCATGGACATCGGCCCTCACCCTCAGTATATCCAGTTTATTCTGTCTGTGACCAACCATCTGGGAAAAACAATCACTGGGATCTGCTTTAATATCACTCTAATGCCAGTGGACAATCAGCCACCAAAGGTGCAATCAACAGCTGTCTACTCTCTATCCCACGTGGGAACTCTCACTTGTAGTAATGTTATGAATACTTTCTGTTTCAGGTTATCGCCAACATTCTGACTGTAGATGAGGGAGGGGAGTCCTTGCTGGGCCCAGAACACTTGCAGGTGTCAGATGTTGACTCTCTGCCAGAGGCATTGCGGGTCGAGCTCCAAAGGGGACCAGAGCATGGCGTTCTGCACGTTGGTGGCCATCCACTGACACCAGGCCAGAACTTTACACTACAGGACTTGATCAGTCGGAGGGTTAGGTCAGACATCATGCTTAATTATAACATGCGTAATTGTGCTAGTCAAACCTAAAAAAAGACTTCTTCACTCTGTAGATAGATAGATTAATTGATAGATATATTCCTTGCAGACCAAAAAATATTTATATTTCCTAATTAATTTAAGCTATTTCTAACAGTTATTCAATTCAATTCATTTTATTTCTATAGCGCCAATTCACAACACATGTCATCTCAAAGCACTTTACAGTTCAACCAGATCATCCAGTCAAATTGATTTCAAAGTTTCCTATCAAAGGAAAACCAGTTGATTGCTTCGACTAATTGACTCAAGGCAATCCCTCACATGCTTGTGGTGACTGTGGAAAGGAAAAACACCCTTTTAACAGGAAGAAAGCTCCAGCAGAAAGAAGCAGAGATACAAAAGGCAACTGTAAACCAGTTCAACAGCAGCACAGCTGATATTTCTCTCCAGGATGGAGTCACAGCTAAACAGACACAGATCAGATGAAGCTACTATGAGAAAAAAAGCAGAGAGCATAGTGTTATGAGATTGAACTAACAAATTCTGCAGAGTGGGAGAATAGAGGTAGAATGAAGCAGAATGATGAAAAGGGGTCCCTATGTCCTCCAGCAGTCTAAGTCTATAGCAACATAACTCTTCTAACCCGTCTTCTAGGATATCCTTCTCTTTATGCCCCCGCTGCTGTTTATCACCTAACAGACTCTGTTTTTGACCACATCTAAGCTTCTGATGCTAAAGGTTCAGCTACACTTACTCTGAATATATTAGAATTCTTTTCTGAGATGTTGCTGCATTTGCTTAGAGACGCTCAGCCTCTCTCCCTCTGCAATGATTTATTTAGCGGACATGACTCCGGTCGACTAGAGTTCGCTTGAAAAATAAACCAACTGGCAGGGACTCTTATAGCAGGCACATAAGTTTAATAAAACTGAAAGATAAATAATCTTATTGTACATGGATTTATGAGGTAAAACAGATTGGTAAAACAGATTGTTTGTGTTTTAACGTTAAAATATTTCTAATACATTAATTGACAATAAACACGTTAAGTCCAAAACCACAAAAATAGACAAAAGCTCAGACTATTCACAGTAACTCCTGCTAATTTTGTTTTGCAACCTTCTAAGGCAAGGCAGCACTCTTTGAATAGAATTCAACTTTATTGCTATTGCATTGCTACAAGTACAAAGCAAATGTAAGGGTTAAGGGTCTTGCTCAGGGACCCAGAGTGGCATTCCATGTGAGTGGAGCTTGAACTTTGAACCTTTTAGGAGCCAAACGCAATGGCCTAACCACTAGGCCACCAAAGACATGCTTTTTGCTCCGCAAAAGTCGCCTAGCAACGCTCATGAGCCCCCCTTTATATAGAGATAACTGATGTAAATCCTTCGCTGCAGGCAGAAAATGACATTTTGTGTGAACAAACCTTAATTGTTTTTCTAAGAAGTTCCTAACCTTAAGGTATGTGAACCATTATTTTGCTGATTTGTTCTCGCAGGTACAATCACGACAGCTCAGAAACTACAGAAGACACCATTGAGTTGAGAGCAACAGATGGAACTAATTCAGTCAGTTTCGCTCTGCCTGTAAAGGTAATTTTCAAAATTGGGGAAGACCCACCTGTAAATATTGCTATTAGATGATCATCCATTTATGTGCCACTGAATAAGGAAATCGACATATTTGTTTACAGGTCATACCTATCAACGATGAGCTCCCAGTGATGGTTACTGGTTTGAAACCAGTTCTCAGGTGTCCGGAAGGAGAACAAATAGTAATCACTTCAGAGTACATCTTTGCCACTGATGTGGACAGCGATAACAGAAGCCTTGCCTTCCTGATTGCCCGGCAGCCCTACCATGGGGTGGTTCTGCGAAATGGTGTTATTGTAGATCGCTTCATCCAAGCGGACATTACTGCAGGAATCATTGCGTACAGACACACAGGTAAACCAGCAGTGTTTGGTAGTAGACTTGTAGACAATGTACTATTTTTCAGAATTGTAGAGTGCCATTTTCTCTCTTTGTACTTTGGAGCACAAGGGTAGGAAATAATGGCCGCCTTTTCCAATGGGGCTACATTGTTTCATGCAAAATGCAATGAAGAAGTAACAGTATTAAGAAGAACATCAATTTGTCAAAGGGAAGAGATCAGACTGCTTACCTCAGAATAACTTCTGCAAGACCAAGGAAATTCAAAGTGTAACTAATTATTTAAACCCTGTCACAGCATTTTCTAACACTGGAACAAATATGTAAGTTTAGTTAGTTTAATCTAACAGGGTTATGATGATGTATTGTCACACATATTTTCAGAATCAATGTCATGTGCCATGTGGTTGAAAGTATGACTATCAATGAGGGTGGGGGCACAAATGTTTTGAGCACAGTTGTTTTTCTGCTTGTTTCAGGGCTGGAGATTGGATTAACTCCTCGACATGACACTATCACATTTGTCATCTCTGATGGGGAAAATGAGACACCGGCTTTGTGCTGTGGCAGGGAAACTCCCACCAGAGGCAGAGGCAAGACTCCTCAGACACGGGACAGCTTGCCTGTCTACGACCTCCATATCACAGTGTTTCCTGTTGACAGTCAGCCGCCCTCACTGGAAACAGGTGGGCTTAAGACAACATCTTTCTGCATGGGTTGTAGGTGCCCCCCAAAAACTAGATGCCATTTAGACATTGGTTTTTAGGCTAAATGTGGACGGTCCGTCATGGTCTCGATTTAGTCCAGAAATAGTTGTTGAAACTTAGGCTGTGTTTGGTCGGTCTGATTTTGTCCCACTTCAGTCCAACAATAGACAGTGAAAAGCCATAATTTTTTGATGATTTAAGATGTTGAGAACCATTTTTTTTTTAAATTATGGCTTTTCACTTTTCAACCAAATTTAGATACTATCATTGGGGTGTAAATCAGATCACCTTTTCAATGTCCTTTCAACCATTTTTTGCACCGATTTAAGTTGCGTCCTGCTGTCCTAATCGCCATCATCATGCAGGGGGCCAAGATATCTTGCCTGGTCAGCTAGGCCTACATTATTTCTAACAACCCACATTTTCAGAGGCATAGACCAGTATCGGGTATTATAGGCTAACAAAGACCTCAACAAGTCCCCACTACTAAGGGGCGGACCTGTTCTTCCGGTTCAAATTGCATGTTTTCTGAGCCAAAACAAGGCTTTGTTGGTGCAATCTACAAAGCTTGGAACTCAACACTAATTCTGACACTTTTAATTGAAAACGCTTCCTGATGGGAAGAGAAACATCTTCCAACTTGGAATATAAATTCCACTGGTTTGTTTTTTAACATTTTTGGAATGGCTATGAAACTGGATGACAAAGAATTTTCTCCAGCAAATACCAAAAACAGAGTCCAGACACAAAACAAGCCACCAAAGTTGGGCAAGGACAAAAACATTCTCTGAACCCTTGAAAAACCGATCCATTCCGAGACCGGTCCGAGTTCTGACGCCTCGTTTACACATCACGCTATCTCGGTTCCTTGACTCCTCGCCTCCTAGTGGACGATCTGCGGTATTACTGCCAGTATTGAAGGAGGAAATCAAGCAGTTGGTGGTGGTAATGCACCAAAAGTTGTTTGCCAACCGCCATAAAACACAAGAAGACGAAGAAGGCGGGAATCAAGCAATAAGCTAAATTCTTATTAATTTTGGTAGATTTTATAAGAATTGTTGTTTTGTTTGTGTTCCCAGGTGAAATCTTTAAGGTGGATGAAGGTGGGACGGCCCAGATAACTGCTGCCCATTTAAGGGCCTCTGACATGGATACAGTCCTAGACCAGCTTGTTGTTAGTTTGATCTCTCCTCCCCAGTTTGGCTACATAGAAAATGTCCTCCCCAGCCCTGGCTTTGAGAAAAGCAACACAGGCATAAGCATAGGTAAGCATTAGGATGTGTCGAGTTTAATGAAGTACACTGGAAATAAGTAGTTTCATGTGTTTGGTGTTAATCCCTATTTCCCCAGCTTCTTTTCTATACAAGGACATCACCAAGGGTTATATTAACTATGTACAGTCCAGACACCAGGGGATTGAACCCACTGCTGACCAGTTCATGCTTTGTGTCTCGGATGGCAAGCGCAACTCTGCTAACATCCCTTTCTACATTATAATTAACCCAACAAATGATGAAATTCCTGAATTTATGGTACAAAACATCACGGTAAGTTTACTGAATTTCTTTCTTATCCAAAACGTCTCAATAAACACCTTTACTTAGATATTTTTTCACTGAAACACATGTAAAATACATTGACTTGCTGGTTCATTTTCTTCCTGAGGTACAAGAAGGAGAAATGAAACACCTGGACACATCTGTGTTTCATGCGATGGACCTAGACATCCCCAAGAATACCCTGATCTTCTCTGTGGTCAGACCTCCCCAGCATGGAAGCATCATCCATCACAGCGATGGAAACCCAATCATGAAGAGACAGGAGCCTGACCTATGGCCTTCTGTGGCTGCCTTTACTATGAAAGATGTCAAAAAGGGTACATTTTGCTAACCTGACTCCGCCACATGGATTTGCTTCAAAGATATCCATCTGAAACCTTCCATAGAAGTAATTTTGGGAAGGGGCGAAAATACTGGTTAGCTGATTGGCCTATGTTGGTGATAGACAGGCCAAATAAACCAATCAGATCAACGAAGCATATGACGTACTAACAGAGCGACAACGAAAACACAACCACAAGCCAGGCTACTCTTGCCGAAACCGTGGTCGGAGAAGAGCAAAAACATCTTTTCCTCTGAGAAAAGCCTCCAAAGCAGTGTTTTGCTCTTCTTTCAATGAAGAAATACTCTGTAATTCCGATAAAACTTGCTCGATAGCCGCGTTACGCAGCTAGTTTCATCGGGCTGAAGTCGCCATGTTCTTTAGACTGAACGGTCGCGCTTCTTCGTTGCGTCACACCTCAACCTGCCTCAAAGCCAACGCTGATTGGGCGTTCATTTGGTGAACGGCTCCAAATTTTCTTCAATGGAGAGTCTCCAGACTGACTAGCTGAGCGAAATCTTGAGAGCTCGCGAGATCAGGATGGTCTCACGAGGCTACTGTCTTGCCCCCTGTCCACCCCCAGCGATCATCTCAACATATCGTCCTGCCCCTCAGGGTCCCTTGTCACTGCCCATTGGAGTGGCGTTTATTTCACTTTTACATTAAGGTGTTTCACTTTAAATGTTCCTGACAAATTGGCCTTAACATTTTCTGTTTCAAATGGGACGGCTGCCACTTTTTTAATAATTTAAGAATCACATACCTTTAGCAGGTAATCATCAAAGCAAAAACTAAGCAGTGTAAAGGTGTTTAAAGCTGCCATGTAGTTCTTGGGCAGTTTGGAGATGATCAATAAGCAGAATTAATTGGGCCCGCTGTGGTTATAGCTGAACTTCTTTTTATTATACATTCTTAATTCTTCAACCACAAAACAGGCTTAAATCTGATAAAAAGGGACTTTCGCTTAGCTTTTTAAAGATGTTTCAGCATCTCTTCAGGAGTCTTTCTTAATTCTGTCAGCTCACAACAGAGCGATTTGAAGTTGGAGTGCTGATGTTTTAAAGAAACACGTAGGTTAATTTTTCTGCCCATTCTTTTGTTGTGCATGGCTTTTGTATCTTATCATGAAAAGCATGTTTATGTAACCTGTTTGGTGTGAGTTATAGGACGGAAACCACTTGAAAGCTGAAGAAACAATCCTTCACTCCTGTTTAGTGATGGATTTTTCTCTTTTAGCAAAGGCTTTTTTCACCTAGTGTCTTTTAAACCATCTGTCCTCCCATTTCCAAAATGTAAATATTTTGATTGTCATTACAATTTGAGGGGCTGCATGATGGGGCAGTGGTAACACTGATGCCTTGCAGCAAGACTGTTCGGGGTTCAATTACTGGCCTGCAGTCCTTCTGCATGGAGTTTGTATGTTCTCCGCATCCATGCTTGGGTTCTCTCCGGGTACTCCGGCTTCCTCCCACAGTCCAAAAACATGACTGTTCAGTTAATTGGCTTCTCCACATTAGGTGTGAGTGTGCATGGTTGTGTGTCTTGCCCTGTTAAAGACTGGCGACCTGTCCAGGGTGTACTCCGCCTCTCACCCATAGACTGCTGGAGATAGTCACTGGCCCCATTGAGACCCTGAAAAAAGACTCAAGCGGGGAGAAGATGAATGGGTGGATTTCAATTAAAACCAATTTAATGCAATTTAAAAATACTTCCTTAATGCCAAAGGGAAATTAAATAAATTGTGTGCCCTTTGGTCTTGAGCCACAAGTATAGAGCTAACTCTGGCACAGAGCGACTGGCTCTGCTACGCTATGCAATGCATATGTGTAGTTGTTTAGTTTCTCTAATTTTTGCTTTGTTTTAGGTATTCTTTCTTTGTGGAAAAAAAGAAATTTTTTTTCTTTGGAGTTTCTTTTTGGGATTTGAAATTCACTGGTATGTTATATTTGCAATGAATTGGAGAAAAGACTTAAAGGAATAGTACCCAAAAACATGATTAGCCTTCATTTTCTACTTTCACACCCCCATGCTGAACAACACTCTGGAGTAGTACTTTTGATATCTCAAATGCATCTATGCAGATCTGGGGAGGCTTCTTGCTGTCTGCTGACATTCAAATAATGGAGGTCTATGGTGACCTTGAGGCAGAAAGGTCCATAAAGTCCACGAGCAACGTGTCAATATTCCTCCATACTGCTCGTCCAATGTATTCCAAGTGTCCTGGAGTGGGTAGCATCCAGAATTTACTCGAAACGAAGTCATTTAGAATGTTTTTTAGAGCATAAACAGTAGTGTATAGGATTTCCTGAAAAGCGCCGCGCACCTGCGCCGATCCTCGGCGCTCACCGGAAGCCGCGGCAGACCAAACCAGATGAAAGTGCGCATTCAGCTTGGCAAAGAAACTCATGCTCTTCCTCAACACTGAAGTCCTCAGACATTTTTCTTTCGTTGTTTCTTTTTTTCTTTGCACAGGTAAACAGCACATTTCTTCTTCTACGCTTTGCATTATCGGCAGAGCAGGCGCTGAAAATGCTACTTTCATCTCGGGTTTGGTCTGCCGGCGCCTCGTAGCGTCGCATCGGATCGCGAAGAGGCTTGGCGCTTTTCAGGGAAATCTATACACTACTGTTTTGCTGCTAAAAACATTCTAAAATGACTTCGTTTTCGAGTAAATTTCTGGATGCTACCCACTCAGGGCTGCCTTGGAATACATTGGACGCAGCAGTATGAGGAATATTGACACTTTTGTGGACTTTATGGATGAATGAACGCCATGACCTACCATTGAATGTCGGCGAGACAGCTGCAAGCCTCCCAGGTCTCCAGATGCATTTGATATCAAGAAGTACTCCAGAGTGTTGTTCAGCATGAACTGGAGTAGAAAATGAAGGCTAATCATGCTTTGTGGGTGTACTATCCCTTTAAGAAACACTGAGCAAAAGTCCAGTTGCCTCTGATTCCAGCCTGTTTTATGGTTTTATGTCCAGATGATGGACGATTTACAAAGGCTTGTTTAATGTTTCCATGACTCGGGTTTTGATTGTTTCCCCCATTTTCCATCAGGTTTGGATCTGATGTATCTCCATGATGACAGTGAAAACATGATGGACAGTTTTATCGTTCAGTTGACTGATGGCAAACATCAGCTAGAGAGACGGGTGATGGTGGAAGTTCTACCAGTGAATGACGAAGAACCTCATCTTATCAGGTTTCTTGAACGTCTTGTTAACAATTTTTTGTCAAAAGTCAGTTCTCATGCGACCTTTTAGAACAAAAGTGACCCCTGTGTTTTTGTAGGAACAATGGGCTTGAGGTGAAACCGGGAGAAGCTAGGGTTATATCCAGTGTTACATTATTTGCTGAGGACAAAGATACCCCCTCTACAGAGATCATGTACATTTTTGAGAGTGTTCCAACACAAGGAATACTCCAACTACAGGTAAGAATAAACATTTCAAAGCTGAGTCCCTTGTTGTGGCCACATGCAATACTGATGTCATTTTGTTGCCTCAGTCCTTTAGGAAATATTACAGGCTAAATTCTGTTTAATCTTTTATCTCCCTTGTCAACCTCCCAACTTCCATTCTACATGCACTGCTGGTAAGAAATCAACTGTTTATATGTGTTTTAGGAAGGCCAGAATTGGGTGACACTTACAGCTGGGAGAAGGTGTACCCAGGACATGGTTGACATGAACCTTTTGCGTTATATACACACTGGCCATCATGCCACTAAAACACAGGACCTCTTTGTTTTCCACTTGATGGATGGAAAGAATCAGTCACCACCACAGCACTTCCAGATTTCTGTCAGAGATCTGGAAAAAGGTACTGGAATTTAGCATTAGATGTAGAATTACTTCTCTTCTCTTGTTGTTCTTCTAGCTACTGCTACACATGAACAGCACTGTTATAAAAAGTTTTTACGAAGCCAAGTCCTTGTAGAAAGCAATAATTACAGTATATGAATAAGATATATGGTGCCTTATTTGATAGCGTTTGAGCATGTCACTCCTTTAATTAACATGGAAGTTCTAAACTTGATTTATGCTTGCCGCATTTGCAAGTTCCTCATGGCCACATTATGTTATTTTGGGCTTCAACACCCCTCCGCATGGACCCCATAGGGACAAAATGTAAGCTTGGAGAACCTAGGAAAATTTGTAAGTATGCGGAAGGGTCAACGCAGAAAACATGGATAGTGAGGAGTAGTTCCTGCTGGTCAGGGTTTATGGTCCGTAGTCCCAAAGGGAAAATTGGCAATCAGTTGACTTTGGAAGGCTGAAGAAAGCTAGCCTGGGTGCCATTCGAACGTAGTCCGCCCTAGCGTTTGAGGTCGGGAAGTTAGGTCTGGCATTACTCAATAGTAGCGCCGTAGTATGCGCGCACAATATCTAACGGGCCAAACAAATTGTCAGGGTAGGCTTTATACGATGATGGACAGATGATCAACAGGGCGTAATCAACCAAAGCGCGCTTGGGTGACAACAACAATGGCTGCCGCTGGAGAGTTGAGGTGTGTTGATTCTGCTATTAGGTCTGTTCTAGAAGATATCGACAGCAAGTTAATTTTAAAAGAGGAACAGAGAAACGCGATCAAGGCTCATCTTCTTATTCTAGGCGTGCAACTGCACGCTTTGATTTTTGTTGACAACAACTATCGCATTAAGCAACATCGTCCACACACTCCGTTGCTCTTATTGGTTGTAGGTCTATCCAATTGAGTGCAGAGGCATTTTTTCCTGGTTAGTTGGAAACACCCCCCATAATCACAGCTCTATGGAGCAGTATCAGACTCATATTCTGACTAGAATTGAGTAGGACTACGTCAGGCTAAGAGAAAGCATTGAGACATGACAGAATTAGACCAAGTGTCCCCAGTTGGGGATTCGTGCTGACACTTTGGCACCCATGCATCCTTCACAAAAGTAAAACCAAACAGCAGCAGGGTCTTGTTGTAAATGAGGGGTGTAAAAGGCATGATGTGGGGCCTTTTGCCTCTACACCCATCCCCTTGGTTTGGTATCAAAATACAATGACTTCTGGCTGGTAACCTATCATTCTTAGGGATGCATTGGGTTGGTTATGAACAATTGGGACATTGCTGGACTCTGATGGGATCTCTCCCTTGGTTCTTCTAAGTTTGTCAAACAATAGTGGACCCTGTTTTGGACATATGTGGCCTGCTTGAAAGGCTTCAAGACCCACAATTTGCTCCAGAAATCTTTTTCAGGTTGATGGTTGTACATTTTAAAACTTGTTTTAGGTCAGTTCTAGCATTAACTCTTAACGTAGGCGAGGATTTAGGTGGGCGATACGCCAGGACACCATGGCTTTCTTAGAATGATTTGATAACAACCAACAGCAAAGAAACATTAATTAATGAAGTTTTCTTTCCTTATACAGACAGACTTCTAATTGGAACCTCTATAACCTCCTACTTGTGCTTTCAGGAAACATTGCCATCTTTGTGAAGCCGGTAAATGTCAGCCGAGGAGACCGTGTGGTTCTTACCACCGATGTGCTGCTGGCCACAGATGACACAGACAAGCCAGAGGAGCTTCTGTATGTTATCACCAGCCCACCTGCTCACGGACACATAGAGTACATCAAACATCCAGGGGTGATTATATCCACCTTCAGCCAAATGGACATAGCAGCAAACCTTGTTGCTTACGTCCACGACAACCGAGGAGAAAAGGCAACAGAAAAGTTTCAGTGAGTCTGAATACCTTTAAGTTTTAACAACTTTCCATGACAAGTCAAAATACCAAAAGGGAAAAAACCCTTAACATTTAAGTTTTGTTTAATCTGCATACACTGTCTGAGTTTTTGCAAGTTTCAGGCCGATTCTCTTTTTATGCACAAAATGTTTTTGATCGGGCCCAGCTTCAGCCTCATCATGCTTCATGCTTCGAGTATTATACAGGGGGGTAACGAGGGGCAATTAGCCTCTCACAACCACCTCCTAATCGTAAGGTTGGGAAAAAAGCAAACATGTTTGAAATTCAATCGGACCTTGTGAGGCGTTTGTAGACAAATTCAATTCAGTTTATTTATAGCGCCAATACACAACACATGTCATCTCAAGGCACTTAACAGTTCACCAGATCTTACAGTCAAATTGATTCAAAGTTTTCTATCAAAGGAAAACCAGTTGATTGCATCGACTCGAAGGCAATCCCTCACACTAAGCATGCTTGTATCAACAGTGGAGAGGAAAAATTCGAAAAACGTTAGAGATTGAACAGATTCTGCAGAATAAAGAAAAGGGGTCCCTATGTCTTAAATTCTGCTGTTGAACAGAGCTACAAGCCAATTTACCCGAACCTTGCGCGCTGCTCACAGTGCAGTTCTCCGACTAGCGCCTTCTCTAGGAGGTGAGTCCGAAATGTCGTTTTTGGACGTAGAGTGTGAGCCAGTAGATCACATCAGAGCGTCAGGCCGCACAGTGTAAGAACATACATCGTGAGCTGTGAACTTTCAAACCCTGTGGTTGTGTCGTACAGTTTCAGCTATAGCTGAGTACAACGATTGAAAATATCGTACAGGGTACGTCCGGTCAACAAAAAAAACTCACAAACACGATCCATCTTTAGCTTGTCGTCATCCTCATGAAGAAAAGAAGTGTCAATAAAATAATTTAATCATCACTGACTTAAACAACACTGCACAGACTACTTGTAACCTCCTGACTTAACTAGACAAAGTTTTGGTACAGATCCTGTATGCTAACACCCGGTCTGTTGCGTGTTTTAACAGGTTTGTTGTAAGCAATGGTAAGACTAGTCGACATGGAAGCTTAGAGCTGCATGTGGAAATGGTGGATCGTGTTCTGCCATCGCTGACGTCCAACAAAGGCCTCCAGGTCCCTCAGGGTTCCACCATGATCCTTGGCCCAGACTGTCTCTCTCTGTCGGATCCTGACACTCCACCTGGAGCCCTGACCTTTTCTCTCCACCAGCCTCCGCAGTATGGGACTCTTCTTTTAGCTGGTGTTACACTGACTGCTGGCTCAAACTTTTCAATGAAACACATCAAGGAGCTGGAGGTGACGTACAGACATGACGGGGGACCGTCTCAGATCGACCGGTTTGCTTTCACGGCCTCTGACACGTCCAGACGAGGTTTTTTGTTAGATGGAAAGCTGCAAACGGAGCCGGTGTTTTTCACCATTCAGGTGGGGAAAAGAAAAAAACACAGGTTATGAGTTAAATTGATTTTAATTTGGTTTTGCTACCATTTGCTCTCAGTTTAGGACTCCACAATGGAGAGCTATAATAAATATGATTTGGCACAAACATTTCTGGTTTATTTTCAGATCAAGCCTTTGGATAAATCTTCTCCAGAAGTAATGAAGCTACTCCCACTTTGGAAAGCAGAGCTTTTACCCGATGGCAGATATGGGATTTTCCTGACATCTCGAGAGCTTAAGGCTCAGGACAGAGACAGCAGAGAAGAAGAGCTCATATTTTGCATTGTTCGTTCACCTTATTTTGGCTACCTTGAAAACATTACCACAGGTCAGTATAACGATGTCATTCTATCCACCCTGCATGATGCTGGTCAGTTCACTACTTTGCCTTTTGGCTGTTATTCCATTTATGTAGGGTACCTTTAAAAGGGTCAGCCTTTAGACCTTACAGTTCTAAGGGATTATTTTTGGTTAATTCAAATATTGATGTAAGTCAATAATTCAATCATGCTTTTAGCGACAATGGAGAGAAAAACTCATAAATCCGTTCACCAAACAAGCGTCCAATCAGCGTTGGCTTTGAAGGGTTGAGGTGTGACACAACGAGAAGCGCGACAGTTTAGTCTAAGAACATGGCGGCTTCAGCCGATGAAACTAGCGTTAGCGTGGCTATCGAGCAAGTTTTTATCGGAATGACAGAGTATTTCTTCACTGAAAGAAGAGGCAAAACACTGCTCTGGAGGCTTTTTCTCAGAGGAAAAGATGTTTTGCTCTTCTCCCGACTGGTTTTAGCAAGAGTTTGATCTATCAATTGGCTCCTCTTAAGTAGATTAAGCTCTGTTAGTGCGTCATATGCTTCATTGATCTGATTGGGTTTATTTGGCCCGTCTATCACCAACATAGGCCAATCAGCTAACCAGGCTATTTTCACCCCTTCCCAAAATTACTTAAGCGGAAGGTTTCCAGATGGATATGCGAGGAGCAAATCCAATATGGCGGAGTCAGGTTAGTTGCAGCAGGGCTGAGGTGCTTAGAGGGCAGCCATCTTGGATTGGACCACAGTTAAGACAGCTGCTGTCAGAATGAATAGTAGGTACCTTAGATCTTATTTAAATCACATGAGACAATATTACAATAATCTCTTACATGTCACAACCCATTAAAATACCAAAATAAACATATTATCTATGCATATATGCTCTTTAATAAGTTATTCTGTGTCATATATGTGTAGGCTAGACCAGCGGTTACCAGTAAAGGTCTGGAGACATTTTTTATTATGATCCATTATTTTAAAAAGCACTTAATATTGAAATCAAATGTTTATGCATCCATTGACTTTTTAATTAAAAAATATAAAAAGTAGATTGTTTTTGAAGTAGAGAACAACAATCTTTCAGTTTGGTATGTAGACAATTTCCTGACTCACTTTTTATATACAGTAGTTCTCGTTCCTAAATTCAAGTTCTCGTATGAGACACAATGTGTTGTGTAATAGAGAAATGTAAAATAATTTAGAATTTCTCTGACTATTCATCTACCAGTATTTTATGATTATATTTATGGATCCACAGTGGTTGGACTACTGGGGTAGAACATTTTTGTTTTTATGAAATGAGTGTAGGAAGAGTTGAAGATGCTCTGCAACCTTGACGCTTCATTCTACGGAAGAGGATTAGGGCCACTGAAAAAAAAAGTTCACTGATTTTTTATTTTATTTCAGCTTAACATAGGACAAAAGTCTGAATTCTGACTTTTTCTCAGAATTCTGACTTTAATCTCAGAATTCTTACTTTTATTATTATTGGCAGAATTCTGAAGTTAAAGTCAAAATTCTGAAAAAATAAGAATTCTGAGATTAAAATCGAAGATTCTGACTAAAATTAAGTCAGAATTCTGAAAAATATAAAATTCTGAGATTAAAGTCAGGGAATTCTGAGGACAAAAGTCAGAATGAGAAAAAGTCAGGGAATTCTGAAGTTAAACAAATTCTTCTGAGAGGAAAGAAAGTCAGAATTCTGAAAAGAATAAGAATTCTGAGATTAAAGCCAGAATTCTGAGAAGAAAGAATCAGAATTCTGAGAAAAAAGTCAGAATTCTGAGATTGAAAAGTACTCAGAATTCTGAGAAGAAAGTCAAATTCTGAGAAAATTCAAGAATTCTGAGATTAAAGCCAGGGAATTCTGAGATTAGAATCAGAATTCTGAGAAAAAGTCAGAATTCTTCAGAATGCTGAGATTAAAGTCAGAATTCTGAGGAAAAAGTCGAATTCTGAGAAAAAGTCAGAATTCTGAGATTAAAGTCAGAATTCTGAGATTAAAATCAGAATTCTGAGAAAAAAAGTCAGAATTCTGAGAAAAAAGTCAAAATTCTGAGAAAAAAGTCAGCATTCTGAGAAAAAGTCAGAATTCTGAGATTAAAGTCAGAATTCTGCGAGAAAAAGTCAGAATTCTGAGAGAAAAAGTCAGAATTCTGAGAAAAAAGTCAGAATTCTGAGAAAAAGTCAGGGAATTCTGAGATTAAAATCAGAATTCTGAGATTAAAGTCAGAATTCTGAGATTAAGATCAGAATTCTGAGAAAAAGTCAGAATTCTGAGATTAAAAGTCAGAATTCTGACTTTTTCTCAGACTTCTGACTTTTTCCCCATAATAAACTGAAATAAAATTTTAAAATCAGTTAACTTTTTTTTTGTTCACTGGCCCTAATCCTCTTCCGTATCATTCAGAAAAAAAAAAAAAAACGTTTTTCATTTCTCTTCACAGGCAGATTTGTGCCACAGCGCTTCTCGCAGTCTGAGCTCAGCAAAAGGACAATTGCTTATATCATCAGTCCAGATAGGGAGATTCTCTCAGACAGCCTGGAGTTCAAGGTGTCTGGTCCTTTAGGTAACATTGGGCCCTCTCACATGTAAGAAATGTTCACTTTCACTCTAATTATTTATCCGATTTACTGAATTAGCCATTTGGTTTTCTTCATGCATGGTCCTTGTCTTTGCAGACTTGAATTCCAGTGGAGCAGAGTGGATTTTTCTCAGTCTGAGTCCTCATCATGTGAGGAGCAGGGAAAAATCTCTCTGGACATCATTCGAAGTGGGAACCTAGTCGAGTCATCTTACGTCACTGTCAAGGTCTCCATCATGTGCTGATAAAACTAAAAGTCATGCAAAGGAAATTGCTGCAGTGCTAAAGTCATAATTTTTTTCTTGTGTTTGCTTTTTTTTCTTCCAGGTGATTGAGGGCACCGCAACTGCAGAAAAAGACTTCCGTACAAGCCTCTCTTCGCTGATTCAGTTCGATCCAGGTATTAAAATGATTTTTTTTTTTTTGCAAAAGAGTAGCAAAGAAATGTTTTGTTTGATTAGAGGTTTATGCTGGTAGAATTTTAGAACTTCGAACTTTTGTCAAAGCTTTAAAACAAAAGTAGCATCAACAGAAATGTGTTGAATTAGCTGAATTGATCGATTTGAAGAGGGTCTGGTCTGCTAACATGACCCAGCTTTAGAATCAGGTCTTCTTCAGCCTCTAACAGGTTTTCAACCACAATCGTCTTGGCTTTAGCTCCATCGATCGTTTCTATCAACAGCCCAGCTTCCTGCAGAATAAACCGACCTCTTAAGCCGGGCATTCACTGCACAATTTTTTAAAAAGTTGTGTGCAGCTACAGCTCAGACTGTACGCTTCTATTGTAGCAACTTTTCTGTTCCAAGTGATTTCAAGACACAAATCTGTGGACTTTTCTCAGTGTTTTTGGCAAATTTAGTGACTTCAAGTGAAAGTAGCAATCATCGTTTCAGAACAGCAGCGAGAGCCGCTGTGATTCTCTACTAAGCGCTTCCCTAAGCGCTGTGTCACAGGCAGACTTCTATCTTATAAAATACTTAACTTTCTGATCTTTAAACAACACTTTTCTTAAGTATTGAACATTGTCATTAGGAGATAACATTCAATCATTTGCAAAATTGAACAGCAAAAAAAGTAAAGGCTAAGAACAGAATGCACAGTAATTAAGGAAGACAGTCGGATATTTCAAAAATCGTTTATTTAAAAGTGATGGATCTGCAGTAGCAGGAAGGATGTTTAATGCAGGAACCTCTGCAGGAGGAGAATGCAGGTTAGTGATCATGTTGATCTGACGGAGGATGATAATGAAAATGAGAGTCACTAACCTGGCCTTATAGCTCAGTCCGTGCCCAGAGGATGAGGTTGATTCCAGCCCATAGGCTGCCAACAATATGCGAAGGGATGGGTCCAGAGAGTTCCAGAAGCTGCTCCGGTAGTCAGGACAGGCAGGAGATCAGATGATGATGTCAGGTCAGGAAAACAGATCCGAACAGGGACAGGAAGGCTTAGAAGTCCAAAGGCAGAATGGGTCAGGATCAGGTAATCAGTAACACTAAGGTATGGAAGAGAGACTCTCACCAAATGCTCAACAATAACCCGGCACTGATGACTTGTTACAGGGCTGGTTAAATAGAAGCTGGAGCAGGTGGATCAGATGAACAGTAATGAGGAACTGGGCGGAGCTAGGCAGGTGAATGAAAAGAGTAAACCAGCCAGTCATCAGCGCCATGATCATGACAAAAACATAAATAATGAAAATAAAAATTCTAATATACAACCTTGGTTCTGTAGATTTTTCTTTTACTTAAGCTGAATCCAGTTGCAGCACAAAGTGGTAGAAAAATATACCAAGTTTAGGGCTCAGAAAACCATATTCATTTAACAGAAGTCTGAGTTTTTTTTATTTTCACGGTTACCTCAAAGTAAAATTCCTCAAATATGTTTTTGCTTGGAATCATGGTGGCGTGAAATGTTGCTACTTTCTACAATCACAACAGAGTAGAGACTGACAGGGGGGTGGATTTTCACTCCTGTCCCGACCCTTTTCCACAAAAAAAGTTGTGTCCCGTCCCCGATCCCGGGCCAGAGTAGAAATCTAAATCCTGTCCCGTCCCACTCCTGGTGAAATTACTCCCCACTCCCATCCCATCTCCCATTCAGAATGACTCCCCGCTCCTGCACCACTCCCATTCTTGTTGTCTTCAAGAAGATTTCTGCCAATACATTGAATCTGAATTTCTATAAAGGGTCAGTTAAGTTCCTGTTTCTAACTGTAGTAAAGGTCAGTTAAAGTAAAAGGAATAATAATTATAAATACATATTAAAAGTAACAAACAAGGAAACAGACCATGCTTATCTTAGGTGAATAAACAATCAAAACAATCAAACTTTTTCGAAGTCGAGTTCTAATTGTTGGTCCCTCCATTGTTGTTTTTAAGCGCGGGTGAAAAAATGGAAGCAATGTTGGTTTTTGGTCGTAGTTTTTGACTCGCATTACAGTGTAGGCTTCAAGGAAAAAACTACAAAATGGCGGTGCCAGTACTGGATTTTTTTTCTTTCTATTTTATTTTATTTTTTGGCATAGATCCTAGTTTTTTCAGTTAATATTGGTTTGCTCCTGCTCCAATTAATGTTTAATCCTGTACCGTCCCAATCACGTGATCGTTACTAATACTGACTCCCGTGGGATTCCCGAAAAAATGTCAGTCTCTACAACAGAGTCACAGCAAATTAATCAGATCAGTCGTGTAGCGTATCCTGGGAGAACAATTGCATTTTGTTGGCCCACTCCCCATTTTTATATTCAACCCTTCTGAGTTTTTGAAGAAGTAATCATAAATGTTTTGGGATGTATTTACCCCATTTGCAATAGCTGTCTATAACCGATCGTTTCCGAGTTCAGACCGAGCTTGGATCAGTTAACCTTGCCAAGCTTGGTTCTCACGAGCATTTACACATCACGCTAGCGCATTTCCTCGCCTCCTATCGGTGGCCCACAATACTACAGGTCTCAAGGCAGGAATTACGCAAACAAAAATGTCGGTGCCCACAACATCCAGGAACTTATTTTTGTTTATATTAGTGATATTTCATTATTTGCGGCATGTCAGGCGAGGAAAGTATCCCACGTGGTCTTAGTATCATCTCAGTTCACACCAGTGGCGGCTGGTGAAAAATATTTTTAGAGGGGCTGATATAGCCTAGTGTATGTCTCCAACTAATCCAGAATAAGAATTCAAATAAACAATTGGACAATTAATACAATTTAACAGTAATGATTTAATTTACACTATAATAACAGTAACAGTGATGATTTTGGTCACAATAACCATGACATGAAATTTTTATATCCTACAACAGGGATGTTCTTCTGGCAAACAGGTAGATAAATAAGGATCTCACCGAATTTGGTGGAAGCTGCATCTCGCTCGTTACGTTCGCCATCGTCCCCTCTAATTGTCTGCACCTGCGCTTGGGTGCAGAAGCCTGTTAAAGAACAGTTTTTCAGCCCCAAGACCATAAAATTCTGAGACGCTGATTGGCCATTAAATTATTAAATTCACCTAGCAATAGTACATGATTGGCAGATTCTCTGCACATGTGGGGCAGTCTGATCAGAGCCCCAAGACAGAGACGGTAGGAGTCTGTCCGTGGAAATCCACAAATGAATGACAGTAGGTAGGGAAATGTAGTTTATATAATTTGTTCTTGCTTATAGGTACACACTCTAGAGAGTAAAACTGACATTTATGAGTTAATTTGTAAAAATATATATTTTACGCTTTCTCTCTTCTTATCAGGCAGGGCGGTGCCCCAGCGCCCCCTATGGTCAGGCCGCCACTGGTTCACACCAGCTCTTTTGATGACATTTATTGTTAATAAGCTGAGCAGAAGTTTGTGTTGTGAACAGGTGAAGAGACATTTGAATTGCAAAACCTGAAAACCCACAGAATGAGCCACCTGGCTGTAAATAGGAGATGATGCGGTCTGCTGATGCGTTTGTTATCAGAGAACCGAGCCACAGATGAATGGTGCCGAGCCCTACTGTTGAACTAGTTCTAGATTAAGCCAGGTTGCATTGTGTCTGGCATGGTCCAGTTCAGTTGCATTCGATTTACACTCAATAGTTATCTGGGTTACCGTGCTCGGACGGTTCTCGGAATGGTTTCAAAAAGGGTAGTGTAAATGGCTAGCTTCTGTCTCACCCACTTCCAGTGCGAACAAACAGTAGGTTTAACGTGACTGGAACTGGTTGTGGAGAGCCTCTAGAGAGCCACAGCTGGGCTGTCAAAGCTGTGCCTGATAAAAATTCTTGTTTGAGTGAACCCACCAAGATTCATTTTACCACATAAAATGTTCAGAGGTCCAGGTAAAGGCATCTTGCAGTCCGGACCTGAACCATAGTTCGGCAGCTGGTGAGCCCTGAGCAAATGTGTGATGTATGCAAAAAGGTATTCCAAAGGTTTCCGCCTTGGACTGCAAAGCAGAATAAAACCAAGATATATAGTTTTCTATCTAGTCTCTTTTTTACTCTTTGAAACAACCACTTATTTACCTCATAATGCTACTGATCAAAAGCTTTTTGGTAAAATTACATTTAGTGTGAATTCAGGCAATACAAAAAGATAACCCTGCATAATGTTTTTCAACCAGTGCTTTGAAATGAAAACCTGCAGATTACGTCACAGTAGGGTGGAGGCTTGAAGGATGACCCAATGCAGAGACTGAAGCTGAAGGTTGTTTCTTGCAGATCTAATAACAAAAAAGGGTAATGGAAGCAAAAAATTAAAAATACTGAAAACCAGTAAATACTCACAACAAGGGGGCAAAGAAATGACAACAAACCAGCCACAGTGATTGGGCAAGAGGTGCATATATGGGAGAGAGAAACAAAGACCAGGCTACTCAATAGCAGATTGGGAGCAGGTGTGAACAGAATAGGGCAGGAAGGGTTTTAGAGGAGAGACTGACACAAGAGGCGTTATACAACAACTAGAATATCACAAGAACTCAGATACAATCTGAACAATGAAACTCAAAGATAAAACTTTTAACAGAACTAAATCAAATTTTATCAGTTTGGATTTGTTAGCGCAAGGAGGTGTCGCTTGCCCCAAACACCTAAATCAAAGAGCTAAATAACCTCATTAGCAGCAGTCAGCAGCCCTGCTCATATTGGTTAGGTGTGGTGGAAGCAAATATGCATCTTAACCCAGAGAGAGAGGACACTTAATGAAATACTGTGGAACAAGAAACAGCACTTGCCCCAATAATATACAAAAAAAGAAAAAATATATTATAAGCTTTTTTATGACATTTTAGCAAAATGATTGAATAGTTGTATTAACCATATATGTAAAAAGAGTTTTACAGAATTTTATGGGAACCTTAGAAACTTAGGGCCCTAGGCAATTGACTAGTATTGCCCTAATTCTAAATCCTTAGCCTGCCGTAGTCCTACTCAATTCTAGTCAGAATGTGAGTCTGATGCTGCTCCCATAGAGCTGTGATTATGAAAATTCCTCGAACCGAACCAGGAAAAATGCCTCTGCACTCATTTGGATAGACCTACAACCAATAAAAGCAACAGCGAGTCGCGTGGACGTATGTTAAAACGCGGCCAGCATAGTTGTTGTCAATAACAAAAAATCAAAGCGTGCAGTTGCCGTCTATAATGCAAGAAGAATATGAGCCTTGATAAGCGTTTCTCTGTTCCTCTTTTAAAATGAATTTGCTGTCGCTATATCTTCAGAACAGACCTAATAGCAGAATCTACACACCCTCAACTCTCCAGCTGCAGCCATTGTTGTTGCCGTCACCTGCCGCCGCTTTGCCTGTGCCATACATGGTTGATTACGCTACTGTTGATCAACCGCCCATCATCGCATGTGCCCGGCCCTGACAATTCTCCTGATTACCGCCAGATAGTTGTGCGCAGCATGTACTGGCGCTACTATTGAGCACGCCAGACCAACTTCACCTCAAACGCTAGGGCGGACTAAGTTCGAAATGGCAAATCTGTTATAAATCCCCCCTGCTTCCAGACCCTCACTGGAGGGAACGGGGACTCTATTTGTAACAGGTATGCAAGTGATCAGTAAATTGCCCTATGCTGGTTTTGTAATACGCTCAAACTGAACATGAACGGGGCAAATTTTGGGTGTTTTCATGCCATTTAATGGCCTTTGTGGTTTTAATTTACAAGCAATTTAAAGTTTGCTTTCAATGTAGGAGTAACAAAGCGGACTTGGCAGACTGAGATCGTTGAGGACCACATTGAGGAGGCAGATGAACATTTCGAGGTGCTGCTTGTTTCTCCTGAGGCCACGGTCATTGGTAGCATCAGCAAGGCTAAACTTACAATCAGAGACCCGGGAAAAGGTAAAAGATTCTTAGTGCATTTTAAACAACATTTTTATTCATATAAAAAACTAAAATTGGACTAACCTATTTGAAATTGATGAACTCAGGAGAAAGTGCAGACCAAAGCAGGACCAACAATGCTCCTCTTCTGGGAGGAAAAGAGATTCAACCCCGACGCTGTATCCCCAGCATGGGTCGGGTCCGCTTTGGAGGAACTTCCCCTCGGTAAAGAATCGGGTTATATGGCCCAGAGGAGACCAGCATCTCTACCCAAGGAGAAGATCTCCCGAGGAAGAAACTCAGAGTTGTCAGCAATCCCAAATCTGTAAGCCCCTTTCTGCCATTTTAGTTTATCCTCCACCCTATCCCTTGTTCCTCTGTATCACCGGTGTGTGGTATAAACAGGTTTGTGTTTATTTTTCTACAGGATTTCCCCTTCAACAGTGTTCCACAATGGGACAGATGTAGTTTACACAGTAAGTATCCACAACATTGATTTCTAGCTTTACATCAACGAAGGCTGAAGAACAATCTCATTTCTTTGCTGATTTGATGTATGATTCCATGTAGTATCATGGAATCATGCAAATGCGAGTAGAGGATGATGCATCATCTAGATGAGCAGGAGGCAAACATCCGGAAAGTGGTTAGCAGGGGTTCACAGCCATTGTTTAACTGGACTTACTACTGATGCCGTAATTCCAAGAGAAGGAAGGATTCAAGTTAAGATGGGACAAGCTCAAGAAATGTAAGTAAAAATTGTGCTAAACAGTGTGAGACAGATGTCATGAACTGTGTGAAGATTCCCTCTCTGTTGCCTCTTTGCCTCTTTTAGAGTTTCTTCTTATTTAAGACATGTTGACCCTGTCAGCTTTGCTTTTTACTTCTTCTTTAATGCCAGACAACGACTGTGTGTGGTTTCAGCTCTCCATCACTAAATAGAGGGGGAAATATTATAGTGGACTTTATAGCAAACTTAGTTAACTGACCGTTCGGACACTCCCCTGCAGGGTGCCTGTGACCATCTTTGTTATTAGTCGCCTCTACAACAAAATCCATGGTGC
>JAGKQL010000062.1:22413847-22426347 GCA_018398635.1 Cyprinodon brontotheroides
GGATAACCTGAGCTATCCTAACTATAATCTTTCATCAAAAAGGAAAGTTTAAACTCTCACAAACTAAATCTGAGAAGTTATTCCAAGAAGTTGGTTCCTATTATACTTCTTAGGGAATTTAGGAACCACTGTTAATCCTAAAGTAGATTGAAAGCAAAGTGTTTTTAGAAACATAAAGATTTATCATTTTCTGGTGGAAAGATTGGTGAGAATTATAGAAAAAGCTTTTTCATGTTTATGAGAAGTCTGTGGTTTCTTTGCAACATTTCACAGAGAATGCATCTTCGTATTTGTGAGTATGACTTAGAGCTTATTTTTGGTATATTTTTGGTTGAAATACACAGATGTATGTTAGTACCAATTTTCAAAGGAATCATGGGAAGGCTGGCTAGTCTAAAAGTAGTTGAACTCATATGCTTATGTCTCCATGTTTCTACAGCTGGTTGGTGCCAGGATGTGTCCTCAGGGATGGACTTTTCAAGGAGGACGTTGTTTTATTCTCAGCACTGAGCACAAGCTGACATGGAGTGCAGCAAACAGGGCCTGCAGAGAAAGGTATCGTTAAACATCCTTCTTTATACAAATTACTCGCACATAATTCATTGAATTTCCTCTAAATTAACTCTTTTATTTATTTAGTTTTCTGCAATTCACCTTTAACTTTTTTTCAATACCAGGTTTAAAGGAAATCTTGCAAGCGTTTTGTCTAAAGCTGACATGAACTGGTTGTGGGACTTCAGTGGAAGAAAGCCTTTCTGGATAGGTCAGTATCTGGTGGGGTAACATTACGAATGATTTATTTCACCTAAAAAATAAACTTCAAAATATTAGATTTTTTGGATAAAACCCCAGAAATGCACTTACATCCTTGTTCCAAGTAGAAATGTGCAAACTCTGCCACACATATGTATCGTTTCTCTGATAAAGAGGGTTTTGAAGAGAAAACGATTTTCTGCATTTTTGCCATCTACACTGGTCCGCTTATTGAACACCTCAGAAAATAAAATAGAAGCACAGTCAAACACGTGCGTCTCAAAAGTGAAAACAATACATAAAACAACATAAATGACAGAGGTGGGAAAAGTACTAAAATATCATACTCAAGTAAAAGTACCAATACTTGGAAGAAATATTACTCAAGTACAAGTAAAATTACCCATCAGAAAATTACTCAAGTAAAAGTAATAAGTAGCTAATTTAAAATGTATTTTAAGTAAAAGTTACTTAGTTACATAAAAAAAAAAAAAAAAACTGTTGCCAACCTCGCCAAGATAGTGCTGCGGGAAACACCGACTTAAATGAAATACTAACGTTTTTTTTTTTAGCAATTTATTTTCCCAAGCCACTCAGAGCCGCAGTATAAGGATGAAGAGAGTTCCGTAAAATTCAAAAAGCCATCCACTGGACTTGGTTTCACCAAGATTTGAAGACGCGTTTCGCCACCTCAAATTAACAATTGGTGAAAGCTTCTAAAGGGTGGCGAAACGCCTTCAAATGAGGAAACCAAGTGCAGTGGATATTTTTTGAATTTTTCTGAATGACTATGACCTGGATGACTGAAAACCTTCATCAGCAAGGATGAAAGATCCGCATGCGGCTCCGGAGCCGCGGGTTGCCGACCCCTGTGCTAGACAAAATTAGCAATGCCACGAAACAGGTTGTTTTGCTAATTGGCTATTAGTCATGAAAACTTTGTTTGAAGTACCAATGCACTAAATACTTACCAAAACATGCTTCCGCAGATTAGATGTGGAGTTATTGAATGCTGCCAGTTCAGTCACCTTTGGCAGACACATCTGGCATTGCATGATGATACTGTTGGCCCTCTTGAATTTAAATGAAAAGCAGTCTTTCAAATGTGGCCAAGGATTTTCGTCGTTTTGGGCAGCAGAATTCGATGTTTCAGCTAGCATTTCTAGTGAAACGTTCTCTGAACCGTCGTCGCTCTCCTGATCCACCTCCATCTCGTTCCCAATCTCCTACAGAAAGACTTGGCGCCTGGTAGCCTAGATCTACATGCTGATCACGTCACTCACTGTAGTGCTTCCGGGCCCGATTTTTTGTCTTCCTTTCGGTTTTCCAAAGTTTTTTTTTTACTCAGTAACCGATGGGATTTGTAATGTAACGAAATACAATACTTCACTCAAAACGTAATCAAGTAAAATTTAAATTACCGATTTTAAAAACTACTTGAAAAATACAAAATACACAAAAAACCTACTCAATAGAGTAACTTGAGTAAATGTATTTTGTTACTTTCCACCTCTGCATAAAACAATAGAATATACACTCACCGCCACTTTATTAGGTACACCTGTCCAACTGCTCGTTAACACTTAATTTCTAAGCATCCAATCACATGGCGGCAACTCAGTGCATTTAGGCATGTAGACATGGTCAAGACAATCTTATGCAGTTCAAACCGAGCATCAGTATGGGGAAGAAAGGTGATTTGAGTGACTTTGAATGTGGCATGATTGTTGGTGCCAGAGGTCAGAGGAGAATGGCCAGACTGGTTGGAGCTGATAGAAGGGCAACAGTGACTCAAATAACCACCCGTTACAACCAAGGTGGGCAGAAGAGCATCTCTGAACGCACAGCAGTACGTCGAACTTGAGGCAGATGGGCTACAGCAGCAGAAGACCACACCGGTGCCACTTCTTTCAGCTAAGAACAGGAAACTGAGGCTACAATTTGCACAAGCTCATGGAAATTGGACAATAGAAGATTGGAAAACGTTGCCTGGTCTGATGAGTCTCGATTTCTGCTGCGACATTCCGATGGTAGGGTCAGAATTTGGCGTCTACAACATGAAAGCATGGATCCATCCTGCCTTGTATCAACGGTTCAGGCTGGTGGTGGTGGTGTCATGGTGTGGGGAATATTTTCTTGGCACTCTTTTGGGCCCCTTGGTACCAATTGAGCAGAGTTGCAACCATGGGCATTAGGTTTGCATAGGGACCATAGGGACGTGTCCCTACCAAAATTTTGAACCATCCTAATTGTCCCTACCAATAATTGGATGTGAGCAACATGTTTATAATTTCCAGCAGTAGTTGTTGCAGCAGTGGCTTCTTTTCCTCTCGCAGCTCCTCTGCCTGCTCTCTCCTGTCCCTCTCATGTAGCAGCGCGCATGGAACTGTGCTGCGCTGTTTAACTCCACTCTCATTGGTTGTTCTGCCTTAGGTTCCGCCTTCTCTCTCTCTGATTGGTTGTTTTCTAATCTGTGTGTGCTTGGAGCACAACATTGAAAAAGTATTAACATAAGAATGCTGCGGTTATTATTATGCTACAAAACAAGTCCCAATAAAAAATAATAATAATAATATCATGTACACTAAAAACAAAAACCTTTTTTTTTCTTTTATAAAACGAAATATTCTGAGTCAGCCAGGAGTTCTGAAGACTGCTGGAAAATTGGGCAAATAAAGGCTGTAAGCCATCAACATTTCTGATTCTTAGCCACAGCCAACTAAAAAAAGAAAATGTGAGGGTTTCCTTTTTACCGATATTTAGTTGCTGTTACTGTTTTCATTTTTTGATGACTCTTTGAGGAAGTTCAGGTATAATTATTAGCAGGTGTTATTTCTCTTATAGAGTATAACAACAAGAAATGGTGGCTAAACATCTGCTGTTTATCGTTTAAAAAGCATAATTAGGGTTCCACATAATAATAGTAATTTAATTGACTATTTATACTTCTAGAAATAGGATAAAGACAAGAACAAACAGATGAAGAATATCAACATTGATTTTATCTTACATAGATTTCCACACAGTCTATAAGTAAATTAGTACAAACATTAATGTCTGGTAAAAATGCTTGAATCTGGCTGTTTATTTTGGATATTATTAAATTACAGATAAGATAGTGTTATATTGTCTTTTATAATTGTTAAAAGTGATTTTATATTTGAATACGGTACACTTAGGCTCATTCTTAGTGTTGTGTTTGTAGATGATGCCACTGAAAAAGAAAATATACATAAGGAGCTATTTAAACAGTCAGACAGTAAGCAATATAGGATGATGATAAAAGGTTGTGTTACATTTAATCCTTTACTATTAAAAATGCACTTATACATTATATGATTATAGGAAACACAGATATCCAGTAATAATGATGCAGGGCAGCTTGTAGGTGAAGCAGCTGCCCTTCAGTGCTTCAGGTGATCTCTAAATAAACCAGGTGAAACTAAAATATTTCCACATGAGGAGTTCTGGATGGAGAATATTGACAGACAAAAACATTTTTAAATATTTATATATATATATATATATATATATATATATATATATATATATATATATATATATATATATATATATATATATATATATAGTATTGGTATTTACAATTTTGGTATAATTACTGATCTAAGTGGGTTGCTCTGTCGGGGAAAGGCACATTTTACATTTAGATTATGTTTTATAGTCTCTATTCTTCAGTTAATGATGAATCACTCACTAAATTAGTTGACAATTATTGAAATAATCAATTAATACGATTCATTTTTTCAGCCCCAGATAAAATACATGAAATGGGCGACACAGAGTAACTACAGCCCAGATGTTCAACTTTTATAGTGTAAGTTAATATTTTAATGAATGTATTATTTTGCTTGATATAAAGAGAGCATAGTAGGTAAAAATATAAGAGTGGGGTTTACCTCTGCATAATTCTATATCTTCAAAAGAAAATACTGTATTTACCTTCTCTCTTAGTCATTCAAATGAAACCATTTTCAAAGTGGAAAACAGTCCTAATTCCACATTCATCAGAGCCGGTGATACTTCAAACATTGATAAACAGCATCTAATGAGTGTAGTGCTTATAACATTTTTATTAATGTAGCAAAATTATACTTTTCTCTTTTAACAATGAATTGCTCTTATCAGCACGGATGCTCACATCGAGCATAAAAAAGGGCATGCATATTGCATAGCACCAATGACACCAGACCAATTGTGTCCCTACCAAAGTTCAAATCAAACCTACGCCTTTTGGCTTCGTGATCAACGCCACAGCCTATCTGAGTATTGTTGCTGACCATGTCCATCCCTTTATGACCACAATGTAGCCAACTTCTGATGGCTACTTTCAGCAGGATAATGCGCCATGTCATAAAGCTGGAATCATCTCAGACTGGTTTCTTGAACATGACAATGAGTTCACTGTACTCAAATGGCCTCCACAGTCACCAGATCTCAATCCAATAGAGCATCTTTGGGATGTGGTGGAACGGGAGATTAAGCATCATGGATGTGCACGACAAATCTGCGGCAACTGTGTGATGCCATCATGTCAATATGGACCAAACTCCCTGAGGAATGCTTCCAGCACCTTTGTTGAATCTATGCCACCAAGAATTGAGGCAGTTCTCCTGAAGGCAAAAGGGGGTCCAACCCGCTACTAGCATGGGGTACCTGCATTAAAGTGGCCGTGAGTGTAGTGTAGAAAGCAGTTCACAAATGAATACATGAAATCTCAGCGGTGTGTAAGCATTCACTGCGAGTCTAGGTGGCATGTGGGCAAAGAAATGGAATAATGTAAACACATTGGCAGGGCTGCCAACAGTCAACAGACCGAAATCAACAAATCCAGTAAGTCTCACTGAAACTGACTAATATTAAACATCCATGGATCCATCATCTGACACGCTTGTCCCAATTGGGGTCGTGAGGGCTGCTGGTGCCTATCTCCAGCTGTCTACGGGCGAGAGGCGGGGTCCACCCTTGACAGGTCGCCAGTCCATCGCAGGGCCTAGTAAGAGCAGTAGTGGTGAATTGTGAACCTTGACAAACAGTCGTCGCAGTCAATTGAATGCCTTCCAAAGCCTTCACACTAGGTTACAAGCATCACGCCACTCTTCCAACTTACATTGAAGTACGTTTACAGTGATATTTCACTCTCCATAAAAAATCATAGAAAAAAGCAAAACATGATGAGCTCAAACACACAGTTATTTTTTACCTTTTTTTATTTTTAGAGGAATATAACTATAAAAAGTCTGTCAACATAGCATAATGAACCCCCACCTTTCAGAGCAAATAAGCAGACCTACTTAAACAATCCTAATTAAGCAAAACCTGTGAGCTCAAGTCAATATATGGTGGTGGGCAAAATTAAAAAACAAACGGCCTACCTTGACGCTGTCTTGATCGAGCTGAACTTTTTGCAAGTTGTAATTTATTCCAGATTTCACTTTAATCTACACGATTTAACACACCTGGACAGCACTGCTAGCAAGCAATAGATGATGTTTGCATTGCTCATTCACATTATAATGATTAGCCTTTAGATGGAAAACCCCATCATGCATCGCAATAAGTTTTTGCAAAAATATTCAATTGAAGATCAGATTAACTTTTGTCCCAATTTTTTAAAATATGTTTCACCTGTCGGTTTGGCCAGGATTCCATTCTGTGTAGGCTTTTTTTTCGTATTGCCGTTCAGAAAAATTGCAGCTGCTGGAAGATATCTGAAATTACTGGTATTTGTTGATAATATTCTGTTATGGTTACTGTACCTTTTCAATAAATGAACCTAGTATTTTATATGTTCAAAGAGACACAAAGTCTCGTTTTTATTCATTCCACTGGTGGTTTATTTTGCTCAAATAGAAATAAAAGCCTGCCTCTATTTCTGGCCTCCTTCCTATAATGGCCTGGACCAAGATGCACCTGAGTGAAATAAAGGCCCGTCCCATATTAGAAGATTTACGTACATTTTAAAAAAAACGCTCCCTCTCGCCACCAGGGTGTGCTACAGCACCCCCACTTCCCGCGTGGCCATGAGTAGAAGTTAGTACAGTACAGTAAAATGACTCCCAAAAGTATAATTATTTATTTAACTGAGTAAATGTAACTATTTACTGCCCACTGGCCCCATTTTTGCACTGTGCACCAAGGCACATTTGTCGCTATGTAGTCAGTTCTGCGTGGAAAAATATGGCGGATGCGCGACAGCTTATTTTGGAAAGGGTTAATAAATTTCAAGACCTGTAGCCTTATCTTGATTTGGGTCATAAATATCACCACAATTAGTGGATTGTGTAAAAAAATCAACGAAAAATCATTGAAATTACAACAAAGTACTTTTTCTGCTTCTATATGTATTTTGTTGTAAGCTTGCAGTCTAGAGTTAACCGGAATATTGGGCACCAGTGTTGTGCGTGAATGGCGTTCAATGAACACAGTCATATTTTTAGTGAAAGGTAAACTAAACGGATAAGTTTTGAAGTAATGAACGTGAACAAAAGTAACGTTCACTTTGAGATTAATGAGCGACACACAGAGCTCATTTTGGCGTTCAATTGATATCGACACATTTCATTGGATAACGTCAGGTTTTATGGCACTTATTGCCAGCCTGACTTGAAAGAGCAGCGTGTTTGTTAGGGGTTGAACGGTTCACAAAAATCCACAGTTCGGTTCGGTTCACGGTTTCAAGTGGTCACGGTTTTCGGGTTCGGTATATGTTGATTGTTAGCCTGACATGTTGGTCGTTGTTGCTGTTAGCATAAACAAAAGGTGTTGCACAATGCTTGCACACTGTTGCACTTTTATCCACCATGTCTTCTCCGCCGCCATCGTAGGTCACTCTATATATGTAAAGTGGTCCCATAAAAGCAGACCTATAAAGTGCTGCTTGGCTCCTGTTCTTTCCCATACCCATACCCACACAATTCTCCACAACAACTGATTTTTCTTGCTAAGCTGCTTCTTCTTCTTCTTCTTGTTTACTACTGTGTGGTTGGCTTGGGTCGCAGAGCACACCGCCACCTTCTGCTCTGGAGTGTAATCACTTCCTCTATGAGAAAAAGGAGCAGCGCATGAACTCAATCTAAACACACACGTGAACCGAACCGAGACAGTGCCTAACCGAACGGTTCAGGCGGTTTTCAAAACCGCTCCATCCCTAATGTCTACTACTGAGTACCAGTCTGCTCCATTCAGACTCTTCTGGGATTTCTGATGCCAGTTTAACAGAGCGCTTGGCAGAGTTTGATCAACTAACAAATTAAGACTGGGACAAAGAAAAAACTGTTTTTTTTTTTGCACTGGGGCTTACCAAATAAGTCCGTAAGTCAGCCACGTGCACTTCAATT
Source organism: Cyprinodon brontotheroides (assembly GCA_018398635.1). Taxonomy (NCBI): domain Eukaryota; kingdom Metazoa; phylum Chordata; class Actinopteri; order Cyprinodontiformes; family Cyprinodontidae; genus Cyprinodon; species Cyprinodon brontotheroides. The sequence goes on from JAGKQL010000062.1 coordinate 22,421,959, forward strand.
TATTTTCTCATTTCTTTTTCAGAATTTGTGTTTAGACTTAGACAACTTTTATTATCATGACATTTCCATTCCATAAAGTGCAGCAGTGATCAATGTAAACAGTGTGGGAGAAAAAACATGGTGCAAAAAACGCATCGATATGGACGTTCAGAGCATTTCAGGACAAATTTTTGGTGCAAATATGCAGAATTTTGGTTTGGTGTTATCAGTGTGATGCAGAGTCTGTGACTTGATTTAGAGTTTTTTCAGCAGTTAAACAGTCAAACGTTTAATGTTTGCAACAATAATGGAGGAAAATTTACTCCATAGTTAAAAGCTCAGAATCTATAATAAAGTGGCACCGCAACATTAGACACCTAGAGGGATTTTCAGTCTGCTAAACTGATTTTTCTTGTTTTGATGTCATCAACATTTATGTGTAAATAAAAAAATGTATTCAATCATCTATCATCAGGTCTGAGCAACGGAAAGGGTGGAGGACTGTGGGAGTGGGCGGGCGGCGAACCCGTCAGCTACACGAACTGGAAAAAGGCGCCTCCCCGCTCCAGAATGAAAGGCAACCGGAAGTGTGTGCTGGTGTGGAGAAGAGCCAAGTGGCAAATCAGAGATTGCAAGAGCGGCAAAGGCCATCGCTTTGTTTGCTCAGTGAAACTCTAAGAACGAGGTTTGGAGGCGTTGCAGGGATGCATGACGAAGGACGGATGCTCAGGACAAGACTACTCGCTAAAAACCACTGGGATAAAAAACAAAAAACATTATATTTAATTGTGAAAATGCCACACAGAGCAACTTTATTACACTTTATTACACACTGAAAGTATTTTTTTTAAAGTATTTTTTACACGAATGGCAACCTAGTGGTTAAAAACTTGGATTCCTGAGGTTTTGATTCGAGCCCCACTCCCACAGACTGCCACTCTGCTCTCCCAGGCTACTGCATAAATGGTGCAGCCTACTAGCTTCCCAAGGGGAGGGGTTAAATGCAGAGGTAAATTTCTCCATTGTGAGATCAATAAAGTTCAGTTATTATTATTTTATGATGTATTTAGTTCATTTTTAACGGAGTGAAAACGGTCAAATCTGTACAGAACTTGAATGGAAAATAGAGAAGAGATGACAGACCGTATGATCTGTAAATATTCTTATAGTTAGAAACACTACTTGTTTTTGGGGATTACAATGTCATCATTTGGACCGTGCATTTAAGAAGAATATGGAAGAAGGTGAAGAAGAAGCTTCTGCTGCTAAAAGCCTCACTGTCAGTTACTGTTTATTAAACCATCTGTATTAATATTGGTGCAAGAAAAGAGGTGTATTCTAAAAGACATCACTAATGAGTGGGAAATGTAATGATGCTCAGCAAAAAATTCAGCTCACTAACTGTTCAGGGAACGTTTTTATGATGCGCAAATAAAAATAATTTTGTTATATTATAATCTCTGGGAGAATCATTAGAATTCAATCTTTTTTTTAATTAAAATTTAATCCTGTGTAAATATGTATATATATATGTTTTACTTTGAATTCACTAACACAGAATTAGCTTTTGAAAATTCACAAATAAAACAATTTACCTGCAGAAATCTGCCTAAAAAAGTGGAGATCCAGACGGTTATATAACTGTTTCCTTGCAGCAGGAAGATCCAGAGTTTGATTCTTTCCGCATGGAGTTTGCATGTTCTCCCTGTGCATGCGTGGGTTCTCTCCGGGTACTCCAGTTTCTTCCAACAATCCAAAAACAACACTGTTAGGTTAATTGGGGTTCGTTTCACGAAGCAGGTTTAACAAAGTCTGATTCAAAACCCTCAACTCTGATTGAATCTGGCCTAAAGTCAGGAACTCTGAGTTTTCGGTTCCACAACGGCTGCTTTGAATTAGTTTGACCAGCTCTTAGAAGGTCCGCTCAGAGTTGAGCGCCGATAGAACCCGGAATCAATGAGTCACCGTGACAACAGGCAACAGGAAGTGCCTATTTCACCCCACTGGAACTAGATATTTTAATGAAGAAATAAAAAAAGAACGTGTTTAAAAGATACAGAAACAGCGCTGCAGCCACAAAGCAGAGGAAGATGGCAAAGGAGAAGATTGCTGCTCGAGTGAATGCCTAGGTTTATATGAAGTGCCCTATGGCAAGCAGTTTGTACATTTAATAAAAACATTTTCTGTTGTTCCATTTGTATATCATTAAAATAACAATAACAAAACTGCACTCCTAGAGGGAACTATAATGATATATTTTCTAAATGACATTTTTGCAGCAGAAACTGAATTTCAGAAAATGCAAAAAAATAAAAATTATACTAGTGAGAATTAAGATATTAAGAGTTATATACTTTTTGGCCAGGGTGGCTGTTTGGCGCATTCTGACATTTATCAGCTTCAGATTGGATATGTGTTTATGATATCTGAAATACACTTCTTCATAATCAAAATAATAAAAATGGATAATCATAATAAAAGTAAGCAACAGGAATAGCTAAGATCTAAAATTAATTTCTAGACTTCCAGATGGTTAGTTCTAGATGTGAGGAATGCTATTTTGTTTGAAATGCTCATTTTGACAAGGAAAAGATGTTTTTTCAGATATCAGGAATACATATTCAGTAAAACTAAAACCTATCAAAATGGCTTGCCATATTCTGCTGTTACTACAATAATAATATGGGTTTATTTCTTGAATAACTTCATACATTTATGCAGTTGAATTTTCTATTATTTAATGTCTGTGGTTATTTGTTTTGCAGATGCATCTTTTTAGTTGAGTGTTTTAGACATTTTTTTTTAATTGGAGAATTTGTGCAGTTGAATTTATTACATTTTATAGGCAGATTTTTACAGAAAAGTTTTTCTAGTAGGTTTAAGCAAATAAATAAAATAAAAAACATTAACCACATTAAATAGAATAAAAATGCATCATAAAAACCTTTTTTTTTTTAAAGTTCTGATTCAAATGAAACTATCGTTCTCACATACTTGTCCGAAAAGTAAAAACAGTCATATGATGAAGAAAAATCCAAATCTGCTTTTAGGAAGCATTTAATGTATTTACTTTCCATTTACAGTGTATAATTCCTCAACTTTGATCTAATTTAACACTGAAAAGTAAATCAAATCTGAGTTTTCTTTTGAATTCCTGAAGGTTGTTTCTCTAATGTACAGAAATCCCCTTTATACAGGAGGACAACGGTTACATTTAAAGAATTTTATACTGTTTTTCTTTTTGTTAAGATCCCCAGACTGCATTATTTAGATCAGGCCCAGTGGGTCTAAAGCACAAGATTGGGCAGAAATGTGATTATCTCCATCATGTGATCTCAGCGGGGCATGAAAGAAGCCCTTTGATGGAAGCCTGGAGCAGTTCTCAAACTCTGCAGCGAAGACATCCAGCTTGTTTTCCTCAGAGCGGTGAGTCCAAACCAGAACCCAGCAAATATATTTGAAGAACATATATCCAGATGTAATGTTTGACCTGTTGTTGCAGCGTAGCAGAGAATCAAAATGCATGATTTCAAAATGTTTATGGTAAGATTTAAAGGATTTAGAAAAAAGGATTTTTTTTTTTCTGTAACACCCATGTCTCTTAAAAAAGGCAAAAACAAATTAGGGAGACATATTTTATTGGCAGCATTTTGTAATAATAATCCACTGTAATTTTAATATGGGGGCTCCTAGATCCTCTCCATAGGATGTTATGTTTTTATCCTGAATAAACAGGATTTCCACAAAGATCTGCATAGATGCAAAGGTTGAGAAGTGATCCAAATGTGTTTTATATCTATGAGATCTCTAAACCTGATTATGATTAATTTCACTTTTCAGAGGGATTGATATTTGTTATTTATTTGATACATATAAGAATATTTGATATAGCAAATGGCTGCTCACACTGAGCCTGGTCTCTGCTGGAGGTTTCTTCCTGTTAAAAGGGAGTTTTTCCTCTCCACTGTCACTACAAGCATGCTTAGTGTGAGGGATTTCCTTTGAGTCAATGAGTCGATGCAATCAACTGTTTTTTCTGATATAGAAAATGTTGAATCAATCTGACTGGATGAACTGGTGAACTGTAAAGTTCCTTGAGTTGACACGAGTTGTGAATTGGCGCTTATAGTATGAATTAAACTGAATTGAATATAAGCCTTTGGAACAAGTCCTGACTACGTGATTCAGTCTCTTTTCTAAGTGTTTGGACACATGAAACTGCTGACCTCAGGTTCCAAACGTAGGTTAAATTCTGGGCACAATCTTATCTACAGTTGTTCTGCTATCTCTGGTTGAACAATCATGTATTGCTTTTAATTTGCTACAAGTTCCTTCATCACAGATTACCAAAATTATTCACAGACTGTTAGAAGACTTGCTTTTAAGAAAGCATTTGGACTTTGTTATGCT
>JAGKQL010000062.1:22431347-22445998 GCA_018398635.1 Cyprinodon brontotheroides
GTAGGGCTCGGCGTGGTTCAGTTCTGGCACAGATCTCAGAAAACAAAGAGCACATGAACAGACCGCTTCATCTCCTTGTAGTCAGCCTCCATCATCATAGAATTTCAGACATTCTTAAAACCCTAGCTTCCCTACCGTGCCACATGATTTCCAGTGATGATTCTAGCGATGTGATGAACCTGAACGTCCGTTGTTGTTTCCTGCGTCTTAAAGCCCTGATTGGACTACGGTTTTTCGTATCCACTTCTCAAAAGCCGAGTCAGTCAAGTAAATTCATCAAAAGCTGCCTTCTTCGCCCGACTCTCTGCAAACAAGGAAATATCACACAATTATAACCAAACTTCCTGAATATTACGGGCAGCCACCATGTTGTTGGTTTGCTTGTTAACCATGCTAGCGAGATGTATAAAAGGAACCAAGCATTAAAGGGAATAGTACACCCAAAACATGATTAGCCTTCATTTTCTACTCACCCCATGCTGAACAACACTCCTGGAGTACTTTTTGATATCTCAAATGCATCTGGAGATCTGGGAGGCTTCTTGCTGTCTGCTGACATTCAAATAATGGGAGGTCTATGGTGCCGAGGCAGAAAGGTCCATAAAAGTCCACAAAAAACGTGTCAATATTCCTCCATACTGCTCGTCCAATGTATTCCAAGTGTCCTGAGTGGGTAGCATCCATAATTTACTCGAAACAAAGTCATTTAGAATGTTTTAGAGCATAAACAGTAGTGTATAGGATTTCCTAAAAGCGCGTTCACGAGTCTACGGAAACCGCGGCAGACCAAACCAGACGAAAGTGCGCATTCAGCGTCTGCTCTGCCGATAATGCAAGTGTAGAAGAAGAAATGTGCTGTTTACCTGTGCAAAGAATGAAACAACGAAATAAAAATGTCTGAGGACTTCAGTGTTGAGGAAGAGCATGAGTTCTTTGCCGAGCTAAATGTGCACTTTCATCTGGTTTGGTCTGCCGCGGTTTCCGTACATTCTTACTGATGTACATGACCGGCAACTATTGGAAGCTGACTGTAAATAGGGGGATGACCCGGTCTGCTCATGCAACCAATTCAACTTACAACACAATTAAACCACGCCGAGCCCTACTACTGCCCTAAACTAGTACTAGTTTAGCGCGGTTCAGTACGACTGTCGTCAATGTGACAAAATGTCTAAAAGTTCAGTCTTATGAATACTTCTGCATGAAAATGCTGTTTCCAACTCAATAACAACCATGAAGCGTGCATTTTACAACATGCCAACATACATGACAGGGTAGCAAACCCTGTTAGTGCGAAGCAACTTCAAGGCTGCGGTGGAACCGATCCTTGGATGTTTGCTAATAAATGAATAAAAGTTATTAAGAGCTGATTAGATACATTAGTAGAGATAGTATAAATCAAGAGCAGGCAGGGGCACAGACAGTTTGTCATTAGATTAGCTCATAAATACTGTTTTTGTTAATAATTTTGACTTTAATCACTTAAAGAGATGACATTGTTTTCAGCTGGTATCTACGTGCATACAGTTTTACAAAAACTACAATAAAAGTATAAAAAAGACTTACTGGGGAGAGTTATCTACAATAATAATAGAAACTAACTGAGTTCCAGAGATTCAGATGAAGAGACAGTCTGGCTGTAGACTGATGAGAATCACATGATGTCGATAAATCTGGTTCCAAGGATTTTATTAATATAGGATTGGGTCGTTTCCAAAAATAGGAATGTTTGAATACTAATACATATAAGTATCTAATAAATGAAGTTTATGTAATATATTAAATATAATTTTAATGCAAACCTCAATGGAACAACTTCCTAAGAGTTTTTAGCTGAACAAAAACAGTAATGGATGTGCTCTCTTCATTCTCTGACATGGGAGCTGGCTCGGAGCTCGTCCTGCCTGGCTGTGTGTTTCCTGGGCGGGGCCGCCTGTGGAGCTGGTTGACAGTTGCCTTTTGTATCTATGCTTTTTTCTATGTCTGCTTCTGTCTCCCTTGAATCCCAGTGGGCCTCAGCAGATGGCGCTCACACTGAACCTGGTTCTGATGGAGGTTTCTTTCTGTTCAAAGGGTTTTTCCCTCCACTGTAAGCTACAAGCATGCTTAGTGTGAGGGATTGCTGAAGAGTCAATGAGTCGATGCAATCAGCCCTTGAGATGACATGATGTGAATTGGCGCTATAGAAATAATCTGAATTGAATTTAAACGAATGAGACTAAAATAGGGTTGTCAAAAGTATCTATACTCAAAAGAGTATCGATACTGAAACGTTGTATCCGGATACAATACTCATTTTCAAAAAGTATCGCGATACAGCCATCTAAAAGAGTGCAGAATAGTGGAAAATGAACTTTCTGAACACTGTGTGATTGAATAATTCTGTGCATTTTTCAGTTTCAGATTGAAAAACATCTGCAAAACATAGCCAAGGAAGGAACACTTAATTTTAATTTTGTTTTAAGTTTTTAAAGTTTTTTATCAAGCTTGCTTACCGTATTTTCACGCACCATAAGGCACCGTAGTAAAAGGCGCCCAGTCCCAGTTATGCGTGCCATTTCTGCATTTAACACACACATAAAGGCGCACCGGACTACTAGTGGCGTTTTTTATATACAGGTAAATATCCTCTACTACGTTTAAATACACTCTACTGCGTATTTTAAAAATAGAGCGGAGCAAAACTGAGTATGATTGTGCTTTATTCATGTATTTATTACAAAGTATTAATCAAACCTGGGGAGCTGGCCGTGAGACAGACACATCGCAAATGACACAGCTGTGATCACTCCCTAAATTAACTTTAAAATCCTGAAACCTGCCGGCGGAATTTGTTCGCTTTTATTACGGTATCCTGGTGCCTGCAGCTAAAATTATTTAGATGAAAAACACCTGCCAGCAGCAGCGGTGAAGAGGGAGGAGACCGGCCCAGAGAGGCTGCTGTTGAATTAAGTTTTCAGGTAGAAAAATAGGCGGGAGCAAAACTGAGTATGATTGTGCTTTATTCATGTATTTATTACAAAGTATTAATCAAACCCATCAAAGTCATCATCCTCTGTTTCTGAATTAAACAGCTGCGGCTAAATCAGACATGCCAATTTCCCCTTCTTAGCTGTCAGAGTCACTTTCCGTGCAGCGCCAGCTCCTCAGAAATAATGCGGCTTTTTGCAAAAGCGAACAACAGCCAGCAGCAGACACGTTAGTCCATCTACAATCCATCCGCATAAGCGGTGGCGTAACTTGCCCGGCGCTGCCTTTCCACTTATCCTGAAACTGTGGTCTCCATCTGTCATCCATCGCTCCCACGCCATTTCGCAGCCTTACTTTGAGCGGCCGCTTCACACCGATGTCGGCGGTTGAAGTTCCTTTGTACAGAACCCGGGATACTTGGCCGAGCACAGCGTTTATTTGTTTCACCATGTTTTTCACATCGGCTGTGAGATGGATGCGCGCAGCAATGGTGATGCGTGGAAAAAAACCACCTATGAGTCTCTCCTCACATACACCTCCCTCCTCAGCCACGCTTTCATCATCTCCTCATCCATCCAGCCTTTTTTCATTTAATATCATATGTCATCAGATGTGCTGTGTCTGTCTCGCTGTCAGCTCCCAGATCAGCTTCTCTGATTGGTTGATGCGCTTCCAGCAGCAAAACTTCAATTTTCCATCTCGAGCAGCAGCACTTAGCGGTTAGCTTTTGGCACTTTTGTTTTGCTGCGTCTATACGGCGTCAACCATTGACTTTTCATGTAAACTTCGCTGCTTCTGCTGCGCCTGCTAAATCCGGTGTGAAAGCACCGATAGCCGGCCCGGTTGAACTTAGCGACGGAGCACAACCTTAATTTGTTTCACCATGTTTTTCACATCAGCTGTGAGATGGAGCGCGTAGGAGTCACATATTAACAGCGATGAGGTGATGAGTGGAAAAAAACACCTGAATGCTCCTTACATTCAGCCACTCTTTTCATCATTTCCTCAATGGGGTGGTCTCAAAAGAGTAAGCAGTTACAACACACATAAGGCGCTCCGCACCATAGGGCCCACCGCACATTTTGAGGAAAAAAAGGAAAGATGTCTACAGCCCAGCCTTATAATTAGGTGAAAATACAGTAATATTGTGCACAGCATACAACCTCAAAATATTATTATTCTTATTGTTTTTTATTTTTTTATTTCCAACGTATTTTTTTTAGTAATAAAAGAAAATATTTCTGTTGAATATTAGAGTCTTTGTTTTATTCTTGTGGTATCGAAAAGGGTATCGAGTATCGAATATTTTACTTAGTATCGGGTATCGAATTGAAAAGTTTAGTATAGTGACAACACTAGACTAAAATAACTATTTTATAACCCAAATGTATTATGTTGTGATGTATGACAACATAATGTATGACCAATAATCATAATCAAAAAGTTTCAATATGACTACAATCCATCCTTTGCCTTCCTTTACAAGGTGAGGCGATTTTAATGCGGTATGCTTAACCCCTGTATACATGTGTCAGTGAATTGTTCCCACTGCCACTAAAAGAAGATTCTACCCGGGTTTAAATGGGTTTTTCAGCCAGTATGAAGGGGTATATGCCTTGGTACCTTAGTGTCTAACAATGTGTCTCTAAAAGTGTCATATCTGTGATTGCTTGTTTAAGTTTTGCCAGCGGTTCTACATTCACTGCACACAGGCTGTCCAAGTTTTCAGTGCGACCTCCTTGATTCTGTCTTTACCGGAACCCGGCTCGTCTGGGGCGACTTGAGAAGCTGAGCACTCTGATTCTGGACTCCAACAACTACACATCTCACATCAAGTTTCCCTACATGCCGAGCATCACCGCCCTGTGCATCAACAAGAACAAGATCAACAACCTGCCGGTGTTTGTGGAGGAGATCAGGCGAAAGTTCCCCAACATCAAGTCAGCTTTTGTTCTTTTTCTGCAGGCAGCTGACGGTAAAGCGTTCCTTTGTTCTCTGATGCAAATCTCTGATCCTTTTGAACTGTAGGATCCTCAGTATGATGAACAATGAGGCTGCCCCGAGTTACTTCAACGGTGGAAGCCTGTCCCAGTACATTGACTACAGGTGAGCTTTTCATATGATTTCTCTTCCACAATGCAGTGCTTTATAGAATAAGACATTACTTTGAAAAGTTGGCATGCAAGGAGCTAGAAAATCAGAATTTAGATATACTGAGTAAACAGACACAAACCATAAATCTTCTAATATAGGACGGGGCCTTTATTTCACTCAGATACATCTTGGTCCAGGCCGTTATTGGAAGGAGGCCAGAATTAGAAGCAGGCCTCTATTTCTATTTGATCAAAACAGACAACCAGTGGAATGAATAAAAACAAGATTTTGTGTCTCTTTGAACCTATAAAATACTAAGTTAATTTATTGAAAAACTAAAGTTACCATACTGGTATACAGAACTTTATTCAGACATCTTCCAGCAGCTGCAATTTTTCTGTATGGCAATACGAAAAAAAAACAAAACTGGAATGGAATCTTGACCAAACTGACTTGCGAAACAAAGTTAAAAAAAATTTATGGAAACTGTTCTGCCATCACAGCGAAATTCTATTTGAGGCAGGCTAAGTGGAAACAGGCTACCAGAATCATATATTTCAAGGGAAATTCAGAACAACGAAGGCCAACGACGTCATTGTAACGCTACCTGGTTACCACCAGACCTGCCGGTAATCTCATTTGTCTTCCAGATCAGAACGATTGTGTAAGGTCACTACGATCTCTGTGTACGGATGGGACTTCCCATGATAATGGCTTGGATTCGTTAGCAAACATTGCCCCCCTGTGGTACTTGTATGTTACTATCACAAGTTGCTGAGGACTGCCCAGGAACATCGTTGGTTCTAATTCTAGCCCTGGCCTCTATACGAGCCTGGCCATTATTTACCTCCACCGACAGCGAGACCGGCCATTATTAGAGAGCCGGCCGCTAATGGAATACATTCCAATATTAGAGGATTTACGGTAAATCCAGCAAAACTCTGTTTTACACCGTTGGGATTACAAAAACTCATTATGCTTACTAAATACCACAATAATAAGAGAAACAAGTGCTTTAGAGTAAATTGGGTTTACCACCACAAGCATCTGACAACAGTGTTCAGGAATTTTGTCCAGTTTGTTCTAACAGTACCTGTGAAACTGGGCCAGGTTGGCGTTTCCGCTGTGTGAAGGAATGAGAGCATATTTTTGGGTTTGTCAGTTCCATTGGCTCTAAATCAGGGGTGTCAAACGTGGCTGCAGGTTTTCTTTCCAACCAAGCAATAGCACACCAGACTCCAGTCATCTCATCAAGTTAGTCCAATCTGAACATGATGACTTGGTTGGAAAGAAAACCTGCAGCCACACGGCCCATTCTGGAACCAGTTTGACACCCCTGCTCTAAATCTAATCTGTTAGTATTGTTGGAATCATTGTCTCTTTGATTTGAGTCCAAGTTTTAACTTTCTGGCTTCCCTAAAAAACTCCATTCCTAGTTGAAGTAATGTGACTTGACAGAAAAATTCTGTTAGAATAGACATACAATATTTTTTCAATGGTTTGTCCCTCTCTTCTTATCCCTTTTCTTGCAATTTTCCTCTCTATGCTTCTTTAGTCCCTTTTTCTTTTCATATTAGCAATGTACTCAGCTGACTTTTCATTCTGTCTCAAAAGGAATGAAAGATTTTTTCCAAGCACTAAGCTCACTTAGCTGATTGCCCCTTCCTGTGTTTCCAAAAAAGGCCAAAGTAAATAACCCAGTCCTTCTTTGTCACTGTAGACAAGCCATCATGATCTTCTTATCTGTTCTCCATTTTTCATTTGATGAAATAATAGCTGCATGAATCATGACAGCAGACAAGATAGAGGAGAGCAGGAGGCGGGTTACCAATCTACTCGGGCCTGGAGAGCAGAGTTCGCTGCTTTTAGATGTTGTCTCCAGTAGTTAAGTAGAAAAAAAGTCACTCGAGATACACTTCTTTTGGCATTTTAACGAAAGGATTTTGTTATCAAAAACATAATTAATGTTTACAAATAAGGAATAGTTGTAGATAACCATACATGTAAAATGAGTTTTACATGGGGCCCTAGGCAACGCTAAATGCGTATTTGTCCCCGAACGTGCCTTCACATAGGAATTATATTTAAATCACTGACTCTGGTGTCGTCATTCATGATTTGTGAATGTAACAACAGCAACAAACACCTTCATTTTAGGTTAATCACAACCCAGGATATATCCCCCAAAATCAAAGTATCTTTGTCTGAGCGTATTGTTTTTGTTGTTCCTTTGGAGTTATGGTTTCTTCTGAGAGGCTTTTTAGGCTTAATTGGTACATGATCCAGTTCGCTGTGTATAAAGAACCTATTTCTATTGCCATCTTTAACTGCATCTTTAAAAGATTTTGTTCATTTCAGACAATACCCATCTCTTTCCTGATCTGAATGCTGGCTGTAAATTCCTGTTGTCTTGTGTTAGGCAGAGATGTCCTCAGTGACAGTCTCCCAGCACTCTGAACCATGTAATGATTCTTCCTCGCTCTTTATCAGAAAAAGAGAGTCCCTATTTGCAAAAGATCACGCCGGAACTCTAAAGGAATGTGTGGGAAGTAAGTAGCAGCGTGATACAGGGATACGCACACATGTCTTCATGCAAGCAGTGACCTTGAGTTATACACATGAAGAACAATCACTTCCACCATTTAACCTGCAAAGGAATACATTCACAAGAGTCAAATAAGATAGTAAAAAGAATAAACAAGGTTAGTACACGATTAGATTAAATGAAATAGAATAACTCCAACATCTTGCATATTTCTCATTAAAGATAAACATTGAGCATCCAGGCTTCTGGAAGTTAGACCCAAATTTGGACCTTGAGGGCTTTGCTCATTTCCATGATGACACAAAGAGAGTCATTGTGTTTGAGGTGTTTGCTTCGAAGGTGGATAGCCTAGAAAACAAAAGATGACATCATCATTTGGGCTCAAATGACTAAAGGCAAATTAACTTTACTGTTACTGTTGAGTGTATTTACCCTTAATTTGAGTAGGTAAATAAGAGGATTTTACGGAAGAGGTTTAGGGCCACAGAAAAAAAAGTTAACTGATTTTTAAAAATTTTATTTCAATTTAGTATTGGAAAAATGTCAGAATTCTGACTTTTTCTCAGTATTCTGACTTTTTTCTCAGAATTTTGACTTTTTTCTCAGAATTTTGACTTTAATCTCAGAATTCTGACTTTTTTTTCTCTCAGAATTTTTGACTTTAATCTCAGAATTCTGACTTTTTCTCTCAGAATTTTGACTTTTTTCTCATGTTTGACTTTAATCTCAGAATTCTGACTTTTTTCACAGAATTTTGACTTTTAATCTCCGTAATTCTGACTTTTTCTCAGAATTTTGACTTTAATCTCCAAATTCTGACTTTTTTCTCAAAATTTTTTTGACTTTTCTCAGAATTTTTGACTTTAATCTCAGAATTCTGACTTTTTTTCTCAGAATTTTGACTTTTAATCTCAGTAATTCTGACTTTTTCTCAGAATTTTGACTTTTTTTTCTCATAATTTTGACTATGACTATGACAGCTAACAAAACATGTTAGCATCAAGTCATAGCCATGTCTGTTTTAGAGACTAGCTCTCTTGTTTTAATGACATTCTGCTCCTCCAATTAATGAGGGGACCCCTCAGGCACGTAAAAAGTTGCCTAATTCCGTCTATTTTCCACCAGTGTGTCACTGGCCACCTCAAACTTAACTCACATCTTTGTCGAGTGAAGCTCAGTGCTCCACATCTCTTCCTTCATGGTGCCCATCTACATATAAAAACCCAAAAAATACCTCTGAGATTAAAGTCAGAATTCTGACTTTTTTCTCATACTCAAATTGAAATAAAATTTTAAAATCGGTAAACTTTTTTTTTTTCAGTGGCCTATAATCCTCTTCCGTAGGATGTCAAGCCAATGCAATTAGATTTTTACTCTTAAATAAGATAATTAGATGTTACGGTGACTTGAAAATAAGACAATACAATTTTTTTTTAATTATTTTAAATACTATTGTCTCGCTACATTGGCAAAGTGTCTCACTTAAGTCCTCAATTCAAGAAAAAAATGCTCTTATTTTAAGAAAAAATTGCTTATTTAGATCTACCTTACTTTTTTTTTGCAGTGTGTATGCTGGTGAAGATTCTCCAGTCATCCAGGTCATAGTGTCGTTCCAAAAAAGTAAAAAAATAATCCACTGGACATTGTTTCCAAAGTTAGAATATGTTTCACTTCCCAATCCAGGAAGCTTTTTAAATTCAAAATGTCAGAAATAGCGTTAAAGTTCGAGGGTTAAACAGAGACTAGCGCATCCTAAAGACAAAACCCAAAGACCAAATATCAGCGGAGTGGTGTCTGCAGTTCAATGCAGTGTGGAATGCTCTGATCTTAGATCGGAGAAACCAAACAACTTCTGCACAGACGCATGGCCCAAAAAAGAAGAGCCACCTCCTCGAGACAAGACTCTGCGATACATCTACACCTTATGGACAAGGACATTCTTTGGAGAACCAGAATGTTGAACATTTTGGCCTAGTTAGAACATTTTGGACAAAGAAAATAGGTGGTTTGAGAGGGGCGTGAAGGAAGCCATCTGTGTTAAGAAAGAAAAACCAACCTTAAACCGAGGTGGGGACTCAGGTCAAAAACCTACAGTGCAGCAATAGAGTTGATTCCTTCCTGCTATCATCGCAGACACACCCTCATGTAGGGCAGCAGAGCACTTTGCCTGTTCAGCCTGGTCAACAATTCCCTCCTCTAACAATTCTCCTTCAGAGACATAGACAGGTATTGGGTATTGCAGGCTAACAAGGAACCCAACAACTGTTCATTCCCAAGGGGCGGACCCTTCGTCAGGTTCAATTTGCAAGTTTCTAAGCTAAAACAAGGCTTTGTTTTTGGTCCACTCTATAAAACCTGGAACTCAACGCTATTTCTGACATTTTGAACCGAATAAGCTTTCTGGATGGGAAGAGAAACATCTTCAAACTTGGACACAAAGTCCAGTGGATTATTTTTTAACTTTTTTGGAATGTATCTAGAAACATCTCTAAGGTGCTGTACATAGAAAACAACAGACATTGGAAATAACTACATCATCTGCTCTGCTTGTAATTATTCAAATGAATTGTGCTTAGAACTGACCAGGATTGATATATTTCACTTTAGCCTGAAGCAAACGTATAAGACCTCATTTAAAACCAGTAATCTGTCAGTTTTTTAATGTTTGGAGGAAGGGCGTCCTCTGGTGGAGTGTTCTACCAACTGCGTCAGCATGACGGTTTATGTTCCACACTTTTTCACAAGCTCTTCTACTCCTGCACCTTTTCAACCATTTAAGATGTGGAACTCATTCATCTGTACATTGTACTGGATTTCCTTACAATCAGGGAAACAAATCACCTGGCTGGTGAAGATTCTCAGTCATCCAGGTCACAGTCATTCCAAAAAAACTTAAAAAACAATTTTTTGTTTCCAAGTTTGAAGATGTTTCGCTTCCCATCCAGGAAGCTATTATTTTTTATAAAGTAGCCCATGCATAATCTTTTGAAAACATGCAAATTGAAATTAACAAACGGGTCCACCCCTTCAGAATGGGGGTCGTTTGGATTGTTTTGTTAGCCTGCAATGCCCCATACCCGTTGCAGGCTTCACTGGCATACCCTGTGCTCTTAACAGATGTCACACTGAGCACATGTGACAGACGGGACAGAGTCTGGAGACACCATGGAAAATGATTTGCTGCTTCAAACATCCTTGAGCATGACCCGCTTGGCAGTGGGTCAGTAATGGTGTGGGTTGCATTTCTTTTGAGGGCCTGACAGCCCTCCATGTGCTTGCAAGAGGTAGCATGACTCCTATTAGGTACCGAGATGAGATCCTCGGTGACAATCTCTTGTGAGCATCCTCACATATGGTGGGTGTTGTTGCCCCTGGATTCCTCCTAATGCAGGACAATGCTAGACCCTCATGGGGCTGGAGCATGTCAGCAGTTCCTGTAAGATGAAGGCATTAAAGATATGTACTGGCTCAACTGTTCCCCAGACCTGAATCTGATTAACCACATCTGGCGCATCATGTCTTGATCCATCCACCAACGTCATGTTGCATCACGAACTATCCAGAGTTGGTGGATGCTTTAGCCCAGGTCTGGGAGGAGATCCCTCTGGAGACCATCCGCCACCTCATCAGGAGCGTGCCCAGGTGTTATAGGGAGGTCATACAGGCAGGACGAGGCCACACACAATACTGAGCCTAATTTTTGACTTGTTTTTAGGACATTACATCACAGTTGGTTCACCCTGTAGAGTTTTTCCACTTTAATTTGGTGTTTGACTCTAAATTCAGGTTTCCATTGGATAATAAATTGGATTGCCATCGACGGTTTTATTTGTTTTTGGTGTTAGCACATACATCTTTGTACGGAACAAAGAATACAATGAGAATTTCATTCATGCAGATCCTGGATGTGTTATTTGAGTTCATTTTTTAAGCAGTAATTGTTCAAGCATAACTGTACTTTAAGGGAAAAAAAGGAATATTTTCCTTGTATCACCTGGTTGTTATGGACTGTAACTACAGACGAAAGAATGTCTGTCCAACCCTGTTGATTGTTATTGCTGTATTTTCCTCCACTCAGGCTCTATGTGATCAGTCAGATCCCAGGCCTGGAGATTCTGGATGACACAGAGGTTATGGAGAAGGAGAGAGCTGAAGCCAGGAAAACCTACAGGCTGCAACAGAGCCACCCCAGCAGCAGCTGGAAGAAGAAGAGCGACTTGTCCAGGAAACAGATACAGAGGAAGAGCGACGGCATTGTCAGACGATAAAATCAACCCTTTGACAATGAGCTGATGTTTAATACACTTTGGTTTGCACTGATTCTGCTATCATTTAAATAAAAAACATGTTCTATGATGCAGCACTTTCAAATGCAAAATCATCATCAAACACATCTGTGTTATTTCTGCCCATTTGTCTTTAACTAAGATGCCAATCAGGGGCCACAACAATTGTTTGCAATCAATAATAATAAAAAAACTAATATATTTCACCAATGTTGGATTGTTATTTTGCTGATACGTCTTCAAAAGAAGAAATAAAAGTTGTGCAGGATCCTACCTTTGTGTATGAAGTCTATAAAAACTGATTGCATTGATCAGGTCTTAAAAAAAAATATATATATCTCTTCTTCACCTCATTGGTGAACTCGATGTTTAGTCTGTCGTGCGCTTGTATTTGATGCTCTGCAGCTTGGAATGTGAGCTGCCAGTCTTCCATGTTTACTCTGAACGCCTGGTGAAATTCTAATTCCAAGATTTCCTGAATTATTCGAGACAATTACGCAGTTTAACATCTGCTGGCAGTACCACAGAATTGATGATGCTACTTAACAGAGTAATAAATAGTGCTGTGCACTAATACAAATTCTGAGTATGAATACATTGTTAGAATGTGAGCAAAACATCAGTTTTGTCGCTTAGTTAATGGAGTCTGTCTTCTAAAGCCAGGTCCTGTTCCCAGTGGTTTCTTTTGAGCTATCTCTATAGTTATGCTGCTATAGGCTTAATCTGCTGGAGGGCATACTGACCCCTTTTTATCATACTATCTCTATTCTCTCATTCTCCGGTATTCATTAGTTCAATCTCTAACATTCTGCCCCCCCTGTTTAACATTTTGCTCTTGGACTGTAGATACCAAGAATAGCATTGCTATCACTAGCACCAATATTAATAAGGGCATTCATGCAATCATTAAATCCTAAAGGACTCCAGTTTTTAACCTGACTCCGCCAGATGGATTTGCTCCGCATATCCATCTGGAAACCTTCTGTTGAAGTAATTTTGGGAAGGGGCGAAAATACTGGTTAGCTGATTGGCCTATGTTGGTGATAGACGGGCCAAATAAACCAATCAGATCAACGAAGCATATGACGTACTAACAGAGCGACGACGAAGAGGAGCCAATTGATAGATCAAACTCTTGCCGAAACCAGTCGGGAGGAGAGCAAAAACATCTTTTCCTCTGAGAAAAGCCTCCAGAGCAGTGTTTGGCTCTTCTTTCAGTGAAGAAATACTCTGTAATTCCGATAAAACTTGCTCGATAGCCACGCTAACGCTAGTTTCATGGGCTGAAGCCGCCATGTTCTTTAGACTTAACTGTCGCGCTTCTCGTTGCGTCACACCTCAACCCGCCTCAAAGCCAACGCTGATTGGACGTTCGTTTGGTGAACGGCTCCAAATTTTCTTTAACGGAGAGTCTCCAGACTGATCTGCAAGTGAAACCTTGAAAGCTTGCGAGATCAGGATGGTCTCACGAGGCTATCCAGTTTTAGCCCAGACTCCAGTGACCCACAATGTTCAGGCTGTAATCCCAGTACAAGTAGAGTCTGATTCCTTTTGGAATAATTTTTTGTACTTTTTTGGACTGTTGCCAGTCTACTTGCTGGCAGGTATCATCTAGCTTAGCCCCACTACTTACCCATTACGCACATGCGTAGCACTGTGAAGTCTAGTGGATGTTAGTTGGGGACCCAAATGCAAAACTAAAGAGGCATAGATGTTTTCTTGCAAAATGTAAAGAAAAAACTAAAATGCAGAATCAGTTCAGAACCGATAGACAAGAAACCCAGGAACCAAAAAACAAGGAGACACTGGGTAGCAATACACCTAAGGAGGATCCAGCACTGAGGAACAGAACAGGGGGTGTATACATGGCAGTCAGAAACAAAGGAAGGAATAATTAGCTAATAGGGAGCAGGTGTAGACAGAAGTAACTAGAAGGACCTAAGGGGAAAGGAAAGAACACTAGGTGGCAACAGAGAATAAGCAAGGGAAACAACAGCATCTAAAGGTAACTAGAACAAACAAATGCACAAAAAACTGAACAAACAAATGTTTTCCATCGCCTTGATTGAAAACAACCAAGGCGATGGAAAACATGACCTAAGGATAAATAACTTACTGAAACTAGTCCAGGAAAAAAACAAAAAACCCCAATATCAATTATGTAGGAAAAGAAAAAAAAAGGAAGAGCAAAACTAAGAATACAAAAAAGATGTAAGTCTAGAACAAAACAAAGCATTGTTGAGAACCCAAAAAGTAAACAAACTGAGCAAAGCCAAAGTGTTAAAAACAAAAATAACAAATACACAAGGAAGGTGTCGCAATCTTTCAGAAAACTAGCTACATTTTGGATGCAACTAATGTGAGCTACAGGGGCAGGGACGTAATTATGGGCGGAGACATGGGGGACATTTAGCCTGCCCTTTTTCAAAACTCCATTTTGGTCCCCTGCACTTTTTACCGTTCAAATAACAACGCTACGCTAAGGTACACCAACACTCATCGAGCACTAGGACCTGGCGGGAAACCGCAGCTCAATCTAAAGCCCACTTCCCTGAGTTTAGTCCGCCTACAAGCTCCTGATTGGACCTCCGTCTTTCCTTGTGTGATTGGCTTTCACCACTGTTTTGGGTCTATGATTGGACGATCACAGCCCTACTGAAGTGTACGTCTCCATGTGCTTATGGTCTTGGGGAAGAAAGCGGGTCAGCAAACATATGGTCAGGGAATCTGCTACTTTAAATTGGACATTTGTTATT
>JAGKQL010000062.1:22446498-22503180 GCA_018398635.1 Cyprinodon brontotheroides
TGACTAACTGGATGTGCTCTCTTCATCCTCTGACATGGGAGCTGGCTATGTCTGCTTCTGTCTTCTTGAACCCCAGTCGGCCTCAGAAGATGGCCACTCACACTGAGCCTGGTTCTGCTAAAAGTTTCTTCCTGTTAAAAGGGAGTTTTTTCCTCTCCACTGTCGCCACAAGCATGCTTAGTGTGAGGGATTGCATTCGAGTCAATGAGACGTGTTGTGAATTGGCGCTATAGAAATAAACTGAATTGAATTGAATTTATTTCGGCCCCAATCCAGTCAAATGATCATATGAAGACATTTAATTTAAATACAACTCCAGATGACACAAATGAAAATGAAGGAGCCCATCATTCATTTCAATAAAAAACATTTGATCAGGAATTACAGATTATTAATTTATTTGTCAAATCAGCAGAGGTCATATGTTTGCACCATTTTGCCGTCCTGGGAAGGATCCAGCAGTAGAATGACCTCTACAAGGTATTACATAATACTTTCCGTGTTTTATTTTGAAAATCTCTGCAGGAAGTGCGTTGTTTTCATTTTAATTTGACACCAGTGGCTGTCAGCCTTTACTGAGATGCCGGCTGCCGTCCTCCTCACAGGGCACTGCGCTGTAGTCAGCATGCCAGTCGCCTGCCGGGGCTCACCCGCCGTGTACCTGCGTGGAAACAAGGCTTTCACCGGATAGAGGACTCCAACCTGGACACTTTGTCCTGTCCTGCAACCATGGATTTATTTCACTCTGCTGCAACCTGCAAATGAGAGATGACAAGTAGGACTGAATGGAATTAGAAGTCAGATTTTGGACACAATCATCGGGAGCAAGAAGAAGAGGAGAAGAAAGCAACAAAAGCCAAAGGAAGCAGTCTCTGATGCTAATGGACATTTTGGCCTACATACTGCAGAGCTCAGTGGATGCATCTCTTAGACATTCCTGCTGCATGCATGCATCAAAAAGCTGCTGATGTACCGTTCAACTTTGTAGGACAGTCCAGCAATAAGAGATCTTTGAGTTTACCTGCTGCTGCAAAACTATGCAATACCAGATACATGATTGTGCACCTGATAAAAAAAGAGACCTATGCAATGGGATAATGGCAGCAAGGAGATTAGGTTTACATAAGCTGGATGTTTGATAATGTTCCCAGGGGGGTCACTGAGGAAACCCAGTGAAGAAAAGGAAGTGCTCTTTAATGCTGTGTGTGCTGGGCATTGCACCAGATCTCGTCTCTCCTTTCTCTGGATTAATCCTCACTTTGTTTGTGCAAATTGGCAAAGAACTCACAAGGCCCGCACTGGATGCTGTAATCATTGATCCTGCAGGAGCTGGACTGAACTGTCCTTTAGATCCTCGCAAGCCGTTAACCCCTCACATGCTTCACCAACCATGCCGTTCCGAGAGCAACCAGGAAGTACGGCGTAAAGGTTATTGGCTGTTAGTATTTGTTGGTGGCAGAAACACTCTTACCTCATCATGCTTCTAAACTGTGGTCAGCCGTTGCCTCTGCTGAGTCACACGGATGTACCCCCCCGTGTCACGGAGAACTTCATCCTGACAGGCTATCGCTTCCCAAACTACAGCCTGAGGGACTGCTTGTTGTCTGCGTTCAGGCCCACCAATGAAACGGGCAACTTCTGGACACACTTTCTTCCCATTTTCATTTTTGCTTACTACTTTGTGGAGGTGTTTGGTTGGGATGGGGCCCCTGATGCCGACGCCCCATTCTTTTACCCTATGTGGAACTACTTTATTGGGGTTTTTTGTCTGCTCATGGCCAGCAGCTTGGCCCACCTACTGAACTCTATGTCTCTGGTTGTAAGGGAGGTTTGCTTTTTTGTGGATTACGGCACAATTAGCGCCTACACCGTTGGCTCGTCGCTGGCATACTACTACTACATCCATCCTCGTGCAGGTATAGTGGAGAGAGGACAGCGGAACAGCTCCCATTCGGCCCTGAATCACGAGGATGAGGGGGTTCTTGCATCCTCAGCCATGCTAGATATTAGTCTGTTCTTTGAGAACTACTATATGCCGTGTGCATGTGTTATAGCAATCATATGCGTCTTATCCTGCTGCAACACCCGCCAGAGGTGGAGAGAGCATCGATACATCATTCGGACCCTGGTTTTCCTCCTGCCGTTCCTCATGTCTTCCACTCCTATCTTTTACCGTTTCCTCACCACCTCGCCTTACTCCACCACCTCATCCTCCTTTGCTGCCTCGACAACCATGCCCTGCTTCTTCTACCGTCACTCTCTCTGGCTGCTGGTGTCGGCCCTGTTTAACATCAGCAAGGTCCCAGAGAGACTGGCCCCTGGCCGTTTCGACATATGGGGCCACAGCCACCAGTGGTTCCACTGCTGCACGTTTTTGTCCATCCTTGACGAGCTCCACATGATCCAGGCTGAGGTGAGGGCCATCCTGCTCAACCCGGATTTCCTCTTACCCCCCACCACGCTGTCCCCCCTACCCGGACCTACCGTTGCTTCCACCTACGGACTCATGTTCCTCCTCCAGACTACCATTATCTCAATCATCGTGGGTTTCTCCTGGCATGCAAACTCTATCTACGGCCCCCAGAGAGACCAACTAAAGAAGGAACATCCAGTTAAACACATGAAAGTCAACTGATCCAGTAGAGGTCATTCTTCTTTACTGTGAAAAATGATTTGCACATGCCCTCAAAGCCATACCATTAATAACTGCTCAAGAAAACAATTGTACCAATCTGATTCCAAGTCTCTAATGTGTTCCGAGTCCATCTGGACCCATTAAGAAGCTTTCATAAGGACCTAGGGGACAGGAGGAGATGAAAGGTTATTTCTGGGCTCGCCACAGGGAAGCTGTCTTGTCGGGAGGATATTGAAAGTCTCTGCCAGTTATTTTTTTCCCCAGAGCACCTTCAGCATGTTCCAACAGGATGTCTAACTGTGGAGGATAATGACTACTGCAGTTGGCTGAGCTCTGGAGGATTTGTGAGCTACAGGACTCTAGTGCCGGATTCTGGTAACATTTTGGAAATGTCACTCTGCCGTTTCTAATTCCTCTGGTCTGGTCCATTCTTTAGTTGCACTTCCCTTTCCTCTATTTAGTATTTAACTATATTCATTTTTTTAATTTAGTGTAACCCTAACTGTCTTTCTTAATCATTTCCTCATCATGAATTGTTTAGCGTGTCCTTTTGTGGCCTTCAGGAAGTCTTGGGTTGTCTCATTTCCCCTTTCTTGAGCCCTGCAGCAGGAAGTTGCATGGCCTTAAAAGACGGCAACACAAACAGCTGAGACCTCGTATAAATCACATAATAAAGCACTTTCAGGGGCCAGTGAGACTAGCCCCATCTTTAAAAAGCCATGTTCACTTTCGAATCTGAAAGGATGTTTTTGCAATTTAAAGGCATATTACGATCTCCTGCTGTAAACGTCATAGTTTCATTCAGATGTGAAACATATTCGTGGTGCATTTAATGCATTTGCTGCATCTCTAACCAGCTTTCATTCACATTTAAGCACCTTTTGCCGTCTTATTCAGATGTATTTCTTTTCTTTCATGTTAGAAATGAAGGTTTTCTTTACTATGTGAGTTGGACAATGATTGACTTGGATTGTAGCTGTTCACTGAGTACTTTCTTCCTCAGAGTTTAGTTTTTCTTAAAGCGGGGTTCTTGCGGACGTTATCAGTTGATGTAATCTTACCTGCAGTAACTGCTTACTTTAATGACTTCAGCTTATATTGACGGAAAAGAAGCTTGTGTCAGACCAAACTGGATCCTGCCGTCTTTACGATTTTATGGCGGCTCAATGGTATTTCCTAAGCTCTTGATTTTCAGTCATATACTGTATGAGACAATTACTCACATTTGAATCTACTATTATTTACAAAAAGGTCTATATAAATCACAGACTTAAGTTATGATGTCCTCATGGAAAACCACATTTGAGGATCCTACCTGCTAGTAAATCATAATCTGATATGAAATAATAAATGCTGTTATATTGCAGCAAATTACAGCCAATTGGACTTTGATCATTCATTTTTATAGCTCTTACACTCTGGCCACCTTAACCAAATCACACTCACAACCATATACTAGATAGATCATTAGCCAACTTGGTGATAAATGCCTTGCCACTGGAACTATAAACGACAGGAGGGAACGGGAATCAAACCTACAACCTTTCAAGTGGCAACTTCATTGCCGACAAATTAAGACTATATCTATCTTAAAACTGATTTTCAGAAGCAGTTTTTTAATGTTTCTGTTTAAGACTCTATCATGGTCTGTTTTATAAGTCATGTTTTTTCCTATTTAGTTAAGGAGTTACTCACTGCTGGTAAGACAGTAAGTAGTTAACCTCCCTATATAACTCTACTTCGAAAACCAACGAATCCATTTAAAGTCGTAGGGAAGTCATATTTAAATTTTAAATCATTGTGACTTAAACATGTATATAAATGTACTCTTTATCAGAATATATTTTCCCAAAAGTTAGAAAATTTATTTTTAGAAAAAAAAAATTCTTTCTTAAAATCTTTGGTTTTTTTTTCCGTTATCTTCTGCAGACCAGTTAGTTATACATCAGCTTTTACTCCTAAATTCAGCCAATCATATATATACGGTCATCTGTCAATCACCTTTTTTCGGTCCTAGCATCTTGATTCATATGTCGCGAAAGCTAATATACGCATAGCGGTTGAAACCAGAATCCTTTCCTTTCCCATTGAGTTGCGTCCCAGTGTTCACGGGGATGGGCGTCTGTGTCTTCGGCAGGCGTAGAGCTTAACAGAACTGGCAGCGTTGCGCAGGCAAGGGCTCAAACATGTATGCGGCTGGAAGCCTTCTACACCAAACCAAGCTTCTGCCGCCCTGGCGTCCTCTTCCTACAACATCTTCGTCCCTCGCTTTCCTCCTCTAAATAAAAACATGGATGGCGGAGGAGACTCATCCAC
This sequence comes from Cyprinodon brontotheroides, assembly GCA_018398635.1. Lineage (NCBI taxonomy): Eukaryota > Metazoa > Chordata > Actinopteri > Cyprinodontiformes > Cyprinodontidae > Cyprinodon > Cyprinodon brontotheroides. The sequence continues at coordinate 22,451,450 of JAGKQL010000062.1, forward strand.
GACCTCCCGACACTAAACTCTCCTCCTCTTGTATGTTTCCTCTGTCCATAGCGTTCCTTGACAGTGTCGTTTCTAAGTCACCAATTTGGTGCTACTTGGTCCCAATGGAATTTCCCATTGGGAACCTACTAACACTAAGATGCTAACTGGTTAGCAAAGATGCTACCGACAAACCGGCCACAATCATACTTGCTTGTGAACCTTCCGCCACAACAATCCCGCCCCCTTGATAATCACGACCAATCACATTCACTTTATTCACTCGTTTAAAGTCGGACACATCACTCGGGAGAATTCGGAAATGCGACGCTTGGAACAGCCGTTTCCCTACGACTTTAAAGGAAAAGTCTGGTCATATTTAGAATTCAAACTTCTGAAAGTAATTAAACACGAAATTATTACATACTGCTCAATAAATGATAAGCGTTTTTAATTAAGAGTTATTTTCATTTGTATGTGCAAAAATGGCCGCTCCCAGACTTAGTGATCGCGATGAAAATTGTTTTGTATTGTTGTTATTTTTTTTCTGAATAACGCTAAATTCATTAAATTACTGCAAATATCTTAGTTTTCGGTATAAATAACGATCCGTTGATTATTCCTTGCTGAGTGGACTTCCTTTAAAGCCACTATTTCTTTTTTGTTATTCAGACATATGATAACAATTAAAAAATTATAACAAATGTATCTTAAGTCTCAGTTAATACAAAAAAAGGACAAAACAATGGAGAGGAAATGCATGAGTTTCACATGATCTTAAGGTATGTATGCTGAATGCAGTAATGATTCGGCAAATATGCTCGCATAGGCTGATTAGAAAAAAACAAAACAAATATCGACCGACTGATGCATCGGTCTACTTCTACTGCTGTATAATATGAACCGTATCTTAGAACATAGAGCTAAAGTTGGCTGGTGTTTAAATGTAGAAATTTTATTCTGAACTCTGCACATTTATTTGCAGTAACTTGCACAGGAGAAAGTGAAAAGAAATGAAAGCTGCTTGTCATGAAACAAAATGTGTAATAGTGCACTTTAAAGCGTCCGCATAGCTTTTTATATATATTTTTAGGGACATTTTTAAAATATTTGACTTGTCAATCAAGGGCAGAATTTCTGTTTGTTTAAATGAGGGCCCTTTTTTTCCACGGGAACCGAGTTGTAATGCTCCTTGAACAACACAAGGTTACGGTAATGGCCGTGTTACTGTGTGTTACAAAGTAGACGGCAATAAATTATCTTATTTTTCTTAAAATGAGTGCATTTGCTCTTGAATTGAGGAGGTAAAAAGAAACATTTGCCAATGGAATAAGACAATTTACACTTAAAATAAGAAAACACAATTGTATTGTCTTATTTCAAGTGCATATTATCTAATTATCTTATTTTAAGAGTAAAAATACTCATTCCATTGGCAAACTATCTCCTTTACCTACTCAAATAAAGGGTGAATACACTTAATATAAGAAATTTTTACTTTTTTCTAGATCGTTTTTGCAGTGTAGAGCGTACTAAGTTTGTGAACAGCTGGTAATAATAATAATTAAGCATATAGTAGCTAATTAAAACAGTGTGATTGATTAAAATCTTCTTAGATAGCATACGTTTCCGTTGGTAATCCATTTATTTTGTATTTAAAACACTTGCTGGATGTCAGTAACAACATAATTCCTGGTATTCATTTCTCGAAGTGGGTTCTGGAAATATTGTAATAGAAAGGTTTCATCAACAGTGCAAAAATGGTGCAAACTGAAAGCTCTAATGCACTAATGTTTTTCTAACCTTTCAGGACTGAAATTATTGGCTGTAAACACGCGGAAAACAACCCGAGCTGTACTGTATCATGTCAGTTAACTAGTACTTTCCAGCGGGCTGGCTGAGGGATCCATCAGATTATGCAGCTGGTGTTGAAGCTTTGTTTCTACCTCAAAACAACATGTGTGTCAGTCATTCTGCGAGTGAAAGGAAGAGCCGTTGAAACAGACTTTGTTCCCCGTTCTGCACCAACCCCATTATTGTAGGTGAATGTTAACGTCAGATTGCTTTATCTTACTTAGTCGTGTACTCAGGGGTGACTCAAGGGTGACTCTAATGCATTATTTAGACGTGCATTTAATTATGGATTACTAGAGAAAGAAAATGCACCGAATGATTTTTGCGCTGTAAAGATCTCAACTGTTATGATCAATAGCACTTTTACTTATCATTAAAGTGATTTTGAATAAATTCCAAAGGAAATTGTTGTGTTTTTATTTTAGTTTTGTGGTACATTTACCTGTATGGTACATAATCTAACTTAAAGGTCAGGGTACTTAATTTAAATTAAAGATATAGTGGAGGATTTTCACGATTTTTTTAAAAGACCCACCCTCTCCACATGCACATGCACAACCCTGTGCCCACTCCCGAGAGGGAATGCCTAATAAATGCGCACGAGAGCGTGCACAAGCCTGTTTCTCCCTGTGCATGCTCTGTTTAAAAGTTGCTATTTGAATAATACAAGCTTATTTTACTTTAATTACAAAAGAAAATGCAATTTTTCCTCCATGTCAGACTCACCACCGCTAAGTGAAAATGGGGACGAGCACGTAGGACGGCCTTATGTAAACATCGCCAGAATGATTGACACGACGTGAGGAGGACCGCACTTATTGAGATGATCCAAAAAAAAAATCAAATCCTCCATTATACCTTTAACACAAATAAATGCTCTTATTTTTACAGTTAGATAGCATAATGAAATTCCAAAACCTATAAAATACCTTACATGGCCGGCCCAATGGCCCTCTGAAGTCTACACACCCAAGTTTCTGCTCCAGGATGGTAAAAACAAAGACAATGATAAATCACATAATGTTGCACACATTCTGAAAAATGTAACTGAAAACAACCTGAGTTGTATGAATAAAGAAATGTAATAAAATGAAATCAATGCAGCGATATGGGGGACATGTATGCACCGTCTTCAAATACTTTGTTTTCCGTAGCTTCAGTCTAATTTAAAAATTTTCGTCTGCTTTGGGTGGAAAATGACTTTCTTAAAACAAAGGTTAGCTGTCCAGCTAAGATTTCTCTCACATTTTTGTTTTTGCATCCTGTAGCTAAAGCCACAGTTTATAGAAAAGCTACCAAGTCAAACTCAGGTCCTAGAGGTCTGGTCCAAAACACCAGAATCAAACGGCTTAATCACCTGCTCAGTTGAAGTCCAGCCTTCCAGGGCTTTTGCAGAGAACCAAATTTTTTTAACCTGGAGCACGGACACATCTAAATGGTGCAGGATATCGGCCCCTTGAGGACTGGAGTCTGACGTCCCCGCTTTAGAGGATTGTAGTCATAGAAAATCCTCAACCAGGAGGAACTTAGACAGGCGGAACATGGCATTAATAACCATAAACATGGAGGGAGAATCTATCAAGGTTTGATGAGTCCAGATCTGAATATCTGAGACACAGATGCTGAAATATAATGCTGTGGGGTTACTCTCCTTCACTTTTGTAAAGATAGATAATATCAAGAACAGCTTTCACAATAAAAGTCGGTTCCCTTTCAGAAACTTCAGGCCAAAAACCCAAACATACAGAGGCTATTTCAGTGTCACGATCCACGTCTTCATCATGATATGTTTTAGTTAACTTGTAAAATGTTGATGAGAAAAAAGAAAATGCAAAATAGCTAGCTAGGCTGAAAGATCCGCAATGGAGGGAGGTTTAGTTATGATACTCGGATTTCTCCTGTTTGGATTTGGAGGATATCTGATGCTTCTACAAATACAGAGGATGTCGGCGGCAATTTGGGCACTGATCAAGCTGCCGGCAGAACTTGAAGGATGAGCTGGGTAGTTACTATGCAAGATCGGCTGATGAGGCGGACCAATTTATTTGATACTGACTAGGACACTTAGAGAAGTATAACAACAACCTGCTTGTTGCTGTGCAGATCAGCAGCTTCATGCAGACCCAGACATGGATCAGAACAAATATGTAAAGCAGGAGTCTGCAACCTTTCATATCCAAAGAGCCGCTTTGCCCAGAGTCCGACCAAGTAAAAGTTGTTTAGAGTCGCGCAAAATATAACATGACTTTTTCTAGAAAACCTTTTTTTAAAAAGCTTGTATAGGAAATTGGTTGTTGCCATCTCAAACAATCAACAAATCATGTATTTTTAATGTTAAAACATATAATTTTCAAGCTAATTCATAGAAAAATGTCTCTTAAAACATATTTCTGGTTCTTTTAATCTCATTCTTTTCCATCTTATAAAAGACGCTAAATCTATTGATACCAGTATATATTATAATAAATTATTTAGCTCTTTATATACATTTTGGCTACTATTAAGAGCCGCTGGAGAAGGTCCAAAGAGCCAAATGTGGCTCTGGAGCCGCAGGTTGCAGACCCCTGGTGTAAAGGTTTGAAAATACGTTTTCCCAAGTTTTGAATAATTCAAATGTCTTCAAATTATTTGCAAGTGCAGCTCTTCCTTGTTCCCTCAAAGCCTGCTGAGTTATTTATTTCTGGATACATCCTGTAGGTGAACTGGACCTTGAGCTGCGTCATGCATATGTGCATCACATGCAGCCGGCTTTTTATCCCCGCTCCTCTCCTCGTCTGACAGAAGCTGCAAAGAGGTAGAAAGTTCTTAATTAGGAGCTTTAGCTGCAATGCAACCCTGCTGCTAAAAAGCCTAAGGAAGTTGGAAAGACAAACAATTTGCACATAAAGGGAAATATATGATGCTTGGAACTGAAATGTGATGTAGAGTTGTGCAACTGTAACACCAGGAGATTCTGCTTTTAAATAAAACATTGTTGAATCCTACAGGTTCCTCTTCTGCAGTGAAGTGAAAGAACAAACAGGTGACCTGACACCACCTGCTGCTTTGAATAAAGCAGCAAGGTCTACCGCAACAGACAGCCATTAGTCTGGTCCTGATGGCGGAACTTTGCAAACCCCTTCATAATAACTCCTCCATATTTTAATCATGGATATTTTAAACAGGAGATGTGAGGTCTGCTATAGATAATCTGGAGATAGAGAGTTTCCATGGAAGCCAACTGATCAAGCTTTTTATGAATACATAAAAACATACAAAAAATAAAACAGGAATCACACACCGTAGCAGCCAGTTGAGAGTCCATCACCTTTAAGAACACGAGCACCTATTATATCTGATGTTGGAATGAGATGCGAAAAATATTTGCTTTCACCTTAGTTTCCTGCCGAAAACAGAACCGTTTGCTTCGCAAAAGTATTCATGCCTCATAAAGGTTTTCTACATCTTGTAACATGACAATGTTACTACCTGAAAAGTGTGTCTGGTGTTTGTTTTCATCCCTGTCTGAGTCAGCACTTCGTAGAACCAGCTTTATCTGCTGCTCCAGTAGCAGGTAATCATCAAGAGTAAAAAGTTAAAAGAGAGTTTTTCCTCTCCACTGTAAGCTACAAGCATGCTTAGTGTGAGGATTGCTGAAGAGTCAATGATTTGATGCAATCAGCTGGTTTTCCTGGATAGAAAACTTTGAATCAATCTGACTGCACTGCAAAACAATCCAGAAATAAGTAAAAAAATGGATTAAAGTATATTTAGCCTTAATTTGAGGGAGGTAAATAAGATGATTTGCCAATGGAATGAGAGTATTTTCACTCTTAAAATAAGATAGTTAGATAATATTTACTTGAAATAAGGCAATAAAAATAGTTTTTCTTATTTTAAAAGGAAATTGTCTTGTTCCATTGGCAAAGTGTCTTACTACCTTCTCAAATCAAGGAAAAACACACTTATTTTAAGAAAAAATAACTTATTGATATTTATATTTTTTTTTGCAGTGTGGATGATGCACTGCAAAATGCAATCTATAAATAAGTAAAAACTTCTTAAATTAAGTGTATTTATCCTTATTCTAAGTAAGGTAAATGAGGTAGTTTGCCAATGGAATAGTATATTTTTACTCTTAAAAATAAGATAATTAGAGAATATGCACTTGAAATAAGACAAGCGCTATTGTGTTTTCTTATTTTAAGTGTAAATTGTCTTGTTCCATTGGCAAAATGTCTCTTTTACCTCCTCAATTCAAGGACAATTGCACTTATTTTAAGAAAAAATTACTGAATTGTTTCTGTAAAGTGACTTAAGATACCCACAATGTTTGCATAGAAAACAGGTGAGCAAACAACAGAAATAAAAAACTGATGTGGATCAGAACATATAGCCATAGACGCGCCCTAATGCTGAGAGGGTTTGCATGTAAAGATAAACAGGTTTTGAGGGTTACAGCTGCATATCAGCTCTGCTTATTTATCAGGAACTACTGAACTGGGTGCGGCTTTATCAGCAAATATTGGCGGATTTGTCCAGCTCAACAAAAGCTTCACAAACCCTCAACAAAAAAAAACATAAAAGCAGTTCTGAGCTACCTTCAGACCATCATGGTGTGATTTTTAATAGTTCTATAAGGAAATTATGGGAATGAGGCCAATGTGTCAATTTAATTCATTTCAGTTTACTTATGTAACATAAATTCACAACACATGTCATCTCAAGGCACTTTACAGAGACAATTCCACCAGATCATACAGTCAGATTAGTTCAAAGATTTCTATCAAAGGAAAACCATCTGACTGCATCGACTCGACAGCAATCCCTCACACCAAGCATGCTTGTAGCGACGGTGGACAGGAAAAACTCCCTTTTAACAGGAAGAAACCTCCAGCAGAACCAGGCTGGGTGTGAGCTCCGAGCCTGCTCCCATGTCCGAGGATGAAGAGAGCGCAGCTAGTAAGTCACAGTCAGAGAAACAGGACCACACTGAAAAACAGGAAGGTGTTGATGGCAGCAGCACAGCTGATATTCCTCTCCAGGATGGAGTCAAAGCCAAACAGAACCAGACCTGTTGGAGCTACTATGAGAAAGAGCAGAGAGACGTTAGAGCTAACTAACAAATACTGCAGAATGGGAGAATAGAGATAGAATGATGAAAATGGGTCCCTATGTCTTCCAGCAGTCTAAGACTATAGCAGCACAAATGCAGAAAATTGCTCAGGATAATGTCAGTATTTTGGACGAGGTAGAAGAAAGGTAGAGCCACAATGTGGCCAAGGTAGAGCCAAGGAGCCAAGCCAGAAGAGATGGTGTTAGAAATGAAACAGTAGATCATGGAGGTCGCTTTGTTTCAGCTCAGAAACCCACTTAGGAGGCTCCAGGACCCACCTTAAAAAGATCTGAAGCAATTTAACAGATTGTAAAGCTTTAAAGACCATATCATAGGAACCATCCTTATACAAAGCATGACGCTAAGGTGCTCTAAATTCTTGCAACTGTCTTTACTTCAGTTTATTTATATAGCAATATGTCATCTCAAGCACAGAGTCAGTTTAATCAGATCATCAAAAAATGGTTCAAAGTTTTCCATGTTAATAAAGCCAGCTGACTGCACTTTTACAAGATCCGCTCCTCCTGGATTAGCATGTAGTGACAGAAGACATCCCCATTCATTGTGCCAGTGACTTTAAAGGACTTTGCACTGAGCATGCATGCATGCAGCGACAGTGAAGAGGAAAAGGTCATTTTAGCAGAAAGAAACCTGCAGCAGAACCAGGCTCGGTGTGAGCGGTCCTTTACGGAGGCCTATTGGGGGTTCAAAGAGACAGAGGAAACATAGAAACAGGGATCAGTAAATATGTTTTGTTCGAGAAGGTAATGGTATACTAGTTCCATAACTGGCTCTGTTTTAGAAAGGAACAGTTGTGCTCTGAGCCAGTGGCACCTCCAGAAATGTTTCATGGGAGGGCTAGATGGGGCCACTAAAAATCTTGGGATGGCCACTGAAACTAAAAGCCATAATTTCAGGGTTTAAATTTACTTTTGTGGTAAACCTGCCTGTAGAAATCATAAAGACTTCTCATATATTGGTTTATTGTGTGATTTTTATTCTTACATCTCTGGCTGTGCATAATGGGACAAAATGCTTAACTGATGGTACTACTAATTTGCACTGGCAAGTGTTTCGGCTAGGGCATTGCACAGGGTGGCTGTGGCAACCCCCAGGTGGAGCCACTAGTCTGAGCTGGTTTTAATGCGAATAAGGAGGAAGGAGAGTACAAACAGTTAATCACGGTAAAAGCTGAGCTCATAGCTCTATCTAGGAAAGAAACAGGACTAAGCCCTGAAGTACAGGCCCGATCTGATGATCTATAATAATTTTGTTGACGGCAGCAGATCCGTAATGCCTCCCTACATGATGATGTCACAACCAAACCGAGTCAGACTAGATGTAACCACTGTTACAAGAAAACACAGAGAGAATATAAAATTATAAGTTGGAATAACCACCAATGTAGCAGAGAGACGAAAAAGTGGCCCCCATGTCCTTCAGCAGCCTAAGCCTATAGCAGCATAATTATAGAGATAGCTCATTATAACCTAAGCCATTCTTTACATTTGCTCTATGTTAAAATCCTTACTCTTGTTAAACTAAAAATGGTTTCTTATGAGCAGCAGGTTTCTTCCCAAGGCCGACATGGACAAAGTTCGGTCTAATCTGATGTAACCTAGGTTCTCTGACAATTTTCTGCACCTTTTTTATAAGAAACATGTATTTTATAGGTTGGACCTGTTCCTCCTCTCTCTGACATGATGATCTAAAAGAGATTAGGTTTACGTGTCATTGTGCTTGAGGGCCTTGACCCCATTTACTTCATATCTGTGGACACAGCGGTGGCGTAATCAAATGATTTAGCTTCAGATTAGAAACGGCAACAGAGTGAAGCAGAAACCTTAAATATAAAAACACTGATGAGGCCTATTTGTTCAGTTGCCCCCATGGTTTTATTCAGGCAGCTGGAATAGATAGTCTTCTTGGAAGTTAGTTGAGTGGGACTGGATGGTCCTCACTGCTGATAGGCAGCTTAAGTTTACATTAAAAACAGCCTCACTTTGATTAGAACCACTTCAGTGAGAGAAAGAACCACCTGCTGCTTTACTAAACAATAAAAAATAAAATCCTTGCTTTTTACTGAATCCTAAAACAATTCATATTATTTTCTTCAAATTAAGAACATTACGCTACACTAAGACTACTGTACCTCAAAAACATAGATGACAACGTCATGGCTTTCTGAAAGGTAATAGATCAAACACAAAATTAATCTCATGAGGAGATTATGGACTTAAACAAATCTATAAACAAAGGGTGCTGCTATCAATACCTTTGTTTATAGATGTTCAGCTATCAACCTGTTTTCCAGTGTAGTCCTGTTTTCTCTGACTGTGACTAACTGGATGTGCTCTCTTCATCCTCTGACATGGGAGCTGGCTAGGAACTTCGTCTGCTGCCTGGCTGTGTGTTTCCTGGGCCAGGGGCCGCCTGTGGCCCTGGTTGACACAGTTGCCTTTTGTATCTATGCTGCTTCTTTTTCTATGTCTGCTTCTGTCTCCCTTGAACCCCAGTCTGACCCAGCTTGATGGCAGCCCACACTGAGCCTGGTTCTGCTGGAGGTTTCTTCCTGTTAAAAGGAAGTTTTTCCTCTCCACTCTCGCTGCAAGCATGCTTGGTGTGAGGGATTGTTTTCAAGTCAATGCAATAAACTGGTTTTTAGCTGTAGAAATCTTTTAGCCAATCTGATTGTGTTATCTGGTTGACTTGTTGGGGAATTGCCGCTATATAAATAAACTGATTTGAGCTCATGGGTTCCGTTTCATGAGGCAGGTTAAAAGGGAGTTTTTCCTCTCCACTGTCGCTACAAGCATGCTTGCTGTGAGGGATTGCTTTAGAGTCGATGCAATCAGCTGTTTTTCCTTAGATAGAAAACTTTGAATCAATGTGACTGGATGATCTGGTTGAACTCTAAAGTGCCTTGATATGACTTGTGTTGTGAATTGGCGCTATAGAAATAAACTGAATTGATTTAAAGTAATCTGGTTCTAATTTGGGTCCAGTTACCTAAATAATCCACCTTGACTTGTTCAGACAAATTAAAGAATGAATACATTTAGTAAATGGGCACAAGTGTGTCTTAAGAAGAGACAGACAACCAAATTTATATTTTGAGGTGATCTTTACAAAACTATGATATTGGTACCAGAGAAAATAAGTGACCAGGGCTAAAAGGTTGGGTGTGAACATGATGACTCTTTAAATTGACAAGGAATGTCTGAAAATACCTGAAAGCTGCTGTGAAATGCTTATAAAAAACAAAATAGAAAACAATTATTTTTAACTAAGTTACACTATTTCCCACAAAGCAAACAGCTCTGATTTAACGCCGGCACTGCTTGCTAACTGCTAGCATGGCAACAGGTATTTTAGCCATAACTGGAGTGCTTCTTGTAGCCTCAAATTATTCTCAACTTTTTTCTACATTCTGTGGCATCTTGCACACAAATTAAATTAAATTTGATCAAAATCTTCAGCGCTTGAGGGGAATGTTGATTCCCTTCAACTCACTGTTATTCAATTCAATTCAAAATGACTTTACTCCTCATAAAGGGAATATCAGTGTTTCAATAACTCATAGCTTTCCTTTTTCAACAACTTGTAGATGTTAAAAGCTGTTGGCATGAAGGATCTTTTGTGCAGATCGAATTCTCGTCAACAGCCCAGTATGTCTGAAGATATGCAGCAGCTTTCTTTAGAAAGTCCAGTCTGCTCTGTTCCTTCTTGCAGATTTTTTCACAGTTGTGTCTGTTGTCCAGATAGACGCTGAGGTGCTTATACTCCTCCACCACCTTCATGCTTATTCAGAAATGCTACCGTAAAAAAAACTTATAAACGAGTGCAGACCTCCGCCAAGCAGCAAATTCTGCCTCAAATAGTGACTTAGACCTTTAGCTAAAACTTGCACATGACCTGGATCATTACTACATTTAAATTATTATTTCCTTTGCATGAGGTGCACCTAAAAATGTTCCTTTATCAAAAAAGCCCAAAAAAAAAGGGTCCCAAAGAGATCCCTGAGGAACACCTTTGGCTACTATAAGAGGTGCCGATGGACTGTTTTACACTCTGGCAGATGATTTCATAACTATTTTATTAGGAATGCACGATATTGGGATTTTGGCCGATATCCGATGTGCCGATATTTTAAAACTCATGTAGCGATAACCGATATCGATACCGATGTTAAGCTGGACAAAAATAAGCAGTCATTGAAAATACTTGGTTTGTTATCCATTTCTGACACTTTGAAAAATAAATATACTCAAATATATTTTCATATGCTGATATCAAATTGATTTTTTAAAAAGCGGTATCGATCCTATTATTTCTTTCAAAAATCTCGTGAAATTTCATAATTCTGTTACAAAACTCATAAGTGATATTTTGCAAATTCTTGTGAGAGATTTTGTTAGTAAAATAGATGATCCCCAAACAATATCAACATATATAAAAATATGGCAACTTATTTGGTAAATTTTAGGGATTTAGTATAACGATGACATATAGCAATATTTCATTAGTAAAAGATTGATATGGTGTTTTAAATGGCAATATATCAGCATATGAAGATATTGGGATATTTTAATGGATCAATATTTTTCCTTCGTTTTATAAGTTTTTAAAGTCTGTAAAAAGAAGTTTTTGAGGAAGAAGAAAGAGAAGTAGTATTTTTTTTTTAGACTTTAGAAGCTCAGAAGCCCGATGTTATTCAGTTTAAGGCCCGATACCGATGGGGGCGATTATATAGATCCATCCCTATATTTTATAGAGGAACATCCCTTTCTAAAAGAGCTTTCTGATCTTTAGAAACAAATGCTTCAGTTAAAACATCAAACTGCACTGAGCTGATGGCATCATTTGTTGTTTAAGTGGTTCCATTACATCTATTAAACATGTGGAGATCAGAAAACCTGCTTTAGGAGGCCTTTAACCCTTAATAGGACAAGTTAGCATTTTTGATCACTTGCACACCCCTTACAAATGGCAACCCACCATTTATTTTGGCGTTTGACCAATTAAGATGAGCCCTTGAATGATATCTTACCTACTGATAATAAAGTTGGAAAAAAAAAAGTTAACAAGTCAAGAAAAAAAAGGTAAAAAGCTGATTGAAAAGTTAAAAAGGTCCTAGTTAACAATTATATTTAGGTTTATAAACTAAAAAATGTAAGTGCCAGTATCAGCATTAATGTCTCTAAGGTTATTTTGTACCAAAAAAATGTGTTTCTTCATCAATTTCTTATAGAAGCACTTTTGTTATTTTTCTTAATATATTCAGACAAGTTGGCGTTTCTTGTTATTACATTGACTTTCACTTTTGACATGAAAACATATATTTTTTTAATGTTTCAAAGGTAATAAGGTCTTGTCCTGGATTCTAATAACACTATTGGCTTGAGATTTTGATTTTCTAAGTATTTCACTAAGTGCCCTATAAAAGGTTAGGAAATAATTTCCATACTTTAGCCCCTCAGACAGTCTGATTGGACAATAATTGTTTACATCCATCGGGTCTGCAGCTTTAGAGCAGAATCACAAGTGACCAGCTAATTCTGCCTCAGCATCAGCTGAGATGCGTACTGAACCACTTTCCACCACCTACCGATGCCTAATTTGTGTTTGTTTGTGTTCCCATGAGAATCGAAACCAACTCTGCTTGGTTCAGACTCAGCGGCAGACCGGAAGGAGCCTTAGCGATAACGCAGACAACCACAGAGCTCTCATTTCCTCTCTGGTGTGTCACGTGCTTCAGCAGATTCACCGCCGCTCTCTGGCTCTGCAAAGGAGCGAGAAGCTCCCAATCAGCGTGAGCAGCATGCTAGCAGCGGGGAGTCTATTCCTGGAGCTGATGAAGGGCTTTCTGGGACTATTTTAGTCCAATGAAGCAGCAAAAAAAAAGAAAAACATCTCATCATAGCCTTGTCATTGTGTTATTATTTGAAGCTGAAGCGAAGGGGGGGTGACCTCAAAGCTCATTTTGATCTCTAATAAAAACACATTTCAGCTAAAAAGGGAAGAAATGACAGTAAATGGACCCAAATGAATCACTTTTCTTTTTATTTTTACGTCTTTAGCATAAAGCTCTATTATGGATCATAGAAACATCCCAGTCTATACAATCAACGGACAAAACAGCGGAGGTTCATCGAGAGATGACATGTTCAGCATGAACAACCCCTGGTCCCAGCTCAGAGTTTGGTCCAACCTAAACAGTTTAATCCAGTCTAAATAGTTCTGATTACAAATCAGAAATATTAAAATTGGTACAGATTTCTTCAGTGTTAGCTCAACCGATTGCCATTCAGAACTAATCAGGAGGGAAACTGGCCATCCCACTTTGCTGAACTGATTAGTGCGTATGTAAGTGGAACTCCAGCAAGTCAGAGCAACCCGACGGATCAGTTCTGCGACATCTTGCGGATCATGTAGTTGAGAATCCCTCCGTGGTGGAAGTAGGTCAGCTCCACATCCGTGTCAAACCTCACGAGCACCTTGAAGGTCTTCCCCGTGTCGAGCTGCGAACGCAGGACAGAGCTCATCAGACGACACGTTCAGAGCCATGTCACGGAGAATGCCACCTACGCTTACCTTTACGTCCACCATCATGCGCGGCGTGAACTGCTCGGGGAAGAGGATGGTGTAGCGCTCCTGGCCCGTCAGCCCCAGGCTCTCAGCGGTGTCTCCTGGGAGATACTCCAGAGGAATCACCCCCATTCCAACCAGGTTACTGCGGTGGATTCTTTCATAGCTCTCTGCTAGAACCGCCTTGATCCCCTACAAAACAGAAACATTCAAAAGCACTTTCACAGAGCAGTGCAGTTTTTTTACTAGGACAAAATAATGGAGATCAGCCTCAATTTTCACAAATACACATATGATTTATACATGCAGGACAAGATCCACACACGCACAGCACCATTCACACAAAGACAGAAAAAATTCACATACACAAAGTACAAGATCCACATACGCACAGCACGATTCACGCAAACACAAAAAAATTATATACACACAGTACTAGATCCACACATGCACAGCACGATTCACGCAAACACAGAAAAAAATCCACATACACACAGTACAAGCTCCACACACACACAGCACGATTCACGCAAACACACAAGATCCACATACACACAGTACAAGATCCACACACACACAGCACGATTCACGCACAAACACAACAAAATCCACGTACACACAGTACAAGATCCACACACACACAGCACGATTCACGCCAAACACAACAAAATCCACGTACACACAGTACAAGATCCCACACACACACAGCACGATTCACGCAAACACAAAAAAAATACATATACACACAGTACAAGATCCACACACGCACAGCACGATTCACGCAAACACACAAGATCCACATACACACAGTACAAGATCCACACACGCACAGCACGAATCACACAAACACAAAAAAATACATATACACACAGTACAAGATCCACACACGCACAGCACGATTCATGCAAACACACAAGATCCACATACACACAGTACAAGATCCACACATGCACAGCACGATTCCCGCAAACACAAAAAAATCCAGGTACACACAGTACAAGATCCCCACACGCACAGCAAGATTCACGCAAACACAGAAAAAATCCACATACACAAAGTACAAGATCCACACATGCACAGCACGATTCACACAAACAGAAAAAATCTACACACAAAGTACAAGATCCACACACGCACAGCACGAATTACACAAACACAAAAAAATACATATACACACAGTACAAGATCCACATACGCACAGCACTATTCACGCAAACACACAAGATGCACATACACACAGTACAAGATCCACACACACAGCACGATTCACGCAAACACACAAAATCCACATACACACAGTACAAGATCCACACACACACACACAGCACGATTCACGCAAACACAACAAAATCCACATACAAACAGTACAAGATCCACACACTTACAGCACGAATTACACAAACACAAAAAATACATATACACACAGTACAAGATCCACACACGCACAGCACGATTCATGCAAACACACAAGATTCACATACACACAGTACAAGATCCACACACGCACAGCATGATTCACGCAAACACACAAGATCCACATACACATAGTATAAGATCCACACATGCGCAGCACGATTCACGCACACACAAAAAAATCCAGGTACACACAGTACAAGATCCACACATGTACAGCAAGATTCACGCAAACACAGAAAAAAATCCACACACATAAAGTACAAGATCCACACACGCACAGCACGTATTACACAAACACAAATAAATACATATACACACAGTACAAGATCCACAAGCACACAGCACGATTCACGCAAACACACAAGATCCACATACACACAGTACAAGATCCACACACACAGCACGATTCACGCAAACACACAAGATCCACATACACACAGTACAAGATCCACACATGCGCAGCACGATTCACGCAAACACAACAAAATCCACGTACACACAGTACAAGATCCACACACGCACAGCACGATTCATGCAAACACACAAGAACCACATACACACAGTACAAGATCCACACACGCACAGCATGATTTACGCAAACACACAAGATCCACATACGCACAGTACAAGATCCACACATGCGCAGCACGATTCACGCAAACACACAAGATCCACACATGCAAATGCATTTCTTAAAAATATGATAGGGTAAGATATAGTTTATAAATAATTATCAATTATTTATAAACAATTAATAAATAATTAATGGTTTTGTACCCATTTATATATGGTTGTTGTTGTAAAGTCTTTTTCATCAAAAGGTGACACAAATAATAATACATCCATGGAACAAAGTTTAGTTTTTAAATTTCTATTCTTTTAGTTTTGACTTCTGATTTTCAGCACTTTTTCAGTTTGAAATTATTTTCAGCATTTGTTAGCTAGCTTAGTTAAGTTTTTATGTGTTTTGTTTGAAAATGCTTAGTTTCACGTTAACCTTTGTTAGTTATTTTTAGTTTTAGTTTTTGCTTTTTATGTAATACAACTCACATTACGGTGAAAAGGCTAAAAAAGAAAAACAAAACAAAAACTAAAAACATTCTCGGTTAAATTTTGTTAGTTTTAACTAAATTTGTTTTGCAAACTCTTACCATTGCTTATACTAAACTATTACGGTTCCTATAAGTTTTTGTCTTTTTTCTGCAAGCCTAGTTTTGAGTTTTATTTACGTTAAAGAAAATGTGTTTTAATCAGAATTTTCATCAAATCTTTAGTTTTAGTTTTAATATCTTAGCAAAAAATAGAAATATTAATTTTACTGAAACAAAACATAGTGTTCCAAAATCTATAAATATTTCATTGACGCAAAAGGATTCTGCAACATCAGGAATAAGGAAACGTTGTAGTCGAAGGTAAACACACAAACTTACGAAAACAGCATGCCGAAAGTGAACAAGGCTAATTTACTCACGCGTGATGTAATAAACTAAAAGCAGTAGTCGAAGTTAAGCAGAACTTAAAGCTAAACTGCTTTAAAGGGAAAAAAAGCCTTACTTTCTGTGTTTGCAACTTCACAACCTGACGTAGTTGCTAACCTGTCAGATCGTGCTTGCGCATTTGTATTATATGCTACTCTGACGCGTATGCTGGACTGACAGAACACCGAATCAAAGGACTGTGTTTATTTATGGTTTCTGCATTTATGGAGCGTCTTCTGTAGCTCACCAACAGGAAGGGGCCCTTTGCTGCCCAGTCTCTGGAGCTCCCAGATCCATATTCCTTCCCAGCCAGAACCAGCAGAGGGACACCAGACTGCTTGTACATCTCTGCAGCGTCAAACACATCAAGCTGGAGGAACACAGGAACGATCCGTCACTTCAGCAGCCAGGAATCGCTCATGAGATGTGGGAGATTAAAACTGATCAGACCGTTTTTCCGGTGGGAAAGTGGATGGTTTGAGGCGCCTGCTTTTTCAGGAATTTGTTGAAGAGGCGTATGTTAGCAAACGTCCCTCTGGCCATGACAGCGTCGTTTCCTCGACGGGAGCCGTACGAGTTGTATTCCCTCGGGGTCACGCTGTCAAGACAAGTCAGACAGAGGCTAAATTCGGCCACCTGACCAGAAACAGCCGAAAGATTTAAGGCGTCTGGCGGAGACTGACCCCCTGTCGGAGAGGTAGCGGGCGGCGGCGCTGTTCCTGGCGATGTTGCCTGCAGGAGAGATGTGGTCGGTTGTGACAGAATCACCCAGGTTCAGCAGCACATAGGCATCTTTAATGGACTCTGGAGGCGGCAGCTTCATGGTCTGAATATGGATGAGACCCAACAGTTTGAACAGTAAAAAAATAAAGATTATAACTCAGTTTATTACACATTCCTACTATAATATGCAGAGCAGATTTGTTCTTATCCTCTAAAAACTGAAACCTTCTTCCATTCTCTATAAACCAGCTTGATGCTGAAGGGGTAGATAGAAAATTCCTCCTCTGTAAATGATCATTTGCTGCCCCCTTCAGTTTCCTGGAGGAATCTCTTTAATAATCTCATCCCAGACATTGACTTTCCCTGAAATTCCCTGAAATTTAATTTCCCTGCTAAAGTTACGGGGAGGGAAAACTACTGCCATGTTGCCTTTTATTCCACAATAAATAAATACATTATTTCTGGTTAGTTCATTAAAGTTAACCTTTATTTTTTAACCTTTAAATATAAAATGTGGAGAAATCCTTTTTATTTATTTATTTTTTTACTGGAATAAAAGGCAACATGGCAGTAGGCCATATATGTATTTCTGGTTGGTACAGATTGACTGACCAACAGCGCCCCCTGCTGTCTGATTGAGGGTGCTACACACAAACCACAGCTCATTTTTACCAGTATGAAATTTTTTGAAGGCCTAGCTTGTAAAGTTGAATTTATGACTCACAGCAGCAGATTTGTGCAGTTGTATTATTTTTATTTGTTTTAAGGAAAAAAAATTTGAAGATTTTAAAACATGCGTTTGAATTAGTTTTTGCACCATTTGTTTTAGATCAACTGAAGTAATTTTTTTATGTGCAACTCCCATAATACAATTTGTGTACTTGTACTCAATTATGAAGACGTGTAACTTTTTCTTGTAGTTGTGACACATAAGAAAAAAAAAATACAATTATAAAAAGTGACAATGCACGAATAGTTTTGCCACAATAGTTCTGGAACGTTTGGAGCAAAACTGAGAATGTAAAAGGTTTTTGATGTGCAACTTGTAGAACGGAATTTGTGTGGCTGTACTTAAAATTTGAACAGGTACAAAAAATTTGTACTTGTGAATTTTTTTTTAATTCTACAAATACAAAACTTAGAATGTAACTCCCTATACAACTTCAAATTCACACTTAAGGGCAGATTATACGTCTGGTCATGAACCAGTTTTGATGGTATGCTTCTGCACCGTTGGTCTGGAATTTCTAGGGACGCACAGCATTTTCCCGGCAAAGAGCAAGGGGGAGCCTAATCGAGAACTCGCGAGAACTTTGGCCGATTGTGCTTCCGAACCTCCTCACAACGGTCGACTGAGATTCAAACGTTTTATTTTCACCCGACCTCATGATTCCTGATTTGGAGTCATCAAAAAATTCTCAAACGACTGGAAAGTCGCCTCAAAACTATGTGGTTTGGGACGGCCATTAATGTGGCGGACCTTCTCCGGGGAAGCGCAAATGGAGCGATAGTGTTTGGAGGCCGATTTGGGATTCAGCCTCAGCTTAAGGAGCATCAGTGCTGAAATGTACTGTGTTGGGGGGGCAATAGGCATAAAACATCTGTATCGGCTTTAAATTTCAGCGTGTCTGCGACATTATCAGGCAGTTCTGTGTCGTTTAAAGACTTTAATAACGTCGTGCTTCTGAGGTCTTCTTTTGGGTTGCATTGATTTCCTGCTTCTCTGAGTAAACTCTCACCTGTGCTTCATCTTCAAACGGTAAAACGAACTGCTTGTATTAAAGTCAAACTGAGGCTGTGTAACTGCTCTTTGTCTCGGAGGCATGAACGACGCATGAACCAGCTCTTGCGGAGGAGCTTTTAGCATTTTTTTTGCTTTGGTTGCACTAAACAGCAGCTGTGTAAATTTTATTGATAAGAAGCTTTCTTACCAATCCATCAAAGAACGGCGGCGACTTAATGTAGGTTGATTTATCATCCCAGGTGTACAGACTGTCTGACGGAACAACCAGAGAGTTCCAACGTTCATTCACTTTCTGCAATGAAATGAAAACGGATCAAGACCCTGAAGGTTGGTTTTTATTTCTTCCATCATTTTAACAGACATTGGATTCTTAGCACCTCAATTTTTTCATAGACTTCTTTAAACATCGACGGGATGACAAATTTTCTCTCCACTTCCTGGATCTCATCCCGCGTGGGCCAGATGTCCCTCAGGAAGACCGGTCTGCCCTCGGGGTCGGTCCCTGCATCGGAGGAAAAGTAGGCGTGACATTCAGGCCGTAACTGAAGCTCAATGTTTTAGCTTTTTCCACAACATTTGGCATAAAAACGAGTGAAATTAAGAAAATAAATATAAAAAATTAGGAGCGGTTTATGGCGTTATTTTTGGTATATGATCTAGATAAATTACGACAATCAATCACCCCCTCATCGACTGAAACGGAGCCTGTCGAGTGGGGTAGTCCAGTTTTTCTATATCCTTGTAAGGCCATATGATGGGGCATCATCACCATAAGTTACTTTCTTTTCATCAAAACTCTCCTGTGGTGTTCGTCCTTTCAAATACAAAAAAACCGGATCACTGCTCGACAGTCAACAGGCTCCGTTTCAGACGTGACTCAGCTCAAACACCTGTAAATCAGAAAGAACAATTAGCTCACAGCTGGAATTTGCCACTAAATCTATAGATATAGAAATAATTGCACATGCAAAAATTCAGCTAGATCAAACACGTGGAAATGGGTCAGGGGCATTACTCCTGGAACGCCTTTAAATGGTAGAAAAACGCTTTCTTGTATACTCAGATTCCACCAGGTGGCTCTTTTTCTTTATTTTTTTGAGCATTTTATACCCCCAAACTACTTTAGTTTATCATTACTGAACCCCAACTCGAGGTTATTACTGGATTTCTGTCTG
Source organism: Cyprinodon brontotheroides (assembly GCA_018398635.1). Lineage (NCBI taxonomy): Eukaryota > Metazoa > Chordata > Actinopteri > Cyprinodontiformes > Cyprinodontidae > Cyprinodon > Cyprinodon brontotheroides. The sequence continues at coordinate 22,471,502 of JAGKQL010000062.1, forward strand.
CTTAAGGCAAAATATTCACTAAAAGAAACAAAACCTTCCAGTAAATTTGAACCTTCCAAAAAAATAAAAAAAACATGGAATTATTGGGGGAAAAAGACGCCATCCGGAAGAAACATCTGACCCTGGCTCCAGTCACACAGCAGCCTGAGCTCAAAGCAGGAGAAACCTGCCAGTTCTTTTGAAAGCCTGCCGTTCTCGGACCTAAACACTCCTCCCACAGTTTGCACTAAAGCTTCAGGGTTACATAACCAGACGTTTCATTTTCTGCTGCCAGCTAAAGGCCCAACTCACCAATAGGTTCCTTCTCGAAGTCTATCCTCACCGTTCCAGCTATTGCATAAGCAATGACCAGCGGCGGAGAAGCGAGGTAGTTGGCTCTGGTGTTGGGGTGGACTCTGCCTTCGAAGTTCCTGTTCCCTGACAGGACCCCCGCAGCGACCAGATCCCCCTAAAAAACAAACCAGCGTTGGAAATGTAGATTATAAAAAAAAGAATAACCAGAGACGGAAAGGATCCAGTTTACAGATAAAAGCAAAGTTATTCCAAGGCCTCATAGATCAGCTAAGAATCTCCACTAGTGCTGCTTTTTATTAAACTTCACATCAGGGGCGATCCTTATGGAAGCAAATCGTTTCCATATTTAAAATGAAAAAGCATTTCCGGAAATGCTTTTTCATTTTAACCATATGGCTGTATAAATTTCATAAAATAAAATTAATAATCAATCATCATATTTGCATTTTCATTTTCTTCTTTAGCACGCTCATCCTTTTACTTAATTAAAATGAAAAAACAAAAAATAAATTTGAGATTTATTTTTCAAAATGTACTTGACAAATACATACCAAAATTTAATTTGAAATGTAAAATTTGAAAATGTAAAAAGCATTTCTGGAAATGCTTTTGGCATTTTAATAGCACCCTCTGAGGACCGCGGGTGGAGGTCCAGCTGCTAACATTGACCTAAGTAATTTTAACAAACCCCAGTATTGATGTAAAAAACACATTTGGCACAGTTTGGTGACATTTATGGATAAATGTGCTACAAAATGGCTCCTCCGCCTAAGAAATTTCTCACTAATACCATTCTAAAATAAATATGATTCATCTGATTGAGTCCAAATTTGGTATATTTTTACACAACATTTGGAATTTAAAAGTCTGTACTACTTTTTTGTGCTATAAATAATATTTTTTGGTAGTGTTTTTGCAATGTTATTTTATTTCAAAGAAAATTTTTGCGAGGTTCAAAAAAATGCACAAAATATTTTTGTATTTTGTCCCTAATATTTCAGGCAGGGTCAAAGCTACAATGGTGCTGACACCAGAAAACCATTCATGACATCTTACCTTTACAGGCGGTACCAAAAGTTTCTTCTTAAATCTAATAGCTGTGAGGCTATAAGCTGATTTACTTTTGTGTGTTTTTGTCAGGCAGAATTTATTTATACCCCTGAGGGTGTAAGAGGTTAAAATGTGGCTGCATTGTTTGGCTCATAAATCAAATTAGTAATCAATCATCATATTGCTGGGGTACATTTTGAAAAATAAAAGCAGCCACATTCTTAAAATGTAAAAGCATTTCCAGAAATGCTTTTTAATTTTCAAATTTTACATTTCAAATTGGAATTTTTGTATGCATTTGCTGGGGTACATTTTGAAAAATAAATCTCAAATGTCTTTTTCTTTTTCATTTTAATTAAGTAAAAGGATGAGCAGTGTTACTAAGAAGAAGAAAATGAAAATGCAAACTGGATAATTGATTACTAATTTCATTTATGAGTCAAACAATGCAGCTACTTTCTTAAAATGAAAAAGCATTTCTGAAAATGCTTTTTCAATTTAAATATGGTAACGATTTGCTTCCATAGATTCTAGGACCAGAGGTTTAGGGGGGCTGAGCCCCCAGAGAGCTGTCTGCCCAGACAAGATTCATTCATTTCACTTTTTTCTACTCATATTTTTGAAACTTTTTCAGTGCGTTTTGTTAATAACTGACTGCATCATTCCCGACTACTTCCCATCTGCACTTAGTAAATCATAAAATGAATTGTAAATTTAAATCACTAGAAACTGAATAAATAACAACAATTTACTAATGATTCAGTAAATTCCAATATTGATGTTGAGTTGTGGTTTTAAAGATAATCAAACAGATCAGTCAGAGACACATTAGAGCTCCTCGCTGGTGAACATTTCACCAACACACCATCAATAGGTGCAGAAATATGACTGAACCTTTCAGAAACACCTGAATGCAGCGTTCTCCTAAAAGTCAACATTTTAGTTAAGTAGATCCATCAGGCTTGTTCACTTGTTTTTTTTTTTATTAGTTTTAATATTATTTCTGATAAACCACAACATAAATTGGGGTTAAATACTAAAAAACTGTATAGTTTTTACAATGTCACATATTTTTTTTTTTGTTATTTACTTATTTTTTTGTATTGTAAAAAGCACATATACCGTATTAAAAAAAACAACTCATATTTTCAGGGGTGCTTTGATTCACATTAAAGGAATAGTACACCCAAAACATGATTAGCTTCTTCATTTTCTACTCCACCCCATGCTGAACAACACTCTGGAGTACTTTTTTGATATCTCAAATGCATCTAGGAATCTGGGAGGCTTCTTGCTGTCTGCTTGACATTCAAATAATATGGGGAGGTCTATAGGCCCGAGACACAGAAAGGTCCATAAAAGTCCACAGAAAACGTGTCAATATTCACTCCATACTGCTCGGTCAATGTATTCCAAGTGTCCTGAGTGCGGTAGCATCCAGAGAATTTACTACTCGAAACGAAGTCATTTTAGAATGTTTTAGAGCATAAACAGTAGTGTATAGGATTTCCTAAAAGCGGCGCCCGCGCGTTCACAGCTACGAGGAAAACCTGCAGACCAAACCAGATGAAAGTGCGCATTCAGCGTCTGCTCTGCCGATAATGCAAGCGTAGAAGAAGAAATGTGCTGTTTACCTGTGCAAAGAAAAGAAACAACGAAAAGAAAAATGTCTGAGGACTTCATTGTTGAGGAAGAGCATGAGTTCTTTGCCGAAGCTGAATCGCACTTTCATCTGGTTTGGGTCTGCCAGCGGTTTTCACGTAGACTCGTCGAACGGCTTTCAGGAAATCCTATACACTACCCTGCATGCTCTAAAAACATTTCTAAATGAGACTTCGTTTTTCTGAAAATTCTGGATGCCACCCACGCGGACACTTGGAATACATTGACGTATGGAGGAATATTGACACATTTTTGTGGACTTTATGGACCTTTTTGCCCTCGGGCGCTACCATAGACCTCATTATTTGAATGTCAGTACAGACAGCAAGAAGCCTCCAGATCTTCAGATGCATTTGAGATATCAAAAAGAGTATCCAGAGTTTTGTTCAGCATGGGGGTGACGTAGAAAATGAAGGCTAAAATAGTTTTGGTGTACTATTCAGCTTTAAGGTTGCTTCACAGCCCTAAAAAATAGGCTTAAACAGTGTTGCCAGCTCAGCGACTTTGTTCGCTATATTTAGCGACTTTTCAGACCCCTCCAGTGACTATTTTTCAAAAGCGACTAGCTTACTAACTCTGGCTTACTTTTCACGGGTGTCACTGGCTGACTTTTTGGAGACTCTTCACGTGAAAGCACGTGATCGTTCCTACTCTTGTCCTCCAGCGGCAGCTGCCTGCGTGGGCGCTCCCGTCCCAACCCCGTTCTCCTGCTCCCGCAGGAGTCCCTCTCAGAATCAGAATTCAGAATCAGAATTCTTTATTTGTCATTGCTCCACAGGGGTGCAACGAAATTACACCGAAAAAGAAAAAAAAAAAAAACAGTACAAGCAATTAGTGCAAATTTAAAAAATATAAAAAATAAAAAAATAAAATTAAATAAATAAATAAATACGAAAAAAGTTTAAAAAGGGATACTGCGGGCTCTCCTGAGGTAGCGGGTACAGGTTATTGCACGTGAGGTAGCATTATTGATAGTTACAGTTGTTACATTGTATGCGTGAGGCGTTCAGGGCAACAACAGCTCTAGGAAAGAAACTGTTTCTCAGTCTGGTTGTTTTTGTTCTTATTGCCCTGAAACGTCTTCCAGATGGGAGCAGTTCAAAGACAGCGCTGCAGTCAGAGCCGCGAGGATGAACCGCGCACATGCGCCGGGATTGACGATGCAAATTGATCACGCGGTGCCGCTACGCCCTGACATACATTCGAGGCGGGAGCGAGCGGGATGTAAATGTAAAATGTTATTTGGTCTAAAATAAATAACTGAATTTGAAATATTTTATCGTAAATAAATAACAGCATTTGATTCACACAGCCACAGTTAGTCACTTAATCACCTTGTCCTTTGTGTTTTCCTCTCTAAGATTAACATTGATCTGCTGGTGAGAATCATTATGTCTCAGTCTAAACTGTACAGTCAAAAATACAGAAAGCAGGGAATCAAACCCTGAAAAAAGTAGCTCTATATATATTATATAGTGTTTTTACTCACTTTTTGTCTTTCTGTAACAACATTATTTCTCCCACAGCATCAATAACATGCACATCACTTCCTGTGGCAGATTATGCAAATTAGGCACTGACGTCATTTAGCGACTTTTAGCATAGCCAATAGCTACTTTCCTTACTGAGGAGTTGGCAACACTGGGCTTAAAAACGACTATGCTTCACACGAAGCTTTCCTGCAGAGACTCGTTTTCTAGATAAAACCAAAGCTGCTTTATGCAACGTGAAGAAAAAGTATTTGATATCTGAAGCAGATTTTGCAGATTTCTATGGAGAGGAATTTACTCCAAGATTACTAAAAGCAAATTAAACTAACAGAAAAAAAAGGTTTTGATGGTAATTAATAATTTATATGCAATCTTGCAATCCACATTTTTTCGTTTGCCTTTTTCCCAGATTGAATTTTACCATTTTTTTTTTTCCTCTCCAAACTTCATTTTCAACCCTTGTTTGAGGAGTTTCATTCTTTCCAAATCCTGATTTTCGTTCTCTATGCTCCTGTGTGATCTGTGCACAGACCAGTGCAAATTGATCTGCTCCGCTTAGGAACTGCATTTCTGTTAGTCTGAGCAGAGGCTGAGGCTTTGCTCTTCACAGTCTCATGAAGGTGAGCTGCAGTGGAGCAGGCAGGTAGAAGAGCGAAGGCTGTGAAGTCATGGGATGGGATGTAAGAAGTACAGGTGGCTGGTTTAACCAATAATAGTCTTTTCTTGCCCCCTCACAGTCTTAAGTTTTAGATGCTTGTAATTTAATTGATTTCTTCATTCAGAAACCGAGAAAAACACAATTTAAACGGTGGTCAATAGAGCTGTGTCACAATGCATGTCTCATGACGTCCTGGTAAGTCCGGAGGTTTGCCTTTTAGCTCAGCTTAGATCAAAGCAAGCAGGAAACAAGGGCGACTATGTAACAAGAAAACAGACACAGTGTAGGCATCACATCTGCTCGGGCCCAGTGCGTGCCAGTGACGCTACGCTATAGGATTGGCTGAACGTTGTCACATGACATATAACATGGTGGTTGCCCAGACAACAACAATAACAATGCAGCGTCCGTGTGCGTCCTGGAGCATCTGTAATGTGAGCATTTGACTGATGAAGTTTTACCTGATTGATAACAAAGCTGAAAAAATCTGACCATGATATAAAGGGGGAGAGGTGGGTAGCGCTGTGGCTAACTATGTTCAGTAGCTCACAGGTTAGCCTGTTTTGGCTAGGTCAGTTAGCCATATTAAGCTGCACTACTTTTAATACAAGTAGAATAACTTTTTTTTTTCACCTATGTCTAAAATCTCTATGAAAGTCATTTTTTAAGATGTTCAATTTGTCCTACTCTGCCCTCAGATCTTAATTAAAAGAATAAGCAGCATTGGAGACTTTGTGTGTCACTCTGTTAAATGGCAGAGCTCAGTCTAACTTACAGTAGAAGGCAGTGCTTTCCTTCAAGACTGACTAAGAAGGATTGTTTTCTACTTTCAGCTTCTTTAAATCGCTAATGAACCGATAAATAATAGCAAACATGGGTAATAATATGTTGAGACTCCAGGAGAGACCTGATTCTTAAGAAACGGGTGCAATACAGTTTGTCCGAGTGGAGTGTCCATACAGTAGCAGCCATTCAAAATGGCCCTTCAAACGCCAGCCAATCTTAATGTCCACAAATCATGACAGAAAGAATATTTAAGTACAAATGCTGATGTTTAATAATGAATTGTAGGGGACCAGCCAAGGACTAGCCTAGGGTCGGCCAAGGACCAGCCGAGGACCAGCCACGGACAGGCCAAGGACCTGCCTAGGGCCAGCCAAGGACAGGCCAAGGACCTGCCAAGGACCAGCCTAGGGTCGGCCAAGGACCAGCCGAGAACCAGCCAGGACAGGCCAAGGACCTGCCTAGGTCCGGCCCAGGACCAGCCACGGACAGGCCAAGGACCTGCCTAGGGCGGCCAAGGACCAGCCCAGAGGACCAGCAAAAGGACGGCCAAAAAAGGACCTCCAAGGGCGGCCAAGGACCAGCAAGCCGTGGATCGTGGCAATAATAACCTGCCTAGGGCGGCCGAGGACATGCCTAGGGCGGCCGAGGACCGGCAAAAGGACCAGCCGAGGACCAGCCAAGGACAGGCCAGGACCTCCCAAGGGGCCGGCCCAGGACCTGCGACGGACAGGCCAAGGACCTGCCAGGGCCGGCCAGGACCAGCCAAGGACCCGGCCAGGGACCTGCCAAGGACCCATCAAGGAAAGTGGGGAAAATTTGAATGGTAGCTACTACTGTAAGTTGACATCATAAGAAGGGGCAGGGCCCCGAACAGGTCTTACCACCCGGAGCAGAGATATGGTACATGCAACGGCTCTCGCTGTGAAAAGATGGCCCTCTACTAGACAGCGCTGAAAAGTATATTCAACATTGTGTGCTTCCACCGCTCAACAAAATGCCTCTGCTCTAAGGTCTTTGTTGGATCCAGGAAGCTTAGCAGTTCAGCCACTCCTCACCAAGAGGTATCAAGGCAGTGGTGGGCGGTGCATATGGTACCCAGGCCTTCAGTGGGCACCATTCAACTTAACCAATAATATTCAAATATGAAACGTAATCAAGCGCAGGTATAAAACAGACAAAGATTAGTGTGCGGGTGAATACAGAGATCAATTTAGCAAGAAGCCCAGTTAAGACAACAGCAATCCTCTATAACCACAGCTCCGTCCTATTTCCATCATCATGAGCTGTTTCCGATTCAATTTGCATCTAATTAAGTTAAAATAGAGCATAGAGCATGACATTAAAATGTATCACACCCACCAGAGATGCTAATTACTTCAAAACTAAATCCATCCTTCTGTCTTTGTGCAGGAAGTCTTCCGCTTATCCGGGGCCTGGTCACGGAGGCAGCAGTCCAAGCAGAGATACCCAGACTTCCCGATCCACACACACCTCCTCTAGCTGCTCTGGAGGGACCCCCAAGGCGACACCAGGCCAGCTCAAAGACAGTCCCTCCAGTGTGTCCTGGGACTTCCAAGAGGCCTCCTCCCAATGGGGTATGCCTGGAACACCTTCTGAGAGAGGTGACCAAGAGGCATCTGAAACAGACGCCCGAGCCTCCTCAGCTGGCTCCTTTCAATATCGAGGAGCAGCAACATTCGGACACCCACCTAAAATGGCGTAAACACTAAAAAGTGCACTATTTAGGCGTTCGGACACAGCCATTGTCTCCATTGCGCTTCTCTACTTCACATCCCATCCTGGTTCAGTTGCTGGGAAGAAAAAATAGATTATTTGTTGGCTTTAGATCCCCCATTTTTTAGTGCCTGTCACACCTTGACGATTTAGACCAGCGTATACCTGACGTGGGAAAATCTGGCAAACCGATGGCATGTGTTGGGATACGTTAAGGGTACATTTTGTATGAGCACACTGAAACATGCCGAAACATTCTGTCACACCTCTGCATACGGCGAGTACTTCGATAAATCCACATCATGTTACACGTACCTTGGTTATGGCCTCCACCACTGAATCTGGGAGCGGACCACTGTTTCCGATACACGTCATGCAACCGTAGCCAACGACTTCAAAGCTATTAGGAGACAAAAGACCTGTTAAAGCAAAATACACAAATCCTACGGTATGAAACACTGCTTGTAGAACGCGTAAAGCCGGGCATACGCTGTGCAATATTTTCAATCGTTGCACGCAGCTGCAGCTAAAACTGTACAAGAAAACTCAAGGTTTAAAAGTTCACAGCTCACGATGTTTGTTCTCACACTGTGCTGGCGCGACGCTCTGATGCGATCTACCTGCTCACTGTAGGTCCTAAAAAACACACGTCGGACTCAGCGTCGACAGATGGCGCCGGTCGGACATGTCTATCTGGTAGAAGGAGAGGAAGAACTCCCTTGTTTGCACATGCGCAGTGCTCGAGGTTCTGGTAAATCGGCTCGTAGCTCTGACTCAACAGCAGGACAAGGACACCTTACTGACTGGCTGACTGAATTTCAAACATGTTTGATTTTCTCCCGACCTTACAATTCCTGATCGGGAGTTGGTGGGTGGGTAACCTGACTCCGCCAGATGGATTTGCTACGCATATCCATCTGGAAACCTCCCGTTGAAGTAATTTTTGGGAAGGGGCGAAAAACTGGTTAGCTGATTGGCTATGTTGGTGATAGAGCGGGCCGAAATAAACAAACCAATCAGATCAGCGAAGCATATGGCGTACTAACAGAGCGGCAGCGAAAACACAACCACAAGCCAGGCTACTCTTGCGAAACCAGTCAAGTGGGAGAAGAGCAAAACATCTTTTTCCTCTGAGAAAAAGCCTCCAGAGCAGTGTTTTGCTCTTCTTTCAGTGAAAAGAAATACTCTGTAATTCCCCATAAAACTTGCTTTCGATAGCCGCGCTAACGCTAGTTTCATCGGCCGGCCGCCATGTTCTTTGGGACCGAACTGCTCTTCTGGTTGCGTCACACCCTCAACCTGCCTTCAAAGCCAAGCGCTGATTGGATGTTCGTTTGGTGAACGGCTCCAAATTTTTCTTTAACGGAGAGTCTCCAGACTGATTTGCGAGTGAAACCTTGAAAGCTCGCGAGATCAGGATGGTCTCATGAGGCTAGGTCGTAAGAGGCTAATTGCCCCTTGTTACACCCTGTATGCTACACGATGTGATGGACGACAATCAGGCTAAAACTGGGCCTCACTGAAAAAAACTCTCGCACGACTGGAAAAATCGGCGAGAACAGGGCAAAAATCATAGTTAGTGAGCAGGCTTAAAGGAATAGTACACCCAAAACATGATTAGCTTCATTTTACTACTCACCCCCCCATGCTGAACAACACTCTGGGTACTTTTTAAACATCTCAAATGCAAAATCCTATACACTACTGTTTATGCTCTAAAAACATTCTAAATGACTTAGTTTTGAGTAAATTCTGGATGCTACCCACTCAGGACACTTGGAATACATTGGGCCAGCAGTATGGAGGAATATTGACCGTTTTTTTGTGGACTTTATGGACCTTTCTTGCCTCGGGGGCCATAGACCTCCATTATTTTAATGTCAGCAGACGGCTAGAAGCCTCCTAGATCTCCAGATGCATTTGAGATATCAAAAAAAAGTACTCCAGAGTGTTGTTCAGCATGGGGGTGATGTAGAAATGAAGGCTAATCATGTTTTGGGTGTACTATTCCTTTAAACCAACCAGCTTGCGCGAGTATAAGTGAGAAATCAGAGTGGCGAGAAGCTCACCCCAGCTGAAAGAGGTAGTCCATAACGCCACTCTCCTTCAGGTAGTAGGTCACTACTCCGCTGCCGGGGGACAGGCTGGTCTTTATGTACGGCTTCACACTAAGACCACGGCTCACTGCTTTCTTTGCTAGGAGTCCTGCAGCAACAGATTATATCAGGAGTTTTGCTTTCCGAAAATGGGTTATATTATCAAATACAGCCATGAAATAATTTGCAGTTGGAATAAGCACCTGCTCCGAGCATGACGGACGGGTTGCTGGTGTTGGTGCAGCTGGTGATTGCAGCAATGACCACCGAGCCGTGACTCAGCGTATACTCCTTCTCGTTGAATAGGAAGGGGATGGCAGCGCCGTGGTGTTCGGGGGCCACCTGGAAACCTTTGAATCCTTGCTAACAAGAACAAAAAAGGGAACAACTGAGAACATTTTGCAAAAACAAACTTATGGTATAATCAACATTTTATCCTGCCACAGGAATGTAAACAAAAACAAGTTTGTAACGTTGACATTTGTTACTTTAGATGATTTGATCATTTACGCTTAAAAACGAGTCTCTATCACCGTTTTAATGTTACCGCCGTCCACTAGAGGGTGCCACTGTTCATTCATAAGCAGAGCCTCGCCTGTATTGGCTACAGATGTAATGCCAGAGGGAGACGTGCTCAAGCAAATCAATGGCTATTTCTCAATATGTGTGCGTTTTCATGTGTTTGTGAAACGTCATCAGCCTAATGCAACATTCAGACCACAAGCAGCAGAGGCAGCAGAAGCAGCTAGTTTATATGTAAAGTCAAAGGTTAACGCGCATCAAGGTGCAGCAAAGGGTCCTGCAGCGCATCTAGAGCAGCTGAAGCAGTTCCTAAAGTGACACGCTTCATAAGCAGCAGCTGCTAAGAGTTATGCCTACGTTCAGTCTGCAAACAGCATGAGCAGCAAAAACGCGCGTACTGCTTCATTTCTGATGCTTGTATTTAATGAGTTATGGTTAGTTATAAGTAACTTTATTACCATAATTATATCTTTTATGGAAACCCAGATGAATATTATAAATGGCTATATACTATATATTGTATACAGTATATTGCCTGTTTTATATTGTATATATCTAGAGATTCTGGTTATATGTATCTAATTTGTCGGCACCATCAACACCAAGTCAAATTCCTTGTAAGTGCAAACCTTCTTGGCAATAAATCGGATAATTCTGATGTCTGGTTGCGCAGGGCCCATTAGCTGGATGGTAAGGATCATACTCCCAGTGTTCTGTCAGAGCAGCATACCCAGAGTCGCACTTAAGTCGCATATTTAATGACTTTAGACTCGACTTGGGACTTGCATTTGAAGCACTTCAGACTTGACTCAGACTTGTGAACAATATTTTATTTTTAAGTGTTTTTGATCGCCGCTCACCTTACCCACACACAGCAGAGGTAAAAAGGCAGAGGGGCTGTAAAACTGTCACGCGTAGCACTGGCGTGTCACTGGCCTAGCGCTGGTAGTGACATATATCGCGTCGCATGCATGATCGACAAGACAAGCTTTAAAAACTTCATACCAGTCGTGAGAGGAGAAATATATTGTGAATAATGTTGTGAATTGGGGCTAAATAAATAAACTGAATTGAATTTAAAATACTGCCTGCCAAGTCGGTTCTGTCTGTTCCAGGGCATTAAGTTACAAAAAATTTATTGCCACAATGTTTCTTTTATAAAAGAATTTGTTATTGTCCTGGTATTTATTTAGGGTTTTTCTTTATCTGTTGTAGTTGCTAACTTCATATGTATTAATAAAAGAAGCAGGATTGTGATTGTTTTTTTCCCACAGCCCTCATTTTCAAGGTTAAAAATAAAAGAGCAGACATTTACTCCTAAAACTAGAAAAAGTTGTAACAACACAAATGTCAGGTAAATACTGTAAGAAAATTGTTGTTTTTGAAAGAAAAAATAAAGATGCAAAATGTTACTGGAAAAAAAAAATGCGTGTGTGCTTTTTTAAATTGTATTTTTCATTTACCAGTTCAAGATAATGATCATTCCATAGATATAATAGCGACCTTTAGGCTATACCGTCTCAGTGAGCGGAGATGAAAACACAAGGAGAAACAAGCAAGCACGAAAATTATTGCACTTATTTTTAATTAATCACCGAGTGATTAGAATTTATTGTCTTGATTAATTGATAATTGTGGCCGTGGCCTTCTCAAGACTTGAGACTTGACTTGGACTTGAGCTCTCAAGACTTGAGACTTGACTTGGACTTGCAAAAAATGACTTGTGAACATGTCTGCAGCATACCCATAGTCACTACCTGTTTATCCCTTTAGATCAGAGGTCACAGATCAGCGGGCCAGGGTCGGATCCAGACTTCCACCTGCTGGCTGATCCGGATCCAGCCCTGATTTTAAAACATTTATAAATTCCCGCGCATGTTGTCAGATGACAATGTCTAACTTCACTTAGCGCCTCTTCTCCTGTTAATACGGTAAAGCCCTGGGGAGCGTCCGGCTCCAGGCTGCATGTGATCCAAATGAGCCAATGAGCTGTCAGTCTGGGTTGCTGCTGCTGCTGCTTTAGACACAGCAGGCAAAACCTGTGGTGCAAGCCGGGCGATGGGAAAGAAGGAGAAGACCATGAGAAAAAGAGAGCAGAGAAAAGTTTGGACTGCTGGAAGAACTGCGGTGAACTGGTGAAAGAAAAGTGAAATGGCGTGCTCAAAGATGACCCTGCACATTTAGAGGATGTTTGGCTCAACCTGCTGCTGTGAAGCAGGATTCTCCACCATGAACAGAATCAACAATAAATCTGGATCCAGGCTCAAAATGAGCTCCTTGATATGTGCTTGAGAATGGCTTAGTCTCCATTCAAAACCCAGGTTTAAAAGCCTTGCAGGGCAGCCTAAAGCCCACTGCCAACATTAAGACAGAAAAAAGATAGAAAATAACAAACCATCAGTTCAGGGGTTTGAAAAAATATGGGAATCAGGAAATTATCTGTGTACCAAACTGAACGATTGTTGTTCTCTACTTCAAAAAACAATTTAGATGTTAAAATGGAAAAATCTTTTCATTTAAAAATTCCATCTTTAACATGGATGCATAAAAACCTCATTTAATTTCAGTGTACAATTCTGTTTAATGTAACAGATTAAAATTAAATATGTCTTTGGACCTTTACTGGTTGATGATTTTCTTTATTCGGACCCTGCTGATTTTTAATTGGTGAACCCTGCTTTAGATTATCCCTTCAGTTTCTGTCTGGTTTTGTATGAAAAACACAATTTAAACTACCTCAAGGGCGTGTATCCCTTTAGTCACATACAAAAAACTATTTATTTACTTACTTTTTGGTGTTTTTTGAAGCATATGGCGATTTGACCTTAAATTGTCATTTGTACACGACTAAAGGGATACACACCAGTCGAGGTAGTTTAAAGTTTATTTTTTGTACAAAACTAAGGGGACAAATGCAAATCTGACGTCTTACGCCGTTAGAAATATTTTATTTATACTCCGTTTGTGTTTCATGGGTTGTGTTCTAATGAACTATTATGATGTATAATGTGTGATTTATCATTTATTAACTCTTGCTAAAGATCGTTCAAGATAAAGGTCATGCGACGGACAGGTTGTGAAAGAGGCCTGAACATCCTCTATCACATGTTTCTTCTAAACACGTGTTCTTGGAACAATTCAGTTGTAAAACAACCACATGCTTTGTTTTAACCGATGTGCTGAGGTTTAAAGTAAGATCATTTTGTTTCCCTTGCCTTAGTTAAACCTCAGCCTGTGTAATTAGGGACATCCCCTGACTTCAATAAGTAGCGACGAGAAAGCTGAAGACTGCAGAGTGGGTTGGAGATTTGTAAACTCCGTAGTCTCTTCCTACTCTCCTCGCGAGTAAAATTAAATTAATTATCTCTGTGCCTTCTTTCTTTCCCTGTATGTATGTATGATGTTTTAGGTGCTTAGACCTGACATACGCATTCGTATTGACTATACTATATGCTGGTCTGACGGGGTATGTTGATCTGACAGAAGACTGGGATGGATCTGGTAGTGACAGTGACCTTTAAACCTTTAAAAGGTTCCTGTTTTATTATATCGCACTGTTAATACGTTTAAAAAGATGTCTTTGTTTATTCAGTCAGTATTGCATGAAGCTGACAAAATCAATGGTTAAATATAATAATGCAACATTTTTCTTAAGCCAACCTTTGCTCCCAGACAGGTGTCAAAGTCTGTTTTCATCTCAGAAACAGGGATCCTATCCTGCGGCCTTTTGGGGCCGCTGCAGCAAGGAACCACAGTGCCGAGGTCCAACTCCACCACCTTAAAGAGAAAAGGATGGCACGTCGGTAAAACTGATGCGTTTTGATTTTCTGGTAGCCGTGAAAAACAAATACGGAAGAAATGTTTTGAAGAATAAAAGCTCCACTGACCTGAGTGAAATCTGGATCCTGAGCGACATCATTGTAGTCCCTGAACATGGCCACTGCCTTCAGGTACTTGGCAACGTAGGCCAACGTGTCGGGTTCCCGTCCTAAAATAAAATGCCGTCAACACTTTGTCCCAAATCGACAGCTTCAAACCCATAAAGAAGAGCGATGCCTTTAACATCGCCACAAACTGGACGCTCACCGGTCTGCTCCAGGTACTTCAAACTGACGTCGTCCACTGGGAAGAACGCCGCCGTGGCTCCGTACTCGGGACACATGTTAGAGATGGTGGCTCTGTCAGCGATGGACAGCTGGGCCACTCCGGGGCCGAAGAACTCCACAAACTTCCCCACTACGCCCACCTGGCGGAGGTGCTTCATGTCCGCAGACGGAGAGAGGAGATAATATCACAAACGTGAAAACAAAGCGATCTGCTGATGGTCCTGCATTATACTGGTGAAGATCCTCAGTCATCCAGGTCATAGTCAAAAACAAACCACTCGACTTTGTTTCCAAGTTTGAAGACGTTTCGCTTCCAATCCCAATTGAGTTGATCTTTTCCTACTATCATCGCAACCCCAACCCTTTACAGGGATCCAGAAGACCGCGCCTATTCAGCCAGGCCAACAATTCCCTTTAACAACCCCTCTTTCAGAGACATAGACAGGTATGGGGCATTGCAGGCTAAAAAACCTCCATTCTAAAGGGGCGGATCCGTTCGTCCGTTTTAATTTGCATGTTTTCAAAACAAAAACAAGGTTTTGATGATCTACTGTATGAAACCTCTAAAGCTATTTCTGACATTTTGAATAGAAAAAGCTTCCTGGATGGGAAGCGAAATGTCTTCAAACTTGGAAACAAGCAAAGGGGATTGTTTTTTAAACTTTTTGGAAGTTTTGCATCAAACTTGTGCCTACCTTCGTCACCGTGAGGACGATGTCAGTGGAGGTGATGAATTTGTTTGGAGTCCCGTGCAGTTTGTATCCCACCACCTCAGGCAGCACCATGCTTATTGGCTGGCCCAGCATCACAGCCTCCGCCTCAATGCCTCCCACACCTGAGCATCACAGGATGACTTCAGTTCAGCAACGACTAATCTAAAATCGATTTAAAGGACTTCTTAAGCAGTAAGTGCTGCTTTTTGTAGGACAGGTAACAGCGTGTCCATTTTGGTTATGCCGCCAACCTGCCGCGCAGCGGTATATACATTCTGCATGACCACAGATGGAACATGGCAGCAGCGGCACGACGGTACTGTACACTGAACTCTGACAAACCCTGCTCTTCCAGCTATGCTTCTTTGCCAGCTTAGCTTCACACAGATAGATTCGCTCCCAGCAGTATGGTTCTTCCTGCTCTCGCTACTTAATAAACTATATGTGGCTGATCATCGTCTGCCAAGCGTAAAATATTCCTTTTGTCTAACTATCAAGATTTTATTTTTTCCAGTTCGCTAAATGCCTCATCCAAGGCAAAATAGGATTTGGTCTGTTCTTGCCTTTAAATCTTATACACCAGGGCTTTAAACATGGCTGATGCTGCAGAACATTGTTCTGATTCAGAAGAGATAAAAAGGCACCAGGATATACTCTCGAAAAAACTAAATGAATTAAATTACATACTTTTCAATAAATAATAAGTGTTTTTAATTAAGAGTAATTTTGATTTGAATGTGCTTACTGGAGGCATCCATGTTTGTCAAAGAACACTACTGCCACCTACTGGTTAGTGACGCCACGGTGCGGTATCCGACTGTTGACGTCAGAGTCCCAGTGCTGTATCTGGTGTTTGTCACAACACGCTTATTATCCAAGTCATCTTGAAAACATCTCTTCTTCCAAATGTTGCCGCATATTACGGCTTTTTTCTCTGGCCAGAAGTTCATGGAAAATCCTCCCTCTTCAAGTTGGCGCATCCAACGACGGAAACACTTTTTTTTCCACTTTTACCCGATGTATTCCAACATTCAACAACCATGCACGTGTGCACATTGTCAGTTTCACTATAGCTCTGGTGAATTTCAATGGTGAAGTCCTCTGGAAATCTTCAATAATTGTTGTATACATTGAAAGATGTGTGTCTAGTAGTTCCCATTGATTTAGCTTCTTCTTGTAAAAGCAGGGAGAATGGCGCTAGGCTTACGCTCGCACCGTGGCGTCACTGCTGGAAGATGGCAGGAGGGAGGGGCTACTATATTTGGGCAAAAATGGCCGCACCCCAGACTCAGTGATTGTGCCGAAAATTATTATTATTATTTTTTTTACTGATTAACGCTAAATTCATCACCCAGACGTATTAGTTCTAGGTATGAATAATGATCCACTGATAATTCATTGCTGACCGGACTTTTTCTTTAAGAAAAAGAGTCTTCACATGAATCTGCAGCGGGAGCTGTGGAATCAAATACAGGCAAAGATCTGGATCAGTGGTTTAAATAAAAACAAACAAACAGATAAAGGTCTCACCCCAGCCCAGAACACCCAGACCGTCGATCATGGTGGTGTGGGAGTCTGTGCCCACCACGCTGTCTGGGTAGCAGAAGCCGTCGTGATTAAACACCACCCGGGCCAAATACTCCAGGTTGACCTGGTGAACGATTCCTGAGCCAGGAGGAATGATCCTCATGTTCTTGAAGGCCTTGGAGCCCCACTGTGAGAAAAACAGAGGCGATAACAAAACCCGCCATTTAAAGCGAGACGGACAGAGAGAATCTTAGGAGTCTGCACACCTTCAAAAACTGGAATCTCTCTCTGTTCCGGTCAAACTCCAGATCCTGGTTTTTCTGAAGGCTGTCGGCCCTGGAGGACGAAGCAAACAACAGATGACGGATGGCAGAAGGACGCAGACCAGCGACGACGGCTGGACGGTCTTACTTCCTGTTGAAGTCCACCTGGATGGAATGATCGATGACGAGGTCAGCGGGACAGACGGGGTTGATCTTCTCTGGGTCTCCACCTAGTTTCTTCACAGCGTCCCTCATGGCCGCAAAGTCCACCACAGCCGGAACCCCGCTGCAAAGAAACAAGTCAGTCAAAGCCGGGCAGCGCCGCAAGTTTAGCTAAAAACTCAGTAGCAAGGATTAAAGCAAAAAAAAAAAAAAAAAAAGGTGTATAGAGGCCCATTTCCAGCAACTATCACTCCAGTGTTGTAATGGTGCAATGTGTTTGCTCATTGGCTCAGAAGGCTAATTGATTGTGCAATCATGTTCACACATCTGAAAACAGATTTTAGCTCGCTACAGAAAATCTACAAAACTGACCTTCTTTTGAGCAGATTGAGTTTCTGGAGCTTCTCACATTTGTGGGGGTCAATTAAACGCCAAAATGGCCAGAAAAGAGAACTTTCCTCTGAAACTCAACAGTCTATTCTTGTTCTTAAGAAATGAAGGCTATTCCATGCGAGAAATTGGAGGAAAGGAGGCTTCTGATTGGTGAATTCCACATTCGCTCTACACTATGCATACTTCCTGTTTGGTACCTAATGGCAGAAACGCTGTAGCTCCGTCCACAACGCCTGGCACACCTCGGACACTATCCCAGACATCGTGCAGGACGCTAGTTTGTAGCTCTGTGTGACGGTCTGTTGGTTTGCACCCGAAGCCAGAACACGCAGCGCCACGGCCAGTCTTTGGGGAACACTCACGGGTGAACTGTGTGTCGTTCCGACCTTGGATGAGGGGTTGCAGACGGCGAACAAGCTCTTCAAACCGCCACACAGACACCCACAATCCTAGCTAGTTCATGATTGTCCCTCTGGCGTTGTGGCGTGCGCAGACCACGCTTAAAATTAGGCATAATTAAAAAATGCCTGCATCATACCCTGGACACACTGCGGGAGTATACACAGCCTTTAAGGAGATGCCACGGTCTGCTGATGCGCTCTTTGTTATCTGAGAACTGAGCCAGAACTGAAGAACGTCGAGCCCTACTGATGAACTAGTACCAGTTTAGCTCGGTTCGGTTCAGTTGTGTGTACCATTTACACTCAACTGTTATCTGGGTTATCGTGCTCGGATCGATCTCGGCGCGGTTTCAAAAGGCTAATGGAAATGGGCTTTATGGAACCTGCAGCACTAACTTTAGATTACGATCAAACATCGTAAACATGTAGCTGTGTGTAGAGAAAATTGACAACAAATTCCGAACCGGAAACCAAACTGTAGCTAAAAATCCCTTTAGTTGATTAAATGATTCTTCCCACTGATAAGATGCAGTCAAAAAAACATAGAGAGAGTGAGTCTAACTAAAGTTTAGAGTCAATCTGAGTCTATTATTCATTCGCACCGCTGCTCTCTTCCTCCCACAGCGCTACAGCAGCGGAGGCGGGACCTACGTGAAGTCCTGCAGGATGACACGAGCCGGCCTGAACGGCACCTCCACACTCCGGCTCTGGGTTTCCTTCCAGTTCAGGATGTTTTCTACATCCGAGCGCTTGACTAGAAACCCGTCACAGTTTCTGATGGCCGATTCCAGCAGGATCCGGATGGAGAAGGGCAGCCTCTCTGAGGAGAGACGACCACAATCAGAACTCAGCAGATCTAACAGGGTTTAATCTCACCTTGCAACCAAATACCAGTCGGCCGTTACCGTATCTGGGATCTCCGAGCTTCGGCAGGTTGAAAAACTTCTGGCTTGGTGCCTCTGGGCTGAGAGGCTCCACTATATGCTGAAAAGGATTATTTCCTGCTGCAGACATCTTCCCCTATGTGGAGCCAATGATCTTACTGAAGACAGAAACATTCAATAAGACTTTTATCAGCAGTGTAAGCAGGCATAGAGTTATGAAATTTTGGGGCCCCTCTCCATTGAGAAGATACAACACATAGAACAGCCCCATTCTACAGATATAGATGTAGAAATGTTAATAGAATAGACACATCCATTATCTCTGTTCTACATTTCAATCTCTCTCTTCTTCTTCTTGTTTTCCTCTCTATGTTTCTTCTGTACTCAGCTGACTTTTTCATGCTGTCTCTAAAGGAATGTGAAAGATTTTTCCGCGCACTAAGCTCACTTAGCTGATTGCTCCTTCCTGAGTTTCCAAAAAAGGCAAAAGTAAATAACAGCAGTCCTTCTTTTCACTGTAGACAAGCAATCATGATCCTGTTTATCTGTTCTCCACTTTTCATTTTGGATGAGGCCACGAAGCTGCATGAACTGCTGACAGCAGACAAGATAGAGGGTGAGCAGGAGGCGGGGTTACCAATCTACTCGCCCTGGAGGAAGCAGAGTTCGCTGCTTTTGTGATGTTGTCTCCAAAGTCTCCAGTAGCAGAAAAAAGTCTCTAGATTTGGCTCTAGGGCAATTCAAGGTGGTAAATCCACTGATCTGTATTTATTCACTTGATCGCTAATCCCCGAAAAAATTGAAGCCACTGTCCACCATACTGGTACTTTCGTCCCAGTCAGTGGATGAACTAATCAATAAATCCATCTATATTATTAGGGGTGGAACGGTTCACAAAATCCATGATTTGGTTCGATTCACGGGGTTTTCGGTTCGGTTAGGTATATGTTGATTGTTAACGAAATCCCATAAAAATTAATGAAATTAATGAAAAAATCCAAAAAAAATGAATGAAATGTAATTATTTTTAATCCGATCCGCAGAAACCCTGGATCATTTCCATGTTTGCTGCTTTGAATTTAATCATCTGGCATATGCTCTCTAACCTGACAACAGCCAGAGGCGGAGGCGGGAATGGGGAACCCTGATGGGGGGCTGTAGGCTTTGCTTTGTGCAGACGGTCTGGAGCGCAGCGGAGTGAGCATGAGGACCCCGAGGGTTAGCATGACATGTTGCTGTTAGCATAAACAAAGCGTGTTGCACAATGCTTGCACACTGTTGCACTTTTATCCCACAGCTTTCTTTCACTTGCGTCATAAGTAGGTCACTCTAAATGCAAAAGTGGTCCCATACAACAGACCTATAAAAGTGCTGCTAGCGCTTCTTCCAACTCCCTGTTCTTTCCACTTTTCGCCATACCCACACAATTCTCCACAACAACGCTGCGATTTTTTCTGCTGCTACACCCGGCTACGCTGCTTTACTTCTTCTTCTTCTTGTTTACTACTGATGGTTGGCTTTGATGTTCCCAGTACCGCCACCTTCTGCCCTGGAGTGTAATGCAGCAGCCTATGCATTTAGCAACCCCAGCTCCGCCCCGCTGCGCTCCAGCCCGGCTGCTCAAAGCAAAGCCTACAGCCTCACTGTGGCTCCCGTCGCTCCCCCTCTGAGTCCCTTGGAGCTGGTAGAGAATCGCATGAATGATTAAATTCAAAGCAACAAAACATACTAGGGAAATGATCCAGGGTTTCCGCGGATCATTTAAAATAATTCACAATCCATTATTATTTTTGGGGGATTTTTTCATTGTCATTGGGATTCGGGTGTAACAATCAACATGTGTCGAATCGAACCAAAAACCGTGACCAGAAACCCGTGGAAGATGAGGCGAACCGTGGATTTGTGAACCGTTCCTCCCCTAATATATATATATATATATATATATATATATATAGTAGCAATGCGATATTGGGATTTTGGCGATATCCCGATATGCCGATATTTTAAAACTCATGTAGCCCATAATGGCGATATCGATACCACGATGTTAAAAGCTGGACAAAATAAGTAGTCATTGAAAATAGCAGTTTTGTTTATCCATTTCTGACACTTTGAAAAATAATATACTCAAATATATTTTCATATGCTGATATCAAAATTGATTTTTAAAAGCGCGGTATCGATCTATTTTACTTTCAAAATCTCGTGAAATGTCATCGTTCTGTTACAAACTCTCGTGATATTTTGCAAATTCTTGTGAGATTTTTGTTAGTAAAATAGCCAGATCGATACAGCGTCAATATATCAACATATAAAAATATATGGCAACATTTGGTGAATTTTAGGGGGAACGTTCGTAGCATAACGATGACATATAGCAATATTTAGATTAGTAAAAGAGATTGATATGGTGTGTTTTAAATGGTAATATATCCAGCATATGAAGATATTGGGATATTTTAATGTATCAATATTTTGTCCCTCGTCTTTAGAAGTTTTTAAGTTTGTAAAAAAAGAAGTTTTTGAGGAAGAAGAAGAAGTAGTATTTTTTTTTTTTTTTTTTTTTTTTTTAGACTTTACACAAACTCAGAAGCTGATCAAATATCGGGTTAAATATCGGTGGGGTGGCCGATGTCCGATATTCAGTTTTAAGGCGATACCGATAGGGGGGCGATTATATAGTGTATCCTTAATAAATATATATATATATATATATATATATATATATATATATATATATATATATATATATATATATATATATATAAATATATAAATAAATAAATAAAGTTATTCAATCACTGGATAGTGTATGTGTGTGTTTGTGTACTTGTATGTATAATGTTTTCAAATTATCAGATGTAATTACCATAAAAATGTAATCAATAATAATAATAATAGTCAATTTATCACTTTTGGCAGATCTGTATTATTCTGCTTTGTTAATACATTCATTTTATTATGATGGATTTGTATAATATGTTATATTACATGATTTATTAACTTCATAATGACTATGCAATGTGATGGGCCTTTTTATTTTATTCTATTATAAGTTAAAGTTAATCTACTGATGTTCTGAAACAGCCAGTCTGTGTCAAAGTCCCCCTGAAAATGAGAACATCATCGTTGTTTGATGCTGTAGGGCACAGATTGTTTACATTGCGACCGGTCTAACTAGGGAGTACCAACATGGCGGCAGGTGGCTTCACTTCAACCTCGTACAACCAACAGGCAACCAGCAACCCAGTGAAAAAATAGAGATCAGTGATGGCAACCCTGCTCTTTATGTTGTTTTCAAATAGTTTGCTGCCTGTCTGTTTGGACCTTTCTGAACATGTGCGGCAGCAAATGGACTGATCCAATATGGTGTGGACACTGAATCCTTTAATTTTGGTGTTCTGATGGCATTTTTAGTGAAAGGATTTTTATCAAAAACATAATTAATGTGCACAAATAAGGAATAGTTGTATTAACCATACATGGAAACAGAGTTTTATGGGGCCCCCAGGAAATTGAGGCCCTAGGCAACTGCTTAGTATTGCCTAATGCACACATGCAGAGCAGGAAGTCTGGAGTCTGCAGGGTTTAATCCACAGAGTGAGAACTTCTTCAAAGCATGTAATGGATTAGGTAAACCCTCGGAGCACCCACAGGGTAAACCAGGGGTCACTGAACTCCCTGTTTCATAATCTTCTCATAACCCAACTTCTTTATCAATCTGTGGAAGCTTTAAAAGGGAAAAATCAAATAACTCTTTATCTCTGGATCACAGTCAGGAATAGGAAAGTCAGATTTCAGGCTCTGCAACATGTTTCCTGGAACAGAGGCGTTGATCTGGGTCAAAGTTGACCAGATAAGAAAAGAGCTGCGTCTGTATACTAATACAAAGAGCTAATACTAATATAAAGAGATAAAGTTATTAATCCCGTCATGAATATAACATCAATATTGATCCCAGCAACAAACATCAACATTCATTTATCGCATTAATGCCGTTTTTTCCCCCTCGGAGCTCCGATTTCTGCTCCAGCCAGGAGCCGAGGGGCTTCCATTCACCATTTAACACTCCAGCTACTTAGCATTAGCACCTTAGCATTACATTATTAACAAACACCGACAACTGCACAGTATTAATACAACAGCTACATCTCCACAAAACGAGCATAAACTGTTGTTTTAAGGAAAGGTAAGCTAACCTAGCCTCAGCGGTTCCGGTTAAATGAGGCATAAAAACCCTGCAGTAGATAGAAAAAATACTTTGGACATAAAAAAAATGTTTTAGTTAAAGATTTATGATGGATGAAAACGACTTACTTCAGTCTGAAGAAGAGGAGACAAATCAAAACAAGACCGGTTTCCTCCTCCTGTCATTCCTTCTTCTTCTTCTTCTGGTTAGATTTAAAGGCGGTTGGCAACAAACATTTAGTAGCATTAGCGCCACTTACTGGTATGGAGTGTAGTTGGTGATGGTCTACTTCTTCTTCTTCTTCTATTGAGTTTTCTGGCAGTTTACATCCTGTGTGCATTACCGCCATCAACTGGACGGAGATGTAATTCAGAAATATAATGCCTATATATCTTTATATCTTCATGAAACTAAATTCTATCTATACTTACACACACGCACATACACACACTAAATTCTCCCAGCTAATTCTGTATCTTTTAAATATTTAATAAGTGCTTTAATTATCTTATCTGATTGATGCTTCCCTAATAAATCAGCCATCTTTACTGAAAAAAAAAAAAAAAAAATATATATATATATATATAGTTATATATATATATATATATATATATATATATATATATATATATATACATATATATATATACATATAGTTATAGTAAGTTATACATATATAGCTATACATATATATACATACATATTTATATAGATAACTTTGTATCCAGTGGCGGTTCCAGACCAAATGTACCAGGGGCCAGGAGGGGGCCCTGCATGTTTTCATGGGGGTACAGAAAAGCATGAAATAAAAAACAGGGAAAGAGATTTCAGAAATATATTAAGAAAAGCTGCATGAAGTGAAATTTCTTTTCAATTATATTTAATTAAAATTATGTTTGTTATTACGTCAATATCCTTTCATAATTTATGAATTTTACATATTTTTGACTTAATTTAAGTCAAAATCAGAAAAGAAATCAAGAAAAAACTATAAATTCAGCTGTAAAAAAGAGCATTTTTTAAATTTGTTTTTAAAACAACATTAAGCAGATGAAAACTGGGATCCTATCTCAATACCACTGAAGCTATTACCTTATTGCTTTTGAATAATTAGTAAAACATAATTTGTAAAGAAAAAAAATTAAATAGATCCAAAGGACCTATCAGTAACCATGTCTATTCCAGCGCATCATAAGAATTTCTTTGAGTATTATGTCTTCAGTGCAGGGGCCATAACAGGGGCCAGGACCTGATCTACAGGGGCACTGGCCCCCACTGGCCCCTGTCTAGAACCGCGCATGATCCTACCCATCTATATCATACGCATATTCACCCTCTCTATAATCAAATTCTATGAAATAATTCGTACTAAATATATAAATGTATCTTTTCCTTAATACATTCAAACTCTCGTCATATATCTTCTCTCCATTTTTTCCAGTATAACACGTTCTATTGTTTCATATCTTCCACAGGAATCACACTTGCCAGTAGTTTGCTTTTGAATTTTGAAAAGTGTTTCATTAAGTCCTGTATGTCCAAAACTTAACCCTGTCAGCACACATGCTACATATGTACACAATACACATACATACATGCATACATGGCTACATACATACATACTGCTGTTGGCTGCTGCTATAAGCTACACATGCTACATACATACATGCTGCTACATGGCTACGCTGGCTATTAGCGTAATACATGCTGGCTGGCACACACACTAGGACACACACATACACATACACACACATACATGGGCTATACACACACACAAGGCTACACATACAAGGCTACATGCTGTACACACACACACAGAATATACAGGCTACACAGCACACATACATACACACATACACATACATACAAGAAGGTACACATACATACATACATCATGCCACACACATGCCCCCACATGCCACATGCCATACATACATACAGCTACACACACACACACATACACATACATACATACACACACATACCTGCCATACACACATCATTACATTGCTACACATAATATTGTTACATACATACAGGCTATTACACATGCCATACATGGCTTACATACATACATACATACATACATATATTGCTACAGCTGTATACATATATATACATGCTATTAAGTACAAGGCTGCTGCTGCTACATGCTACATAATAATGCAAGGGCTGGCTGTATACATTATTACATACATACAGTTACACACATGCCATACATACATACACATGACACAAAAACTCAAAGTATGTAATATATTTAATTTTTCCACCACCAGCCATCTTGATTTTTGATCATTACGTCCCATTAAAGGCCCGTTGCAGTCATTTTTTTAACGATTCTGTTGAATTTCTGCAGAGCTTTGTTTCTTAGAAGCCAACCAATAAAAACATGAAAAAATTTAATAAAAAATGTTCTGTCCTTTAGAATTTAACCCAGTTGAGTTAAGACTGTAAATGTAGTCAATCTCAGCTTTTTGATGGTTCTACCACCAATTTATAATTAAAATCTAAGTTCTTCTGATGGTAAAGATGTAAAAAAAAGAAAAAAATGCAAAAATAAACTTTAAATACATTTTTTATTAAATACAGCTAATATGTTGTTGTGAAAGTTCCTACACTATAATTCATTTATGTTCAAAATAAGTGATATATTGCCGCAATATCAAATAATTTAGTGTAACTGATTTATTGAACTTGGGGTTATTAAATTTTGTAGAAACTTTAATTTAGTAATAGATGAATTTCCTTATTTAGGTTGATAAAATGAGATGTAAAGTGTACAATTTCTTTAAAGTGGTGCGATCAAGTTTGGATAAAGACTCTGCATTTAACCCATCCCCTTGGAGAGCAGTTGGTTGCCATTTTTAGTAGGCCGGGGAGCAGCGTGGGGTTAAGGGTCTTGCTCAGTGTCCCAGAGTGCAGGCTGTGGGGATCAAACCAGGTATCTGAACCTTCTCAGAGCGCACTGCTCTAACCACTAGGCCAACACTCCCCTCCTCTTTAGGCCCCATAACAGACATTAGGCGGAATCTAAACGCCATCAAGTTTTTGGTAATCATGCCAGAAAAAAAGCTTTTTTCCATCCTTCCAGTACAAACATGTGGAGCTTACTAAACTCTACAGGGACTCTAGAACCATATGGTTTTGATCAGATGAGAGCGGAGCTATATGTGGAGATCTACACATGGGTTTTAAGACCCACGATTAAATAAAAAAGTCCTGACCCACAATGGGAGGTTAAAAGCGATCTACACCCATCAATATTATGCCTCCGAGGTGGTAACAAACTCATAACCAGTATGAGCTGTAAGCGGTAAAAAGGGCCTTTAATGGGATGTAATGATCAAGCGGCAGAAGACTTGGGTTGTAGTAATATAACAGAAGCGGCACTTCAGATCTACCAGATGATCCTCCAGTGTCCATGTATTCATAAAAAGATAATAACATCCTGGAGGTGGGACACAACATGCTATGTTGTATTTAAATTAACATTTATCATATGTTTTACAGTTGGCAATCTCAGCTCCCTATTCTGAAAGCGCACATGGGCCACTATGGTCGCAGCAACTTGAATGATACACAAATAACAGAAGTTGTTTCTTTTGCGGAGCTTGATTTTAAAGATGTTGTGTATCTTAAAGGTGTATTTACATCGTTAATTGGGTGCGGACCCAAAGTAAACTTTTTGTTTGTCATTTAGTTAAATTCCCTCTTACATTTTTCCTATTTGCAAGTAAGCTATAACTTGTAAACAAAGTCAGCTGTGGGATTATATTGCTCCGTTTGCACAGAAAGGAGTAGCAACCTGATGCAAAGTGATGCCAAAAACTAATCAGTGCGTGAGGTGCAGGTTAAAATTCAGCAAATCAAACAATATCACCCCCCAAAAAACAAAAAAAAAAATAACAGAATTTTTTCTTTTAAAAACTTTGGTAGAAAGTTTTATTTATTTGACTTAAAAACCAAAACATAAATCCATGGGCTTAGGTTTAGGAAAAGAATAAAAGGACATTAAGAGAAAACAACTGTTAGGATATGGATAAAAAACAATTAGTTAGGTTACAAAATGGCTTAAAATGGTAAAAAAAAGATAAAGGTAATACTAAATTGGTCAATACCTGTTAGTAGACACTAATGATCAGTTTTTGGCAGACCATCAAGATCAACAATGGCTCATATTCATCCCAGAAGGGATTTGAATTGGCAACCTCCACAAAAAATGGGCTTTGATCCAGTTTTTAGTCTGAGCAAAGAGTAAATCAATAAATATACCAACAATTATGGATTGGGGAGACAGTCAGTTTAAAGCTGACCAAACATGGCGGGCTTTAACACACCCTACACTTTTTGGCAGAACAAACACTTAAGATAGAAGGAATCTGTAAGCTTTCTGCCTGTTCTTTAATAACCTGTTTGACATGTTATGTATTAAAGCAATAAAATCTGAAAGCCTCAGCCAGCAAACTGAAAAAAGGTCATAATTGGGTCTTTCAGAAGGATAACATTCAAAACTGAATAGGAAAATATATACATACATAGATGTGCATTGGATATTAAAATTATCATCTATTAACAAACTTAATTACAAACTTAATTTAGACCTAAATTCAAAAACATAAACTGACTTATTTGTTAAGCAAAAATTATACACAGGAATCTTCTTAACACTGAATTCACTAATCCAATAATATTCATATGTTAGGAACAGGGCTTAAACGCACTTGCTTTATCGTTATGCAGCTTAATAATCTATAATAATCAAACCAGGAAAGTTAACTTGGTTTTTCTCTATCAAAACTTATCAGCACATATCTGGTACAGTTATTTTTTTTTGTTATCAATATATGTTTTACAAACCTCCTCTATGAAAAGCAGCTTTTTGTGTTTTCTGGTGAATACGATCATGCCAAATTACCCAGTGCCGAAAATATTCTTTATCAAGCTCCAGACATGTGTTTTCAATGTTCTTTAAATATACTGCCTTTTGCACACACACACACACACACACACACACACACACACACACACACACACACACACACACACACACACACACACACACACACACATACACACAAGCAGGACCTCTGCTGCCAGACAGTTAAAAGGAAGCCCCTCCCTTGTGCTCTCTCAGGCAGCGTTAAGTCAATCTTCATTTTGTTTCATAGTATTTGGTGTCAGTAACAAGCTATTAAAGATTCATTCATTTACAAATACTTTTTATGTTAAAATGTGCGTTTGCCAGAAAATACCCCCGAAAGAAACTCCTTAAACGATAATTAAATTTTGCAGAAAGAATTAGAAGAAATGTCTCGTGCACCTTTATTCAAAGTCACATATAATTTTTGGAATATAACATCCATGGAAACCATTTTCTGTCGCTAGCATAATTCACATTTCGGAGAAAGTTTCATTAATCTAAGAAGCATGAATGAAATATTTGAATTTCCCCTGAAGGGACAGACGTACTCAGAGTTTCGTGTGAACTCAGAAGGCTGTGGTCAGTAAGCGACTCTTGCTGTGTCTCTGTGGCCTGGCTGCAACCCTGCATGGGTTTACCCACCCACACTTGAACACACGCAGCCTCTGCAGTCTTGTAAACCCGGGTTGTGTTGTTTCCAGCAGCAGTAATATTTTACGAGGGCTTGGTAAGAGAAATACAGGCTGCTCAGGTCACGACATGAGGTTACCAAGTGTGTCTGCTTCTAAGAGCTCCTTGGAATTAGTTTGATTTTTCGGTTCGGATGCCAGATTTCGATTCTGTGCAAACCTTTAAAACCAGCCGCATGCACTTTGTATTTAGCTTACAGGAATGAGAGCCTATCGGTCTTTTAAATTATCTTGAAAAGTTCTTCAGGCTTGCTCATATGAACATAATATGAAAAAAAGATTTTTTTTCTTTATTTTCTAAAGTTCATCCATTTATACTCAATAGCTGTATAAAGTCACTGTTAGAAAACCAAAGTTAAAGTCCTTGCTTGTAGTTTCGCTCCACTAAAACCCCACCGCTTTCGATTTACAACAGCAATGTTCCCAACTAGGATATGGTATCAATCCTAGCTTCCGAGACATTCATCACAGCGTAATAGTTTAAATGAAAGCTAAGCTCTCAACCAAGATATCTAAGGGGACAGACATTGAGAATTAGCCTTAGCTAAAATGTTGTAGTGTGTGACATGATGCATGAAACATACTTGTCCCTATCAAATAAACGAATAAATAAATAAAATATCTAAGCTTTTGTGGATTTTTAAGGATTCTTTCTTCTTCTCTGAGTTTTTGAGGCACTGGGCGCCTTTATTTAGTAGCAGACAGGCAGGAAAGGGGGTGAAGAGAGAGGGGAAGACATGCAGCAAAGGTTTCTGGGTCAGGATTGGAATCAGGGACAGCTGCGTGGAGGACTGAGGCCTCCATAGTTGCTCTATCCTTGTTCCACTGCAGTGCCTCAACTCTTCTACATAACTCACCTTCCTGAAAATGGTAGCTCATATGTAGTTAATAATAGCCAACTTACCATCTATCGGACATAGCTGTTAGGTCTGGTCTTAGCCAAAGTAAAGATATGCAGGACAATTGATATTGTTCGTTGTGTCGTCATTTCTCCGTTAAAAGTCAATATTTTAATTGAATTCAATTCAGTTTCTTTCTATAGTGCCAGTTCACAACACATGTCATCTCAAGGCGCTTTACATTTAATCAGATCAGAGACTCATTGACTCAGATCCAATTTCTCACACTAAGCATGCTTGTAGCGACAGTGGAGAGGAAGAACTACTTTTTAACAGGAAGAAACATCCAGCAGAACCAGGCTCAATGTGAGCGGCCCATCTGCCGAGGCCGACTGGGGTTCCAGGAGACAGAAGCAGAGATATAAAAGCAGCTGTAAAAGGCGGCCCAGTCCAGGAACACACAGCCAGGCAGACGAGCTCTGAGTCGGCTCCCATGTCAGAGGATGAAGAGAGCACACCCAGCCAGTCACAGTCAGAGAAACAGGACTACACTGGAAAAACAGGCCAATCTTCAACATCTATAAACAAAGGTGTGTTGATGGCAGCAGCACAGCTGGTATTTCTCTCCAGGACGGTGTCACAAACACAAACAAATTTAACATTTAATTGGAAATATTACCTGCTGGGTGAGTTTAGAAGTAATAAAGTCACCTAAAATCTATTAGATGGGTTATAAAGATAAGAAGGAGCTAAAGGTGCTTTAAAAATCACATTGTTGGTGCTAAAATCCTAAGACCATTTCTGCTATAACCTTATGCTGCTGTAACACCACAATTTCCCCATTGTGGGACAATAAAGGGATTTTATATTCTATTCTATTCTAAAATGTCTTTTGATGTGTCTCAAACTGTTATCTTTGGTATTTCTCAAAAGAAAAACCCAAAGTGTGTCTCTGGAACTTTCAAAGTGTTAATTTTTGAATGGTTCTTTACTGTTTTCTGCATACTTTTTCAACCTGAATGATTCGTCTTAAAAAGAAAGTCTTTAAGAAGTAAAAAAAAAAAAACATCTTTAGTGACCTAACCCTAGAGGGTTGCTGTCTAAGCTCACCTTAAATGGTCATTAGACGCTTTGGCTGCTTGGAGGGAAAATAGAAAGTGATGAGGGATGGTCCAAGACCCTTGCTCATTACTTTGTGTCAGATTTTAGACAAATAGCAGCCAGTGTCTTTATTAATGAATGCATTGTTTCCGTTGTCAGACTCATAATTTGTCTTCCAGCCTTCGGTTTTGTTTGAACTGTTTTAAAAAACGATGGTTAATACATTTTCCAGACCTTTTCTTCTGCATACTTCTTTCCAATATTTTAAACTTTAGTATTACAGTAATTCTAGCTCTTATGGACTCATGGTGCTGCAGAGTGTGAGTGAAAATACTATCTGCTCTGGAAGTCTAGTTAGTTCACACTCAAATCTAAAGCTTTACATTTGATGTCACCACACCCATCATATTTCAATGCATTCCAACTGAAACTATATATAAGATTAACTGGAAAACATGAAGTGAAAAAAAGAGCCAATTAGTAGTTACTACCAGCAGCTGTGCATTTTTAATATCTAATGTTCAGATCCAAGACTAGCAAAATCTTAAACAGCTCCTAGTTTGAACTGCCAGTTGATGGTTCTTTCTTTTTTTTTTTTTTTTTACTTTCTCTGTTTTAAGACTTGTTGTAAAAGTTTGAGCCAAAACCTGCTGGATGCTTTTATACAGAAAACACTAAAATGGCAAATAAGAGCAAATCACGAACAGGGGTAAATAGAGACAATCAGTGTGTGTGTGTGTGTGTGTGTGTGTGTGTGTGTGTGTGTAGGGGGGGGTGTAATGGAGGGAGTCCTACAGACTTGAAAAAAAAAATCTTATATTGAATCAAAATAGTTACAGCGTTTGTAATAAACCTGCAGTCTGTACGTCAAACCTCAGGAGACACCAAGAATTACTGATGTCATTATGATTTATTACTTGTTGACATATGGAGCATTTGTTTGAAAATGCTCATTTTCACATTGGTCAGACTCAGAGCATTACATCAGAGGATCACTATCTAACGTACACATCAAACCATCAGATATTTTTCAAGCATCTAGCTGAGGCCGTCATTCCTTATCTTTAGTTTTTCGCAGCGCTGTCCAAACATATCCTCATGCTTGTTGATGTTAAAGACTTTTAAGTTTAAATATTGTTCATAAAGTGAGCACAAACTGCATGTCACATTTACATTTTAAGTTTTATTTTGCTTTG
>JAGKQL010000062.1:22508069-22523981 GCA_018398635.1 Cyprinodon brontotheroides
TCAATCTACTTTTTCATGATATTCTAATTTTATGACCAGCACCTGTATAGCTGCTGGGAGGAAGGATCTGTGATTTCGCTCCCTGGTGCATTTAGGGTGCAGCAGTCTGTCACTGCTAAATTACACGCTAAGGGACACCCAGGCTTAGTGTCTTAAAAATCTTAGAAATAACCATACCACTTGTTTTTTTGTTGTTTTTTTTTTTAGTGTAATGACGGCATATTCCTGGTAAAACTAGGGTATAGTATCCATACCTTTATCACATTTTTTTCAATATTACATTTAAAAATTGACCATTTTCCTTTTACTTTGTATCAGTTTTGCATATCAGATATTAAGAGAATATGAAGAAAGTTGTGGAAGAAAGAGTTCATTAGGATATGAGTATTTTTTAAGTCCCCCATCTTCATCTTTCTTCTCTGATGAACAGGTGTTCACCAGAAAAGAACTTGGAGCCAGATGAACCGAAGAGGAAGGAAAAGTGGATAGAAAAATGTCCTTTCTGTATATCGGCCGGATTCAGATAACAACAAATGCCTTTTGGATAACATGTTCCTAAAGGGCTATTTACTGTGCTGGAGCACTGAGAGAATAATGTGATGGAGAACCAAGAAGAAAGGTGAGCACATGTGTTTCTTAATAATTAACTTCTGAATATGGCTCTTTGAAATGGAAATGTTCATTTCACTACTAAGCTGCTGCACTTTTACTGTCTGAAAGCTGTACAAAACGAAAATAAAAGTGTCTAATTCTAAGTGTATCTCTATATGATTTCAAAATGATTAAATATTAACAGGAAAAACGGATACAAAATGGTGTGTTTGTGGGCAACATTTGTTAAAGGAATAGTACACCCAAAACATGATTAGCCTTCATTTTCTACTCACCCCCATGCTGAACAAAACTCTGGAGTACTTTTTTGATATCTCAAATGCATCTGGAGATCTGGGAGGCTTCTTGCTTTTGATACTGCTGACATTCAAATAATGGGGTCTATGGTGCCCGAAGGCAGAAAGGTCCATAAGGAATCCACAAAAAGCGTTTCCAATATTCCTCCATACTATAGTCCAATGTATTCCAAGTTTCCTGAGTGGGTAGCATCAAGATTTTTTCGAAACAAAGTCATTTAGATGTTTTAGAGCATAAACAGTAGTGTATAGGATTTCCTGAAAGCAGCACATGTAGCGATCCGCGGCCTTCTGAGGCCGGCAGACTCAAACCAGCGCATTCAACAAGGCAAAGAACTCATGCTCTTCCTCAACACTGAAGTCCTCAGACATTTTTCTTTCGTTGTTTCTTTCTTTGCACAGGTAAACGGCACATTTCTTCTTCTACGCTTGCATTATCGGCAGAGCAGGCTGAATCGCGCTTTTCATCTGGTTTTGGTCTGCGGCTTCCATGGCGTTGTGATCGGCGCCAGATCGCGGCTTTCGAAATCCTATACACTACTGTTTATGCTCTAAAACATTCTAAATGACTTTGTTTCGAGTAAATTATGGACGCTACCCACTCAGGACACTTGGAATACATTGGACGAGCAGTATGGAGGAATATTGACAAGTTTTTTGTGGACTTTTATGGACCTTTCTGTCTCGGTCACCATAGACCTCCATTATTTGAATGTCAGCAGACAGCAAGAAGCCTCCCAGATCTCCAGATGCATTTGAGATATCAAAAAAGTACTCCAGAGTGTTGTTCAGCATGGGGGTGAGTAGAAAATGAAGGCTAATCATGTTTTGGGTGTACTATTCCTTTAAACCATTTGTAAATGAGCTAAATTCACCCAGAGCTGTTTTGTTTGTTATATCTAAAAAAAAAAAATCTGAGGACTCTGGCTTAAAGGTTTGACAGATTATGAGTAGATCCAATTAAATTAGATCTGTTTAATGAACTCCTCCCTGATCAACTAGAATATTTTTAGCGTTTTGGAAAATAATCCTAAAGATAAATGTATTATGTAACTAAAGTTTGGAAAATCTCTGACAATTAAATTTAAAAATCCTTTTTAATTTCAGAGCTTGTTGAATTAAGAGCTTGTTTTTGGGTAGAAATCCTTCATTAAGTTTGGGAAATGTGGCTCTTAAGTTTAAAAGAACAACAAAAGTCAGGTTTTCTTTTAACCAGCCATGAGGAAGCTGGCTCTGTAATTTCTAACCATGCAGTTTAGTCAAATGGTTTACAAAATTCCCTTTCGCCTGATTGTTTACTGTTAGCTATGATTCATACAGACAGCTTGAGTTTTCCTGCCTTGAGGTGTGAGAGCATGTCTGACCGTGCAGATGCTGAATCAGCTTTTCTATCTCGATAAATGAATGAATGAGATGAGATAAGATTACAACCTTTCTTTTTTTTCTGGGCAACCGTTCAGATTTTCTTTTTACCCTTTATAAAATGTAAATATGCGTTTCTCATCCTGATATTTGCTTCCGTTTTCGTTCGTATCATATCCAGACGGTTAGGATGAGTGATTTGTCATTTCTGCGCCTGCAGCTCTGCAGATGAGCGAGTTCTCCGGGCTCCAGGGAGAGGACTCCTCCATGTCTGGCCTTCGGGGGAAGGAACCGATCAGCTCTTCCCAGAGACGGCATTCTTGTCCAGACCTGTAGTGCAGGTCTCCCTGGGTGAACATCATGGCATGCTTTTGCTACAGGGTGTGTTTCTAACCTACAGTTGACTGATATTTTCTACTGAGTGACTCATTTTAGTGCTGGCTGGAGCTCATTGTTTGAATTTGCAGGAGGCTTGTTTGTTTAGTGTTTCATTAAGTTTGAAGCCTTTTTTTCTAGTTTCAGTTATATCGAGGGTTAATAATCAACAGAAATTAGGCTGTGTGCAGGATTTTCACACACAGCTCCTACATTTCTTAAGGGTTAGCTTACTAACCAACTTTTGATCCAAGTTTTTCTTTTTATACCCTTCATTTGATTTAAAAAAAAAAATGTTGTTTTCCAGGGGGTGAGGTTTTTTCATTCGGGGAACTTTCATGGAGGGGTCTGAGCGTCCCCGTGTCTGCTCCGCTGCTGGAGGCCTCGCTGCTGGAGAGGGTGGTGGTCCATGTGGCAGCTGGTGGCTTCCACTGCGGAGCCATAAGCGAGCAAGGCAGCGTTTACATGTGGGGGGAGAACGCTGCGGGACAGTGTGGGCAGACGGAGGACGGCTCCGTCGCAAATATCACAGGTTTGCATTGTTTCAATGTGCCTCCTTAATTCCTCTCTCAGATTGTTAATTTTAATTAGAACATCTTAACATTTAGTTACTGTTACATTTATAATTTCCTATGGCATCACAAGATATACATCTATCAACAAATAATGGTCAATAATGACACAGCGACCCCATTGTAATATTATTTATTCTGTTAATATGCTGTTTTGAAGCACTGATTAAGATTCACTCACCTCAGCATGCTGCATGCTTGACATAACAGACTTATCCTCTAATTAATCCAGCTAAAAAGTATTTAACCCCTTTAAAGGCCCATGTAGACTGTGGATGGGCCATTGGACTTTAAGCCCAAGATGGTCAGTGATCATTTAAGGTGGAAGCTACAAGTTTAACTCCTCCCAACTTGTAATTGGTGTAAAAGCGCTCGCCCACAATCATTCTGCACTATATAGCCAGCTGCCCTGTTTGCTAATGCTAATCTTTCAGAGAGACAACAAACTCAATTCGTGGCAGTGGCAGCGTTGTGACAGTTCCGGGGGATCGTCAGGCTGACAGGGCTTTAGTACTGGCTGGCATGGCGTATTACTGGCAGCAGCCCATTCTAGACCAGGGGTGGGCAATTCCAGTTCCTGAGGGCGGTATCCTGCAAAGTTTTACATCCATCCTTTATCAAACAACATACCTGTAACAAATGGCTGAGTTACCTCACTCAGTGTGCAGTCCATTTTTCCTAAGTCCTCCTCAATCACCTAATTACCCGGTTTCTGGGTGTGTTGAACCAAAGCCACATCTAAAAGTTGAAGGATACGGCCCCCAGGAACTGGGTACCCACCCTTGCCCGCACTAGACGACAGTCTGCTACATCGACTCCATGTTTACGACACCGTTTAAAACACTTGGGAGCCGTTTTCAGTGTTTTATTAATGGTACCTCTAAACCCGAAATTTTATGCGATTTTGAGCGTGATCCAGTCGTGCGAGAATCTTTCAATGAGGTCGACTTTCAGCCTGATCGCGAGTCATGAAGCGTACAGGAGGTTGCGAGGGGCGATCAGCCTCTCCACCGACCACCTCCATATCAGGAATTGGAAGTATGCGCATGCGCAAACAAGGATTTTTCTTTTTTATTCTTCCTCTCAGATATAAACACAGCAGCATGGCAGGAATGCAATGAGTGAAATGGAGTTCTTTCACCTTAGCTGCTGACAGACCGTGGCCAGCCACGTTTGCTCAGCCTTGTCCAAATACATCGTCGCCTTTTCTTGTTTAGGGCTTTCAGCACAAAATTGCACTAATTGCCAAGGCAGCGTGTGTCACTCTAGTGAGCTTCATATTCCTCTCCTATTTGTTTGGCTTCCGGATAGACGAGTCAGAGCAGCTCGATCTCACTGCGGAGCTGAGTCCGGCGTGTGTTTTTAGTGAATTGCAGTGTTGAGCGGGACGGTAGATCGCATCAGAGCTAGAGGTGTAGTCACATCCATCATGGCGATTCGATTTAGGTATCAATTTCCCGACCCACCGATTCGATTATTTTACGATGCTCAAGAATACACCATTATGCGATTAGGCTGGATTAATGCGATTAAATTTTTTTTTTTTTTACACCTTACAGGCTAAACAAAAGTTTTCAAGTTTTGATATAATCAATGAAAGCTGTAATATTGTAATGCATTTTTTTTTTAGAAACAACGACAAATAACAGAAGTACCCAGGAGAAAGTTTAAATCAAAAATGCACCTACACAAAATACTGCACATAATCAGTGCAATGAGTGCAATGCAATACTCTCGGCTCCAGGCGTCCCTGCCCCCTCCACAGACGCTCTGCTGCACCTCTCTCCCAAATTGTAGCTGACCGCAGACAGGAGGCCGGCTTGTTTTGTTTTATGACGAAATTGCGAGGAAAACAACTTCGTGAAGTTTGACCCACTAGAAAAGCGAGGTGCGTAGAGAAGCGCTGGGACCCTTTTCCACCTGGATCTCCGGCTCTTTTTTTGGCCCTCATGTCCCTCCGTGCGTGGGACTAAACTTCGCCCCCACTTCCTCACCGCCTCACCGGCGGTATCTAGACCCACAGTGTGTGCAGCACAGACCACGCTTCAATATTGAACATACGTAAATCCTCTAATATAGGCCCGGGCCTTTTGTTTCACTCAGAATTCTGACTTTTCCAGGCCATTATTGGAAGGGGCCAGAATTAGAGGCAGGCCTCTATTATTGCTATTTGAACAAAACAGACTACCAGTGGAATGAATAAAATGAGATTTTTGTATCTATTTGAACCTATAAAACACTAGGTTCGTTTATTGAAAAAGTACAGTTACACCATTGTCTACGGCTTGGTTTAGTAAAAATCCTCAATTCTTGTTTTACTTCTCCTCCTCGGTTTTCTCCTCTTCATCTCTCCTTTATTCTCCTCATCCTGCGCTCCTCCTCAGCTGTTCTGCTGCGTCTCTCTGTTCTCTTCCTACAGCATGAGCGGGGCAGAAATTAGGGGCCATGGATTCAGCTGCGCCAGGGGCTGTGGTACTTGTATGTTACTACCACAGTATAATGTTGAGGTATGCCAAGAAAAAAACAGTTTATAGCCGTACGACCTGTATTGAGAACCAACCATTTTACCTCCTCTTTGAAACCAGCGTGAACCGAGCAATGATTAGTCCGACGCTATTGGAATACAGACCATTGATAGAAAGGGAATTTCACGGTAAATCAAAAATGTCTATTGTCAAGCTCACCATTAGGTACAAAGTGCCATGGAAAGCCATAACTTAGAGCCAGTAAGCGTGCAGAACAAAATGGATAAAATAGACGGGAAAAACATGAATCATTCTCTTGCCGGACGGTGTCAATGCATCGGCTGGAGTGGAAACATTTGGATGCGATACATCGATACAACGATTGTATTTCGATGTGATGCGAGCTTAACATAAATAGTGAGCTGTGAACTCACGCACGTATGACAAAACCCGCAACTGGTAAAAGTCGGTACGAATTGTGAGCAACAACTGCGTTCTATGATTAATCGCTTGATAGGCACCACCCGATAAACTCCCTACGTTTTACGACACTTACCATTTTGGTAGCTTCAGGCTATATATAATATGTATGTGTGTTTATATATGTGTATGTGTGTGCGTTGGATGGATGGATCGGATGGACAGACGAACGAACAGACAATTTCAAAAGTACTTTTCTCTGTATACTACTCCTCTAGACCTTCATACGGATGTAATTTTGTGAATAATGAAACATTTCAGATAAAAAAAAAGTCATATCCATGACTTTTACAGGAAGTATTATGGGAGAAAAAATTGGGATCTACTCTCACCTTCTCATGGCGGTAAATAATGTAAATTCTCATTTTTTGTCCCAAAGTGAAACTTCTCTCCTTCAGGTTGAAAGTTCACTTTGATTATAATGCAGACATTTTTTTTGTGGCTGCATCCCACTGACAGTTCCTGAGCCCTGCCCTGTGACGGTGGTGGACAGTGAGGTGATTCCTCCTGTGCTCGTTCGGGTCGTGGGCCTCGCCTGTGGACGGGAGCACAGCCTGGCTCTGTCTGACCACCATGAGCTGTGGGCCTGGGGGAGCGGCTGCCAGCTTGGCCTGGTCACCAAAACCTTTCCTGTGTGCAAACCTCAGAAGGTACTTTCAAGGCTGCACATCAGGGTCCGGCAGATTGGATTCGATTAACTGGATTTGTTTTCGTTTTCATCTTTTTGATAGGTTGAACATCTTGCAGGCAGACGTGTCATTCAGGTACTTTGTTCAATGTATTGTTTGTCTTCTTGAAGTAGAAGATGTTTTCTGTCTTTAAGCATTCAGTTTTTGTTGGATCTCCTGCAGGTGGCGTGCGGTGCGTACCACAGCCTGGCTTTAGTTCATAGTTTACCTGCTCAGGACGTTGGCACTCAGAGTACCCCAAAGATGAGGGAGCGAGGCCGATCTCCTCAGTGCCCCGTGATAGACAGGGAGGAAGTGTTTACAGCTGATGACGCTCACTACTGCCCGCTGGGGGTGGAGCTCTCTGAGGTCATGAGAAGTGAGGTAAATACTCCATTGTTGTTTTCTGTGCGTGCTTTGCTTCTCGGCGCAGAGGAACGGAGATAAACACACAATAAACCTATAGAAACCCTACATAAAGACTTTAAAGTAGAAACACATGTTGGTTTGTTAGAAATAAAGATATTTTTATCGGGAGTTTGCAATATAAGTCTGACTCTACATCAGTCAATTATTCTGTCCATCTGCCATTTATCAGTTGTGTGTATTAATTAATTTATTCTTCTGTTATTCTGATTTCTTTTTAGCAGTTGATGTCTGTCAACTTGCTTTTCATACGTCTGTTCATCTTCGTCTCCCTTTCATTCAGCCCCTCTGGTCGTCTGTCCATCTTTCCACCCATTTATCAGGTCATCCATTCATCTGTCTGACAGCTTCCTGAAAGTTTTTTTTTTTCTTTTTTGAAGTGAGAGTTCAATAATTAACTAAAATGATGCCTAAAAATGTAAAAGTTCAGTTAAACTCCTTTTATTTTTAGTGTGCAAATTCTAGAGACATGTCATCTCCAGGCTCTGATTGGTTAAAAACGATGTAAAGATCTGCTCTCTCCTCTCTCAGGGTCTCCATCCCGTATCGGTTTGCAGTCTTTGTGGGCGATTTTTTTTTTTTCACGTTTTTAGCCATGCAGAAACACTGCTTTATCTTTTGTTGAAATGGGTAATTTAAGGATCGGCTGTCGGGCTCTTATCTTGGTTCCTCTCTGATGTGCATTCCAGACTCCTTCCAGAAGACAGGTTTCCAGACAGCGGCTCCATCCGGGTGGAACGTCCCCTGGCAGCAGCCCCGGCTCCAGAGCCACTATATCCTCTTACTCTGATGACACCAGATCTAGCCCTAAACCGTATGTTGCTTTTTGTTTTCGCATTGATCTTTCAGGTAAAAATTTAAAGTTTTCTTAAATCTGATCAGATTTTTGCTCCATGTCTCTCCACTTTTAGAAGCAGATCACTGTTGGAAAACGTAGCCGAAGTTTGTGTCTCATACTGACGGAGGTGCCAACAAGGACTCTGCATTTTCTGATGAGCTGGAGCTTCAGGGTTTTCTTGAGAAACTTTCTGGTCAGACATCAGAGTCGCAACACACCGTTGCAACAGGAGATACCGACTCCGTAAACAGCCACGCTGGATCAGGTTTGGTTTGAACCTTTCCTCTTTTTATAAAGCTGTCAGATCTTATAATCTCTCTCCTGTGATCCACTATGTTTCCGTTCTCTCTTCTTTTACTTATGTCCAGATGACAGTTGCATTTCTTCAACTCCCTCCTCGGATCTACTGACTTCCAGCTATAAAGATGACTCAACTTTCAAGAGACTGACAAACAAGTGAGATTAACCTCAGCGACACATTCAGCCACTTCAGCTTGTCTGTGCAGCAATAAGCTGATTATTTATAGTGTTTTGGCTTATAGTCGTGTGTTTATTGACCGTCCAAATGTATAAAATATTTATCATCGGCTGTTGAAAACCCTCCATGCTTCAGTCTGTGCACAGATCCCACATGCTCGCATCAACACTCTGATCTTTGACCTTGTGTTCTGCAGCGGCGGGGCGTCTGGACCGCTCTCGTCTTCTCCAGTGTCCCTGGAAGAAGTTCGTCTTTGTCTGGAGAAGGAGAAGCAGGCGCTGCTCAGCTCCAGCCTCACAAATATACACCAGAAGGGGAATGCAGCAACAAGCAGGAGACTCTCTCTTCCTGGAATCCCCACCCATGGTACGATTCGCTGGGGTGTTAACGGATGGACTGTTTATTTGGGAAATTCACTTTTTTTTTTTTTGTCCATGAAAGATTTAGATGAAGGGAATCCAATATCGAACTAAAAATCTCTTGGTTTGGAATAAAAGCTCATACTTCATTTCCTCTTTATGGAGTAGCTTTTTAGAAATATGAACAGTAAATGTTAATTAGTCAGGTAATTAGGCTGTATTTACTTTAGGTTGGGGCAAAGCTTTGATCTTTTGATGGGACATAATTATGATTTCTATCTGTAGTCCCACGCCCTCGTTTCCGTATTTATGACAACGTGTCAACAAGGCTGCAGAAGAAAGTTTTTATGGGGCTTTATTTATCATAATGAAGAGAGTTTGCTCCAGCAGGACAATTTCATATGCACGGCCTTTTTGGCTTTTAATAAAGGTTTTTACCCTGATGTTTTGGAATGAGGACAAAAAAAAGATCTAAAGCTCATACCACAAAGCGAGCTCAACCCAGTGGTTTTAATTCCAGCTTATCCAGTTTATCCAATCAACAACAATAGCAGTTAGGATCAGCGTTACCACAAAGCTGGTCATAAACTCGCTAGCTCAATCCAGATTTAACTGATTATGGATCTGTGCATGTGCAAAGGGGGGTCCAAGGTAGCAGACCAATTACAGTCATGAGTGCAGGAGGGAGAGCTCTCTATGTCTGCTGTGAGGAACAAAAACTGATCTTATAGGAATAGAAAGAAGGGGAAAAAAACTCATGTAAAGTCAAACACAGTGTCGGCATGAAAGCGATGTAAAATGTCGTGGCAGACTGCTGACTGCATAGATGAGAAAGTTACACATTAGTGACATTTAATACAGACTGCACCCCAATAACTGTAATCCGGTTCCCCTTGTGAAGGAATAGGACTTGAGAGCAGATAAAAATGAAACACAAAATCATCATTTCATCTGGTTAGGGCCCTGTCGGACCTTGATGATTTAGCCAGCGTATGCCTGCCATCTCAATCTCATAAAACGATGGCATGTGCTGAAATTTCTCTGTTTACTTTCAATGTTGGGCGTATTCACAACAATTCGAGAAATTATGTGGAATGACAACCTAACTTATGCATAATGCACGGCAGCGTAATGCCCATGAAATGAACAGCATCATTTCATGGGTATTACGCTGCATCAGTTAAAGCTGCTCAGCCTCAGGCGATGATACCACCCACCCAAAAAAAAGAAAAGAAGAAATAAAAAGAAGAAAGAAGGTTTGCAGTCGCAGCATTCAGCATCATGTCTGCCAGGAATTTTGTCGGCCGTGGGCGTGAACATAGGGAGGGTCCATCACACTCAGCTTCATGCTCACAATATGATGGGAATGAAGTCTGGAGGAGAAGTTACTCATAGCTTTTGGATAAGCTGGACGCCATGACTTATGAGTAACTTACACTTAAATGGGAACACCGTTTTTTTTACATATGGCCCTTGATTTTACGTTATTACAGCATGTTCTACTCAACCATATAAGTCTTGTGTCAGTTGGCGCCGTTCTGAAAGATATTCCGTTTTTGTATTATCCTCAAGTAACGTCTTCCTATGGGCAACGACACTTGAAAGCACAAACTAAACTGTTCATAATTGATCATTTATGGTACGCCAGCATTCATAACATGTAGGCGAAATCACTGTCTGGGACATTCCCTGGTTATATTTTTATATTTTTTATCTTTTAAAAACAAAAGTAAAGCTGGCGTGTATGGCGTCATCATCACGTATGTCAACGATCAAGATCGCTTACCTGTAACTTGGGCGTATGGCGCTGTATGCTGGCATGCTAACTTGCCGTGCTTTACGGGTGCTCATAACTTATACAAAAAGCGTGCCCATAACTTATCCAACTTGTGTATGTGCCAGCGTTTTTTTGCCAGATTTTTCTTACGTCAGGCATATGCTGGTCTAAATCATCAAGATGTGAGAGGGGCTTTAGTTGGAATTCTTAATTTAATGATGTATGGGCTAAAATAAAGCTGGAAGCTGATGCTATGATTGCATCATGTAAAGTCAAGCAGTGATCAGTCTGAGTGAAATCATCCTGATTTCTAAGCTGCGTCAGAACATTGATCCTCCTATTGGTGCAGCTTCAGGAAACAGAATTCATTAACTCCATCAGGGCGCTGGACACTTGACTGACAGGTAGGCAGACTGTATTTTTCCTGAGCTGCTCAGCATCTGGTTGCATTATATTGATGATGGACTCCTGTAGGTCGCACTGTTTTTTATCTTTTTGTTAGTGAGGCCCGAGAAAACCTGTTTTTCTCATATGGATAATTTATTTACTCTTTTTAATTTGGCTTCATCTGTCAATCACATGAATCGAGTGAATGCCAGAGGAGTATAAGGACATTATACAGGGGGAAACTAATACAGAATAGCCAAAGGATGGTTTGTCAAAAAGGAGGATTTGTCAAGAAAATGTATTTTTAACTGCTTTTTAATTCGATTATTGTGATGTTTTTGTTCTGGTGTTCAATCAAAGCTGAGGTCATGATTGCAGGAAGATCTGATTGGCTGCTGGCTGGAGCGTTTTCTAGGATTAACATCCATCGTGAAAGCTAGCCTGCCCCGGAGCACGTTTGCTGTTTTGAGTACGTCACCATGGTGACTAACCTCGCTAAAGAGTGAAACCAGCTTTATGTTACTGGAAGGTCAGGGTCAAACCTGATGTTGTCTCGCTAACCCAGCAATACTGCTTCATGGTTCAGGCCTCTGATCAGTGCAAAGATCATTTCATAACAAAAAAGTAACCAGGATTGGCAGATGCAGCTCAATCACTTCCCTTTTTCTGGTTTTCAGTTCCAGGATTGTAATAATGAAAGTCTGCCAGCAGATTATCTTCACTTCTCAGCTCAACTTCTGGCTCCTCTGGAGTTTTTCATCTGCTTACTGATTCATCAGGGTGTATTTATATTGAATCAACTTCTTGGTTTTGGGTTTTTTTTTAATGCTTAATTCCTTTAAAAGGATGAGATCAGGTCAGATTTCAAACCTAACTTTAAATTTGACATTAAAGGTGTTGCTTTCAGGGAGGATTTGGTTCTTTTCAGGCTGATACCGATTATTTTGACATAAGTCTAACCGAGATGTCTGCAACCATCAGCTCTGGTCCTCTGAAATGACTTCTAATAGAGGCTAAAACTGATAAAGAACCAACAAATGTTTTGAAATATTATATAATTATAACATTTGCATGTTTTTAGTGGGTTTTTAAAAAAATATAAACTTTTTCCAACTGAATATTATTAGTAATATATTTTTAGATCAAGTTTTTATGTTATTACCTTGGAAACAATTTTTTTTTACATAATTTTCAACAAATCCACAACTTATACAAGAAAACCCATGCATTTTATGTTTGTAAACCGTTTCAAAACCTAAAAATACTAATAAATAACAGACTTTCTATTGCAAATTAATAACAAATATAATATGTTGTACATCAAACCATGATTTAAAAAGTTGTAGTTTTGAAGGACTAGTTTTGAAATTGACCTTGTGGATTTTAAAAGTTTCCGAGCCCTGGTCCAACCAACGCTAGATGTCTGCTGATGATTGATTTTGACACATGTCTTAATTTAAACAGAAAGAGAAGAATATATTAACAAATATGACAAGATAATAATTTATTCTCTTCCCCTCATTGCACGGTTTTTCTATGGGATGTAGAAACTGTAGTTTCCAGGTTTTCTGGAACAAACTTGAGCTTTTTCACATCATCATATTTAGTTTTCAAGCTTCTTTGGAAGACAAATCTTTGTAGATCCTCCACTGTGCTTAACAGATGTAGAAAAAATAAACTTAACATGATGGAGTGCTGCTTTATTTTGGCTTTTTAACAGTTAATGAGGTCATGTGTTTGTTTTCATGCAGGGTCTCCCCGGAGACGCCATCATTGTGCCTGCGGGCCCACTCCTGCCGCTCAGGCTCCGTCTGCAGGACCAGACGACGCAGGAGAC
Organism: Cyprinodon brontotheroides; assembly: GCA_018398635.1. Lineage (NCBI taxonomy): Eukaryota > Metazoa > Chordata > Actinopteri > Cyprinodontiformes > Cyprinodontidae > Cyprinodon > Cyprinodon brontotheroides. The sequence continues at coordinate 22,521,002 of JAGKQL010000062.1, forward strand.
GGACTGCCGTCTCTGGAGACAGAGGTATGGAGCTGGGGCCGTGGATCTGAGGGCCAGCTGGGACACGGAGACCAGCTCGCCAGGTTTGTGTTTTGCTCTTCAATCCTACCTGTAGCCAATCATTTTCAGGGTGCTTTCATGTCTGCGTCAGAAGCCGTCATCTCTTAATGTATCTGTCTGTTCTCTGCGTCCAGGCTGCAGCCTTTGTGTATCAAATCTTTGACGGGTCAGGAAGTGATCAAAGTGGCTGCAGGGTCCCACCATTCGCTGGCTCTGACAGCACAGTGTCAGGTAACAAACCCAGCAGCTCATACGCACGGACAGCAGAGCTAAACACTCAGTAAAAAGATCAATCCATTTCTTTGTTGGTTCCTTTGACTAAATCTGAGCCGACAGATTTTAACGTCTGGAAAAATAGCTTTCAACAGAAATGGATAATCAATCTTGTGTGTTTTAGGTCTATTCTTGGGGAAGTAACATGTGTGGACAGCTTGGTCACGTCAAGACGCCCGTCACTGTGCCTCAGCTCGCAAAGGTTTGGTCATCAGATTGCTTTAAAATGTCATATTAGTGTTGTGCTTTAGTTGTTGGTTTGAACAAGAAGGATTAAACAACATACAGCTTCAACCATTTTTGATCTATTTCCTCTCTGGTTTTTTACTTAATCTATAAAGGCTCAAAAATATTGAACAGCATTTAGAAAGTTGCTTAGAAGCAGCATGTTTTTGTAGTCATTTATCCATTTGTTGCATAACTGCTTGTTTCTTATGACAGGGAGTTTTTTTTAAAGCACAGTTCACAGATTTTAAAGTTTATTCAGGTTCAGTTCATGAGTTCAAAACTGTATCTAATGTTTGTTATGACCATTGTCCTGTCTAGTTTTTCATAAATTTCCTCCACCTAGTAGCACCACCGGCAGAAAACCCGACTCTCAACGCGTGATGCTGCCACCGTGAGCCGACAGATGTAATAGTATTTATTGTATTTAAAATACTTTCTCGGTGTATTAAAACCCGCCATATTTGGTCAGCTTTTATAAAATTTCTATGAAAAGAAAAAGAAAATTGTTTCTCTGGGCTGGTCACCGGTAAGAAGTGGAACACAACACTGAAATCGCGTGCCTTTCTGTTTGCTAAACAACGCTGCTGCGTTCATGCTATGGTGTCAGGACTAGGGATGCAACTGATTATTTTGCAAATGGATTAATCTGTCGATAATTAATCGATTAATCGACAGATTAAGCAAAAGGTTCCTTAAAGATATTTTGTGAAATTAAACCAGGTGAAACTAAAACTTTTCGAATTGGGGAGTTCTGGATAGAGCATATTGACATACGAAAAACAGGCTACTGCGGGTACTATTTAATGAAGATGCCAGTTGGGGACCTGTGAGGCGTCTGTTTCTCAAACTAGAGACTCTAATGTACTTATCTTCTTGCTCAGTTGTGCAACACGGCCTCCCGCTTCTTTTTCTACTCTGGTTAGAGCCTGTTTGTGCTGTCCTCTGAAGGGAGTAGCGCACCGTTGTAGGAAATCTTCAATTTCTTAGCAATTTCTAAGCATGGAATAGCCTTCATTTCTAAAAGAAACAAGAATGAACTGTCGAGTTTCAGATGAAAGTTCTTTTCTGCAGCCATTTTGAGCGTTTAATTGATGCCACAAATGGGATGCTCCAGAAAACTCAATCTGCTCAAGGAAGGTCAGTTTTGTAGCTTTTCTGTAACAAACTAAACTGTTTTCAGATGTGTGGCAATTTGCACAAAGGTTTTCTAATCATCAATTAACTCTGAGCCAATGAACAACCACATTGTACCATACCATTAGAACACTGGGTGATAGTTGCTGGGAAATGGACCTCTATACACCTATGTAGATATTTCACCAAAAACCAGACATTTTGCAGCTAGAATAGTCATTTTCCACATTAGCAATATATAGAATGTATTTCTTTAAAGTTAAGACTAGTTTAAAGTTATCTTCATTGAAAAGTACAGTGCTTTTCCTTCAAAAATAAGAACTTTTGAACTTTTTGTATATCTCCTTAAAAAGTCAAAAACTTTTTAACAGCATCAATTATATATATATAGCTTTGAGATCTTGTCATGGTTTCAGGTCTGCCTCTGCTGGTATTTTTAAATTAGCTTTGTGAGAAAAGCTTCACTAGAGTAGGTGTCTCTGTGCAACACCCCATAGATATTTTTAGCATGAGAAGCCACAAAGCAACCAGCAAATAAAATTGAAGGTTTTACTTTTCGCTCAAAGCGGGAAGGAAAAGCTGATGAAAGCTGCATTAAAAAAAGGATTTTGTCAACTAATCAGATGAGAAGAGTATACTGTGTTCATCGTTGCTTTTTGAAGCCATTAACATATGAGGATTCTGTGAAGCTTCCCAACTGAAACCATTTCATCTCTGTTCGTTTCTCCAGACGGGTATCTTCAAGTCAGGAAAGATTTCACAACAACAAGAGAAATTGTGACGCTTTAGAAAAAAAATAGGTTCTAAAGCTGCAAAACAAAGAACAATCTCAGCTGTAAGTATTCACAGACGAAAACCAAACCTGCGCCCCTATTTTATTACTTTTGGGATCGTATTTCTTACTAAGAGTAAAAACATTTCTATTTCATCATGCATAAGATTTCTCTTTTACTCTTTTTTTATTATATTGTAATTATCACTAATTTTACCAAGGCTGATTTGATGCTTCTTAGATGAGGGTGATGCAGCTCTTTGAGGAACAAACTTTAGCAGAACACTGATCTTAAAGATTCCTGTCATTTCTTTATCCTTCACTCTTTATTACGTTTTTTTGTCAGTGTGACAACCCAGTGCACAATTATATTTTGGCTTTAACTCATTGAAGACAGGCATTCTACTTTTTTTAAGCCAAACAAAGCAATCAGTTTTTGTGTCCCAAACCACAGACGGAAGGTGAGACAGTGTTCTGGAGCTCAGACAGCAGTAGTGAGAAAACAGTGTGAAA